>CM065300.1:41700669-42060669 GCA_032871835.1 Dipteronia dyeriana
ATCTTCAAATTCCTGCAAAAGAGTCACAACAGAGCTAGGCAAAACGGGGTCAAGTTCGTTATTGTTTAAAAGAACCAATTTGTACAAGAGTACGATCATTTGCTTGTTTGAAAACATAGCTCTTTTAATTTCTTTGGCTTTTGCATAGAAATTCTTTTAATTTCTCTATGATTTTACCTCAATGGCCGAATCTATAGTTGCCTTTTCTCTATTTTTTTCTTCAGCCACTCTATCTTTTTCACACATTTTCTGTTGTTCACTCTCTTTTTGCAACCTCAATTGATCTTCATGAACTTGTTTTGGTGATAAAGGTGCAAGGGTTATAAGTCGTTGATTAAGTACAAAAGAATATTTGTTTGTAAACCCCATCATGCTTCACTCGTCTATCGAATTGCCAAGGTCGTCATAAGAACAAGTGCCCAGCTTGCATCGGTACCACATCACACACAACTTCATATTCATATTTACCGACCATGAATGCCACTAACACCTGTTTAGTCACCCTCACTTCACCACTATCATTCAACCATTGCAATTTATACGGTTTAGGATGTAGTGTTGTTGGCAGCCCTAATTTGTTAACCATTGTCGTGCTTGCAACATTAGTACAACTACCACCTTCAATAATTACACTACATACATTGTCTTTGACATAGCATCTAGTGTGAAAGATGTTCTGTCGTTGAACTTCATCTTCATTCTTCGTTTGCAAGCTCAACGCTCTCCTTGCCACTGACGTCAATGCATTAGAGGCTAAATATTCCTCCTCAGAGGCATGCTCTAATGGATACATGGACTTCAATTCATCTTCTTCATCATCGATCTCAATTTCTCCATTATCCCCTATCACCATAACCCGCCTATTCTGCGTTGACTTGCCATGTGACCCCTGCCTTGACGTTTAAAGCATTTAATATCGCGATTATGAAAATTAGGGGTTTCAGTTTTACCATGACTTCTTTGTTTGGAAGGCTCAGACTTTGGCTTACGAATGGTGGACGTTTAGGCCTCGTCTTCCTTTTTTGGATAGCTTGATCTCCAAGAATTGGGTTGCAAGCTTGATGAAGGTCGTGCACTGCCCCTCCTCTTGAGTTGTTGCTCGATTTTGACAGCCTTTTGCAACATCTCTTCTATCTCCACACAATGTTGCAACTCCACCACATTAACAATCTTCTGGTTTAGGCCATTAAGAAAATGAGCCATGGTTGCTTCTCGGTCTTCTTCCACATCTGCCCTAATCATAGCAATCTCCATCTCTTTGTAGTAGTCTTCCACACTTCGATTGCCTTGCATGAGACATTGCAATTTCTGATGTAAGCCTCTGTAGTAATGGCTAGGCACAAAGCGCTTCCTCATTACAGCTTTCATGTCTTCCCATGTGGCAATCGGACGTTCTCCATTCCGCTTCATACTAATAATTAACTGATCCCACCAAATCACAGCATAGTCAGTAAATTCAATTACAGCTAGGTTTACCTTTTGTGTTTCGGGGTAGTGGCGACAATCAAACACGAGTTCTATCTTCTTTTCCCATTCAAGGTAGGATTCAGGATCTGATTTCCCTTGAAATGACGGGACCTTTATCTTTATACTACTAAGTTTATCATCCCCTCGGTTTCGATCTCTCCTATCCTGTCCATTCCTCATATGACTACCCACAGACTCTTTCTCCTTACCATATTCATCCCCGTAGTAATCATTAACTTCTCTTCTAACCAGAACTCTCTGTCTCCCACATGCTTGTGGAACTGGTTGTGGATGCTCAGCGCGTGCGTTTTCCACTTGATCTAAACGCTCATGTAAAGGTTCCAATTCCACCCTCATCAACCGTCTCATCTCCCCTACTAATGCCTCCTTCCAAATCTTTAGATCCACTGGAATGGAAGTATTTTCAGTAGTGCATTTATCTTTGTTTGTGGACATATTTTTCCTGTAAAATAAAAATTAGAAGAAACAAAACCTCACAACACTCCCTCACGTGTTTCACTCGAATAATCAATTCACTAAACGTGTTTTTACACAATAAAATTCAGCTTTTACCCTCAATATGTACTCACCACTCTTGCCTTTTTCCACTTGTTATTACTCAAGAGTTCTTATCAAACTAATTCAAACAAATAATCAAGATCTCTTAGCCACGTTTACCGCACCAAGATTTTTTTTTTTCTAGGTTCACACGAAACGATTCACAACGAACCAAACAAAGACGAGTTTCCACTACGAGTTTTTTTTTTAATATCAATTCACGGAATCAAGGAAAGAAATTGTAATAGTTGATATATGTCAACTACACAAACAAAAAAAAATTGTACTTTTTTCTCTTTTTTTTTTCTTTTTCTTTATTTTTTATTTTTTTTTACCGACCTTGATCAAATGAACTCAAGTACTTTTTTTTTTAATCAAACGAATACAGAAAAGACAAAGAATAGGGATAGTTTAAACCTGAGTTTAGAAACCAGGCTCTGATACAAATGATACGATCCTCGTCGATTTGTGACTAAGACCGTTCTATGATCTGGTTTGGATGGAAACAGCGACCCAACACCTATAGCGAGATGTGAACCTTGGTATAAGGAATACGCCGCCACAATCAAGGATGAGATACTTGATTGATAAGTCGGGAAGGAACGCTATAGAAAAATTCTGATAAGTTCCAATTTGTTCTCAAAGAACAAAAGAAAAATTGCTCTCTATTTTTTTTATGAAATAATCGACTGCCTCTTATTGAAAGAAAATGTACAATTTATAGTACTAAGGCCATAGAAGATCAGCCTTAGAAATCCTTAGAAATCCGAAAATTTATTAAAAAGATTCCTGAAATTGTACCCAAGGCAACGAAAAAGGAAAGTTGACAAATCTTAAATAAGCTAAGTTCGGCCTCAAATCAAGGAAGTCAATCTTGACTTTAATTCCTTAATATCTAAGCCTAAAATTGTGCAACAAGAAATAATATTGACATTTATTCATTCATAAATCAATTCCAACGCCTATTGACTTTCTTGGACTTGAATCATGTTTGTTATGGGCTTGAGATTTCTTTCATCACCTTCAAGGGGCCTCCACATGCTTGCTTGAGCCAAAATCCCTTGAATATGCCCACTTATTGTATTTTGGAACTTCTTGGCTCGTGCTCTTGTAACTGGACCAATGGGAACTTAAATTGGATCTGCATTCCATGATCTCGTGCTAGCCACGTCCTCATCACGCACACACGTTCGCACACACGTAGGCAAGCTCACAGGCATTCAAGCACCCACACTATCACCCACGCACGTACAAACGCACGCCTACACACACGCAAGTACGCATGCACGCATGCGTGATTGCACGCACACACTCACGCATGCACACGTACAAGCGCCCACGATGGAACACGCTCACGCACGCTGGCATGCTCGCTCGCTCGTAAGCACTAGAACTAACACATGCCCGAACGCAAGCGTGTACACACGCACGCGAGCGCACGTGCGGTCGCATGAGTGCACTCAAGCATTCACACACGAACGCACATGCAAGCACGCATGCTCTCACGCACGCTCTCACGCACGCACGCACAAACGCACTCACCTAAGCATGCACGCACGCAAGCACTCACGCACGCACATAGTGACGCATGCACACACCAGTTCATGCGTGCAAACAAGCACACAAGCGCGTACACATACTCTCACGCACGCACTCCAACAGACACGGGCGTAAACACTCACGCACTCCCATAGGCATGCATGCACGCACGCACACAATCATGCACGCTCGTAAGAACGCAAGTACATACAAAGGCACACACGCAAACACATAGGCACGGACGCGCGCACGCAAGCAGGCAAGCACTCATGCACACGGCCACGCACGCGTGCACGTACATGCGCAGGTACACAAGCACGCACGCACGTATGCAAGCACGCACACCGGCACACAAACGTGAAATCGTGCAAGAAAAAATAGTGCACGTATGCAAGCCTCCATGCACGCACGTGGGCATGCATGCCCCCGTGCACATACGCATGTGCGCACGAATGCACGCATACACCCATGTGCCCACCAATGCACGCACGAATGTAAATGCACACAAACACGTGGCACGAAATGCACATGTGCATGCACGTACGCACTCACATAAGCAAGCACACAAGCACGTGCGCATGCACGAACACACCCAAGCATGCTCGCAAGCACTCACTTGTGCTCGCGTGCACGCATGCACTGATGTTCGCACGTATTCACGCACTCACACACTCACACACTCACGCACTCACGCACGCTTGTACGCACTCACAAACTTATGAACACGTGTATGCACATACTGATGCACGCACTCACACGCGCACGTACACGTGCAAGCAAGCATGCACCCGTGCAGGCACGCACTCGCCCACCTGTGCAAGCACGCGTGCACTCACGAACAGACACACGTACATACTGATGCACAAACGCACGCACGCACGCATACAGGCATGCACGTAGACACGCACGCATGCACGCACATATGCACACACGCAGACACGCACGTACGCACGCTTGCACTCACGCATTCATGCACGCACGCACACGCATGCATGCACGCATGTATGCATGCACGTAAGCACACACGCAGGCACACAGACACACACGCGCACATATGCTTGCACTCACACATTCATGCACGCACACACACATGCACGCTCACATGCACACACGCACACATCCACGCACGCACGAACGCATAGAGGCACCCACGCAAGTACGCATGTGGGCACATAAGCACTCACGCACCAATGCATGTACGCACTCACTCAAGCACGCACACAGGCACACAGACACACACACAAGCACACACACGCAAACACCCGCAGGTATGCAAGCATGCACAACAGCTAGAACGCACACATGCATGCACTCAAGAAAGCATGAAAGCACGCACGCAAGCACAGATGCACGTACGCACCCATGCACGCACTCATGCAAGCAAGTACGTAAGTACACACTCATGAACGCACACATTCACGCACTAATGCACATAGGCATACACGCACGTAAGCATGCAAGCAGGCACCCACGCACGCACGTTTGCTCTTACGTACGCACGTACGCACGCACGCATGCACACACGTGCGTACTCACGCAGTCATGCAAGCACGCACGCATTAATGCACACACATACGTACACACGCAGGCACGCTAGCAAGCACGTACGCACGCACGCTTGCACTCACAATTTCATGCATACACACACACTCTCGCACGCACGTACGCAAGCAAGCACACACCACGCATGCACGAAAGTACAGAGGCATCCACCTACGCACGTACGTAAGCACCCAGGCTAATACCTAAATAAGCGCGCACGTAAGCACGCAGTCACATAGGCATGTACATACTCACACAAGCATGCACGCACGCACGCACGCACGTACGCACACAGGAACACACACGTGCATGTTCACGCGCACGCACGTGTAAACACACGCACGTACGTAAGCACGTACACTAGCTAGAATGCACACATGCATGCACTCACGTAAGCATTAAAGCATGCACGCACGTATGCACGCATGCACGCACTAATGCAAGCAAGTATGAACTCACAGACTCATGCACGTACACATTCACACACTAACGAACGTACGCATGCACGCACACAAGCACCCACGCATGCACGCTCGCTCTCATGCACGCTCTCACGCATGCACGCATGCAAGCATGCACACACACACACGCACTCAAGCACTTATGCACGCACGCACGCACTCACTTACGCAGGTACGCAGGCACGCAGACACGCAGACACGCCTGCACGCACGCTTTCATGCATGTACGCACACAAGAAGGCACGCTAGCAGGCACGCGTGCATGCATGCTTGCACTCACGCATTCATGCACACGCACACACGCAAGTATGCATGCACTTATGCAAGCATGCAAGACTCTCGCAGGCAGGTACACTCACACACGTACACATGCACGCATGCACGTACACACGCACACACACATCTATGCACGCTCGAATGCTCAGAGGAACCCATGCACGCACGTAGGCACCTATGCACGCACGTATGCAAGTGTGCACATATGCACACACATACCCATGCATGCACACACTCACGAAAGCAAGCACGCACGCATAAACAGTCACTCATGTGTGCATGTTCACACGTATGCACGCACGCGTAAACACACACACGTATGCAAGTACGCACACCAGCTAGAACGCACTGTCACGGGGTTAAAAATTATGCTGCTAGCTCGTGCGGCACTTAGACAATTTTTAGGAGATATTGCAAAGTAAGTCTTGCTTGATCACTCTCAAAGGTTAGAGAGACTAGAGAAGGACTAGAAGAGCTTTGTAGGAAAATAAGGCAAAGTGTATTGCTATGAGAAAGCTTTACAATGCTTTGAGTATTCTTGGCTTGGATTCCTTACAAATGAGAGAGGCTACCTATTTATAGTGGTTCACCTCCTCAATGAATGTTCTAGACTACTTTAGGAGATTGAGTCTCCAGAATGTTCTACATGTATCTAGGTTTCTCTACAAGTATTCACAATCCCAGATATTTACAAGAGAGAGTTCTAGAATATTACTAGAGTCTTCCAATGATGGCCTTGCTAGATGAATGGAGAAGACTCTAGAATCTTCCAAGGGCTTGTGCCTAACATTAGGCTTTGTTTGGGCTTCTTTGATCAAAATTGGGTGGGCCGTGACAGCACGCACGTATACACTCACTCAAGCACGAAAGTATGCACGCACGCATACACGCATGCACCCATGCAAGCACTCATGCAAGCATGTACGCACGCACATAGGCACACACGTACGTAAGCACGCTCACACTCTTACAAGCACGTAATCAAACACGTAAGCGCGCGCACACACACACACGCACACGCACACGCACACTTAAGCACCTACGCATGCACGCAGGCACGCATGTACCCACGCACGCACACACTCAGGCACACACGCACATAAGCACTCACACACGCACACACGCACATAAGCACTCACACACGCACACACGCACATACACACGCATGTATGCAAGTACGCTTGCACACGTGCAAGTGCACACTCATGCACACATGCACGCACGCACGTATTCACACATTAACGCATGCACGTATGCACACATGAACGTACACACGTAGCACTCACGCACACACACACATATACAGATATGTATACACTTATGAACACACGCACGAACTCATGCACTTACGCAGGTATGCAGGCACACACACATGTATGCATGCACGCACGCTTGCACTAAAGCATTCATGCATAGGCGCACATACATGCGCACACACGCACATACGTATGCATCCACGCATGCACACACGCAAAAAGGCTCCCATGCATACATGCACGTAGATACCCACGTACGCACGCATACACTCACGCAAGCCCTTACTCATACACACAAGAACGTACGTGTGCACACACTCATGCATAGACACACATACACAAGCACGCACACTAGATCGTACGCACGTAAGCGAACGTATGTATGACGCATGCAAACATGCATGAGCACACGTACACGAACACACACACACAAGCAAACATGCTTACACGCACTCTCATATTCACACACGTACGTATGCACGCACTCCCGCAGGCACGCACACAAGCACACACTTTCACAGGCACACTCACACACTCTCGTAGGCACGCACGAATGCACGAATGCATGCATGTATGAACGTACACTCGTAAGAACCCTTGCACGCTCACAGAATGCTCACAGGCACGCACACACGTATGTACGCACGCTCATATGCACATACACACGCTTGTACGCACTCACACACACACACACACACACACACACACGTACACAGGCAGAGACGTCCATACGTAAGCAAGCTCACACGCATGCGTACACACAAGAACGTATGCAAAAACGCACGCACGTATGCAAGAACACACACCAGCTTGCACGCACGCACACATGCACTCATGATAGCAAGCAAGCACACCCGCACGTAAGCTCGTAAAAACACATAGCGCTCGCACGCACACATACACATAGGACACAGCGTACGCATGTATGCATGCACGTACGACATAAACACGGGGAGCCATGCATGATCGAATGAATGCACGCACGTATGCACACAATAACCCATGCCTGCACGTACTCACGTACTCATACATGCATGCACGCACTCACTCAAGCACGAATTCACACATTCGCACACGCACTGATGTATGTATGCAAGCATGCACAAACATATGCAGGCATGCACTCGTGCACCCGTGCACCTGCATACGCATGCACAGATGCATACACGCACTCATGCACGTATGCATTCATGCACACACTCACTCACGCACACTATCACGCACGCACGCACGCACTCAAGGAAGCATGCACACATGCATGAATGAATAAATACACTCACGTATACACAAAATAACCCACGCATGCACTTAACCATGTACGCATGCACTTACTCATGTACGCATGCAAGCACGCACTCACTCAGATACGCATTCACGCACTCACTCACGCATTGCATGCATGCACGTACTCGTGCACCAGTGCACCCGTTTATGCATGCACTGATGCACACACGCACTCACGCACGCACATATTCATGTATGAATGCACTCACGCACTCACGCATGCCATCACGTAAGCATGCACGCACTCACACACTCAAGCAAGCATGCACGCATGTACACACACGCACACGCACACGCACACGCACACGCACGCCTACTTATGCACTTGTGCACTGACTCGTGCACGCTCATAAGCACTGACGTACATACGCGCCATCACATAAGCACGCACGCACTCATTCGTGCATGCACGCATGCACGAATGAACGAACGAACACACGCACATATGCACGAAATAACCCACACACCCAGGTACTCACGTACTCATGCACATATTCACGTACTCACGCACACACTAATGCACGCACGTAAGTATGCATGCACGCATACAGGCACGAAATCTTGCACCCGTACACCCGCGTACGTATGCACTGATACACGCACGTACTCACGCATTCACGAACGCCATCACACAAGCACACACTCATTCACTCATGCAAGCACGCACGCACGCACATACACAAGCACACACACTCACACCTGTACATGCACGCATGAACTCACATGCACGCATGAACTCACATGCACACGCTCATACGCCCTGACACACGTACGCATGCACGCCATCCCGCAAGCACGCACACACATACACACACGTTGATATGAACCTCACAAAGAGCAGTGAGATCCGGAACCAATATATGGCAGCAAGGATCGTTCTAATTCAAGTTTATAAATAAAAATAATAATAAGGATAGTGACCCGTTATTTATAAGGAGGTAAGAACCAACGGTATCAAGAAAGTTGTAGACACCACACTCAAGAATATGAAAGAAGGTGAGTGATAAGTCAATGTTTGAATGCCACAAGGTAGAACCTTGATAAGTTCACAAGTTCTATGAAGAACCAAAGAGAAAATTCTCTCAAATTTATTGCAATTCAAAATCTATTCTCAAATTACATCAATTGGTCCCTTTTATACTAAAAATATCTAAGGCCTAAAAGGGAATAAATATTAGGCAATTAATGCCTTACAATCATGAAAATAAATGCAAACAAATTTAGGAAATAAATAAATACTAAACTAGCAACTATTGACTTGCTTCCTAATTGGAAAACTAAATCTGGAAACAAATCAACCATTTAATTTGGGAAACAAATCAACTATTATTATTTAGAAATTAAAAGGAAATAAATCAGCCAAAGTTGACTATTCTCCTAGCTTGTGCCACACGACAAAGTATTCCTTATTCGGCCCAATCAATTGCCTTGATGACATTAATTACGCCTTGGTCTTCATGTGGGCTTATCTTGGATTTCAACAATTCAAAATCAGCCCAAGTGTCTTGAATTAGGTCATTTAGTGCTTCTTTGAATCTCTTAGTTCTTGCCCTTGTTATTG
This sequence comes from Dipteronia dyeriana, assembly GCA_032871835.1. Lineage (NCBI taxonomy): Eukaryota > Viridiplantae > Streptophyta > Magnoliopsida > Sapindales > Sapindaceae > Dipteronia > Dipteronia dyeriana. The sequence continues at coordinate 41,710,614 of CM065300.1, forward strand.
GCCCAACCGGAACATGCAATGGATCATTTGATGACTTCTTAATTCTCATCATTCCCCATCTCCTCAAAAGGATTCGTCATCGAATCTTCACCATAATGTTGTTGACAAACTGTAGCACAAAGGATGGTTCCCCCCTTTTATCTTTTTTTGATGAATCTCCCTTGAAAGACATCTTTTTTTTTATCAATGCACGAAAACAAGAAAAGGAATAAAAATTGTTGATATAAGTTCAACTACATGACCTAAAAAAAATTGTACCTTTTTTTTCGGGATTTTTTTTATAACAAAGCTGATTTTTTTTTGTAATAGATCTGATTTTTCTTTTAAAAAAAATCAGTCAGAAAAAAAATTGACGAAGAAGAACAATGATAGATTAAACCTGATTTATAAGCCTAAGCTCTGATACCAACTGATATGAACCTCACCAAGAACAGTGAGACCCGTGCTAGGATTATGCTCAATAGCAAGAGTATAATATTGTAATTAACAATCTTTTCATATTAATAAAAGTGATTTCTAGTTTAACAAATCTTATAGCATTTATAGTTTAATTATTATAATTGTCAAAAGTAAATAATCATAAGGTCAAAAGACTATGAGAAAAGAAGAATTGTTCATACATCTAGATATGTATGAGGTAGACACAATTCTTTAGTTAGTCTTGAATAATATTCACAACTTAAGATAGAAGGTTTGGCGCCTTTATCTTGTCAAAGTTGTAGATTCTTTTGCTAGCATTTTAGTGGGATCAAATGTGTTATGATGAGTCTAAAATCATCAAAGTGTGGTGCCTTTGGGCAAAACAATCTAGTGCACTGGGTGCATTGAATAGGATCAAAATGAAATACTTTATCTAGAACCGTCAATGGATAAAAGTTTTCATTTGAAGACAATCAGAGAGTCTATCTAAATCCTGAGATAATTGATAGACTTATGGTTGCAAGTGTTATCATTTGAGCTATCAATGAGTACGATTATGTAGCATAGTCTATCCTCGATAGTATGGTGGTATTCATTTGTTAATCGATAGAGGACTTCATTTATAGATATGGACATCGTGGCTCCATTTATTGAATGAAAGTAGAATACCATCATATGGATGTTTTGAGGTATTGGATATTAAATCTTAACGTTAAGTTTTCAATAGTGTCTATTGAAACATGGCTTCTGGTCAAGTCAAAATATCCAAGTTCAAAATGTGGTCATATGAGTAAATATGGTAACTTGGAGAGCTATAGGCGGTCTATGAGCTCTTGGTGATTACTGGTATTCTTCACAAGGATACACTTTCTCCAATAAGGTTGTCTAGGGTACGAATGAGTAACATCAACTTATTCTATCTTTATTTAAGAGTTCAATTTTAGTTCTTTAGTGGAATGAACTAAAATTAAATATATTGGACCTAAGTGAATCATTTGTCGATTTTGATTGGGTTGTGTCTATTGGAGCTTAAATTTAGATAGCCCGCCAAGATCCCCAATCCACACAAACTTGCATGGATCACTTGACATATTCTACCGGACCAATTTAGGGGTCCATCTAGAATTGTAATAAGGCATGTGAACTTGTTTCTTTTTGTAAGAATAGGTCTAGTTCACATGTGAACTTTTTATTAAGGTCCAATGGATTTAATAAAATAAGAAAAATAATAAATGACCTTTATAATAGGTATAGGCGGCAAAGGCTAGAGTGAATAGCTTATATATATTATTTTTATTTTATTATTATTTAATTAAATAGAAATTAATTAATTTGTTGATTAATTAATTATTTAATTAAAAGTAAAAATCTTTTCCTTTAGGAGATGGTCTCCTAAAACTATACTATTGCTGGTAGTATAGTTAATGTTAAAGACTATATTTGATAAGTAGATAAATAAAATGAGTTATTTATCTAATCAAATTAGGTAGTCTTTAATATGGTTACAAATACACTATTGAGTTGGATTAGGAGTCTTGGTGTAGGAAAGAATTCTTTTTGGAAAATGATTCTTGATCACCAAGTAAAACTACTTAGTGGTAGAATTCTTATTTGAAAAGGATTCATAACCACCAAGTTAATCTACCTAAGGATAGGATTCTTGTCCATCAAGTAATCCTTCTAAGGAAAGATTGAAATCTCCTAATCTATAACAAAGACATGAAATTCGGTTATCACATATGCAATATGGGATAGGATAGATTTCTTTTAGATAAGGATTCTAACTACCAAATAAATCTACTTAAGGAAAGGATTCTTGCCAACCAAGTGAATCATTCTTAGGAAAAGATTTATGATCCTATATATATGGAAAAGAATTTCGGCCATGGCTAAGGTGATTTGGAGGTGAATTTCGGCCAAGATTATTTTTCTAAATGAAATTTTCGGCCATCATAGGAATTTTGAGGGAGAAAAATCTAATTTTACTCTAGACAAAATTCAATCATCTCTAAGCAATATTGTGTGAATTCGTCCATGTAGAGAAAAAAGGGGAACGTTTTTGTATTCGATAGTATACTAATATCCTTTACATTAAAAGGGTTTTGTGTGACATCGAATCAAGGTTCACGCGAATTACAATCAAATTGATTGATAATTCACAAGTGACCGGACATTCTTGGATTTTTCTCTTGGAGGATATTTGTAACTGACAAATAAAAGATATTTGCTTTGTCTCCATCCTCAGGAATACAATTTAAAGAAAGGGAGCTCACACTCCTAGGTTATTCACGTTGTGATTGGATTGGAAGATCTTACTGAATCAATTCGACGCTTGTTCAATTGTCACGCAAAAAAGGTACGATACTATTATATACATCAATTAATCTAGGGTTAAGGTTCTTGTTGCATAAAAGGGAAATTTTTTTATTTATACGCAAACCCTAATTTCATTTTTATCACGCTTTCGTTGCGTTTCTAAACCGTTTTTCCCTACGATTGGTATCAGAGTCAGGTTGTACCCTTGATTAATTGATGTATGTGTTCGTGAATCTTTTTCTTTTATTATATATATGAATGTTTTAGAAAGAGATGGCACTCTAGGTATTCGCATATATATTTACATTGGAATGTATGGATATATATATATATATATATATATGTTTTATATGTGGATTGTTATTGCTCAATTTTGGTCCTAGAATTTCAATGTAATTTTGTTTTGGGATTGTAACAAGAAGGGTGGTCTATTATCGCCATAATTTCCTTCTTGGTAGTTGCTACGTTTTTTTTTATTTTGTTGTTGTAATAAAAAAAAACTGCAGTATTTTGTTATGTAAACTCTTCTGTAATACATTCAAGTTTTGAAGACTCGAAGGTTTGAAGAAATAGGTGTAACCGGAACAATTTTAGAACCGTCCGAGCCATAACAATGAACGTGCGTGCGAAGAGCGCGCAGCCACGTTTGTTATGGCATGGGCTGCGCACGGCAGCCCCTTTGGTAGCCATGGGCTGCGCATGGCAGCCCTTTATGGGTTTGTGGCATGCACACACCCATGGGTAAGGGCAAAGGGTACGCACGCCCATGGGAGGTAGCCGAGGGAGTCCGAACGAAGAAGGTCGCGTGAAGACTTGTTCGCTAAGAAAGAAGTTCTTGTATTCCAAGATATATGTAATTTACTTGTTTTTCTAGGATGGACCAAAATTGTAGCTATTTATATTTTTGTAAATATTGCAATGTTTGTCATTGTTTGATAACATGTCATATAGAATAGGAGTGCGACTCATATATCTTTTTTGGTAAAAACATGCATTGAATGGTTTAAGTATCTAAATTGGCATCTTGATAACTTGGTAAATCATTCTTTGGAATTCGATCACACGCCTTAAACAATTGAGTGCGAGATGGTGTTTTGGAACACCTACGGCCTCCAAGTTTAGTTGAGCTTTATGTTTCGTGAATAATCTCCCAAGAGGTATTCATGAGTGGAATTTAGCAAGATACTTCCTTACAAGGATAGACTAGACAATTAGCCCAAGCGATATCTACTCCTAAAGAAGGGATATTCGTGAGGGATTATATTGAAGGTCGATAACTTGGTAACACACTCAATGTGAGTTTATTAATATCCTCCCAAGAGTTCTTGTTAATAAAATCACAAGGCTAAAAATAAAACGTTGGTTGTTATGTTAACAATTAGGTGGGACCTAGTCCAACTAGTAAATATTGCGAACTCCCAAATGAGGCGTGACATTTATGGGTGTTTGATCACCATTGAATTTTTACGATTGAATTATTTTATTTAATTCAAGATAAATATTCAAAAGTGCTTAATCATGATTATTTTCTTATATATAATTTGTGTTATTGTTCAGAAATAATGACCCCATCCCTAATCAACATCCTTAAGACAATGCTTTAACTGGTGATAATTATGTCACATGGAAAAGGAAAATTGGGCTACTATTGCAATCTGAAAAGCATAAGTTCATTATGTGCACTCCTAAACCACCTACTCCTACTAATGAATCTACTAAGGAGCAAAGAGATGAGTATCAGCAGTGGGAGTCTTCTGATGAGATGGCTAAATGTTACATTATGGCCTTCATCTCCGACTTGTTGCAATATCAACATGAAGGAATGGAGACTGCTGCCGATATAATGATGTCTCTAGAGGAGATGTTTGCTATGAGGTCTAGGACGACTAAGAGAGAGGCAGTGACTGCTTTTATGAATCTTAGGATGAAACCCGGACAGGATGTGAAAGATCACATGATGAAAGTCATAGCACATCTCAACATTGCTGAACTGAATGGTGCTGAGATAGATGGTGAGACCAAAATTGACATGATTGTCAACTCACTATCGGATTCCTTTGATCAATTCAAGTTGGACTACACCTTGAATAATAAGGAATACACCTTGCAAGGCCTGATGCAAGATGTTCAAAGTGCGGAAAAGATCATTGTGAAGGGCAAGGGTCAAGAGATTCATACCGTAGGTAAAGTTGCTACTGTTAAGACCCGTAAGAAGGTCAAGAAACAATAGAAGAAAAAGAAACTAGGACCTACAAAGAAGGAAACAAAGAATGTAACCAAGATCAAAGGAAAGTGTTTCCTTTGTGGTGAAAAGGGACATTGGAAAAGAAATTTCCCAAAGTCTCAAGGAAAGGAAGAAGGTAATATTAATTATCTTGAAACATGTTTTTTGGCGGATTCTATGGATTCTTGGATCATAGACTCCGGAGCCATTAATCATGTTTGTTTTTCCTTACAGGGGTTCAAGGAAAGGAGAAGGCTTAATGAGAACGAATTCAACTTGCGTTTAGGCAATGGAGCATTGGTGTCTGCTAGTTCAGTGTGAGATATTAGAATTAGTTTATATTCTTATAGGCATTTAGATTTAATAGACGTTTACTATGCACCTCAATTCAAGAGGAATTTAATTTCAGTTTCTTGTTTAAATAAATTTGGTTATTCGGTTACTTTTAATAAAACTTTTATTATTAGTAAGAATGACAAAATTATTTGCAAAGGTATTTTGGAAAAAGGATTATTCTATTTGCATGGAAATATCTCTCATTTGTTAGACACGGAATCAACGGAACCTAATCATAAAAGAGTAAAATTATCAAAAGATGAAACCTACCTATGACATTTGCGCTTAGGTCATATCAACCTTAATAGGATTAAAAGATTGGTATGTGACGGACCTCTAAGTGACTTAAAGGTTGATGATCTACCAACTTGTGAATCTTGATTGGAAGGTAAAATGACCAAAAGGTCGTTTACGACCAAAGGTGCAAGAGCCATCGAATGTTTATGATTGATACACACTGATGTGTGTGGACCTATGAGCATTCAAGTTAGAGGTGGATATGAGTACTTCATCACTTTCACGGATGATCACTCAAGATTTGGCTATGTGTATCTCATGAGACATAAGTCGGATGCTTTTGATATGTTCAAAGCATTTAAAGCTGAAGTAGAAAATCAGCTTGAGAAACGCATAAAAATCTTGAGGTCCGATCATGGGACCAATTGATGTAATTTAGACAAGACTTGAATTGAAATAAAATAGAGAGAATTTTCTCTTTGGTTCTTCATAGAACTATGAACTTATCAAGGTTCTACCTTGTGGCGTTCAAACCTTGACTTATCACTCACATTCTTTCTTATTTTTGAGTGTGGCGTCTACAACTTTCTTGATACCGTTGGTTCTTATCTCCTTATAGATAACGGGTCACGGTCCTTTTTATTTTCTTTATTTATAAACTTGAATTAGAAACGATCATTGCTACCATATATTGGTTCCGGGTCTCACTGCTCTTGGTGAGGTTCATATCAGTTGGTATCAGAGCTTAGGTTTCTAAAATCATGTTTAATCTATCATTGTTCTTCTTCATCTATTTTTTTTTCTCTTTGATCTAAAAAAAAATCAGATCCGTTACAAAAAAAAAAGGTTTTATCAAATTCGTTATAAAAAAAAAGATCCAAAAAAATAGTACTTTTTTTTAGGTCATGTAGTTGAACTTATATCAATAATTTTTATTCATTTTCTTGATTCCGTGTGTTGATATTAAAAAAAAAGTTGGCAGTAGAATCTCGTCTTTGTTATTCTTGTCCTATTTTATTATTATTTTATTATTTTAAAAAAAATTGTTAAATCTTATTTCTTGAACTTCTTGTGAGTGTTCATCTAAGTAAAAAAAAGAACTGAAAGAGTGAACAAAGAGTGAAAAAATAGGTGAGAGAGTGTGAGCTTATCAGAGGGTTAAAGCCAAAATATTGAGTGAAACACGAGTGTGAGTGCTACCATCTTTGAGGGTACACACGTGAGGGAGTGTTTTGAGAGGTTTACTAGCTTTCTTTGTTTTACAGGAATAAAATATGTCCCATGATAAGAGTAAAGACTTATCTGACGATGCACCAGAAACGGTAGATCTCAATTTTTTATATAAAGCCATACAAAAAAACATGGAGCGGATAGAGATTAAGTTTGGTGAGGTGCATGATCGGATAGATAAAGTGAAGTCTAGTTCGTAAAGGGAGCAACCATTCAGGGCTCCTAAGGTGGAATGAAGAGAAAGAAACCCATCTAGGAATGACTATGAAGATGATTATGGGATTGACCTAGAAGAGGATGATTGCATGTCTAATGTGGGTAAGGGCAGATTTCGACTTGGAATGGGAGGCAGAGGAGTTAGGTATGGGAATAGAAGAGATATGTATGGGAATAGAGAAGATAGGTATGGAGAGCTTTTGGTGGCAAGAAGAGCTCACAGTGATCAACCCAAGGAAGATGATGAGGTACAACGTGACAATATTTTTCACACTCGCTGCCATGTTAATGATAAGGTATGTAGCATGATCATTGATGGGGGGAGTTTTACTAATGTGGCTAGCACTAGTTTTGTGGAGAAACTGAATTTGGCCACTTTGAAGCACTCAAAACCTTATAAGCTACAATATGATAGTGGGGAAATCAAGGTGACTAAACAGGTGTTGGTGTCATTTTCAATTGGAAAATATAAAGATGAAGTCCTTTTTGATGTGGTACCAATGAATGCGAGCCATATCCTTTTGGGGAGACCATGGCAATTTGATAGGCATGTGATGCATGATGGGTATACCAATATATACTCTTTTATACTAAATAAAAAGTCAATCACTCTTGTACCTTTAACCCTAAGACAAGTATATGAAGATCAAGTGAGGTTTAAAAAAAAAGAGAGATGTAAAAAAAGGAGTGTTAGAGTTCAAAAGAATGAGAGACAAAAGAGAGAGAGTTCGAAACGGCAAAAATAGAAACAGAAGGTGAAAAAGAAAAAGAGGCTGATGAGAAAAAAAAAAAAGAAAACAAGTGAGTTTTTATGCAAAAGAGAGTGAGATAAAAAAGACTTTGTTTTCAAATCAGCCAATGATTGTACTTTTGTACAAAGAGGCATGTTTTAGTACTAATGGAATTAACCCTTCCTTGCCTAGTGTTATTGTTTCTCATTTGCAAGGCTTTGATGAAGTGTCGCAGGCTATCAACAACATTATGGTGAAGATTCGAGAACGAATCCTTTGAAGAGAGGGGGAATGATGAGAATCAAAAAGCATCACCAAAGGATCCATTGCATATTCCAATTGGGTCAATTACAAGGAGGCAAGAGGATCAAAGAAGCATTTAATGATGGGCTAATTCTAAGTTGCTAAAGTCCAAATTCGGCCCACATGAAGACCAAATCCGGGCTGAACTTCGTGGGACTCTATAGAGAGCATCTGAAGTCGGAACGTCTATTATAGTATGTTTCCGAAAAGCCCAAGACAAGCTCTACAGATTCTTTGAAGTCCTTGTTCTCCGAAACAGATCACAACAAGTCCAAATTCGGTCATCTTTCTTATTGCGTAAAGACTTGAGCTGAACAGTCCGAATTTCAACATATTTCCTACTTTTTGGGCGACGTATGGTTGGAGGAGAATTCAATTTTAGCATATTTCCTACTTTAGCATATTCCCTGTTTTATTTATTTTCCCCAAATAGAGAGTTGATTTGTTTCCCGAATTCAACTTTCCAAATAAGAAACAAATCAACTAGTTGCTAGTTTTTAGTCTTTAGCTGTTTCCTAAATTTGTTTGCATTTATTTTATTGATTGTAAGGCATTAATTGCCGAATATTTATTCCCTTTTTAGGCCTTAGATATTTTAGTATAAAAGGGACCAATTGATGTAATTTAGACAATACTTGAATTGAAATAAAATTGAGAGAATTTTCTCTTTGGTTCTTCATAGAACTATGAATTTATCAAGGTTCTACCTTGCGGCGTTCAAACCTTGACTTATCACTCACCTTTTTTCTTATTCTTGAGTGTGGCATCTCCAACTTTCTTGATACCGTTGGTTCTTATCTCTTTATAGATAACGGGTCGCGGTCCTTTTTATTTTCTTTATTTATAAACTTGAATTAGAAACAATCCTTGCTATCATATATTGGTTCCGGGTCTCACTGCTCTTGGTGAGCTTCATATCAAGGTCATTCGACCAAATCATTCCAAAGGTTAAATACAAAATATCTTCACATACCAGCATATGAATTGACATAAAAAAATAGAGAAAAGTGCACTAAAAGTTAAACAATTGCGTTGTCACCGTCAGATGGGTCCTTATTGGTCGAATCTTCGTCAACAGTCTCTTTCGCAGCAAGAGACCATTCCTTCTTCATAAGTTCCATTTCTTCATGACTGTCAACTTCCGCCTATATTTCACTAGAGTCCCGTTGGGTATGCCCAATAGATAAATATTGCTTAAAAAGCTCATCCCTGACTTTACACATAGCTTCAATAGCGATTGATAGAACTCGTTCCTTCAAGTTAGTAATATCCCGCTCCTGGTTTGCCATAACCTCCCTGGATTTCTTCGATTCATCACGTTGTTGACCGATTTCCTCCCTCAGACCCTTCACTTCATCCTCCAAAATCAAGTTCTTCTCAGTTAACTCCTTCACTGACTTTTCAAGATTAGCATTTTTTTCTTTGCTGTTGTCGTTAAGCTTCCAGAGTTTTGAGCATATGTCATTTACAATCATATATTGGTCGCGTAGATGAAGCTGTGATTGCAATGTCCATAAAATAAAAGCACTTCAATGAGTATTTATGCAAGCCACGAAAGAAGAGAAGATTAAACTTACCCGGAATATTGATAAAATCCCCGCTTCAAACACCTCCTCTGTCTTCTCACCTTTCAAGAACTCCTCATCGATAGAGGATCGAAGGTCGTTCAACTTTTGGAAAAAATTTATCGGATCCTTAGAAGATGATAATTTAGTTGGAATAGGAACGGTCGACGGATCAACCGTCGAAATAGTAGCAATCAACTTCCCCTTAGGGTCCGGGTCGACACCATCTCCACCACCAGCGGAATCCTTATTTCTCTTTTTCAATGGACTCACCTCTGGAGAAGAGAGATAGACATGTTCTTCTATCTTAGGCGAAACCTACTTCGACTTCCCCTTGGCCTTCTTCGCTTCTTCTGCCCTTTTCTTACTAATACGCTCAATGTATTGCCTCAAGGCGTCAGCCGCACCAGGGATGTTAATTTTTGCACTCGCCATCGAAAGCACTGCAAAACGACGTTCAACGTCAGTAAATGGCGACAAAAATATATCACATTCAAGAATCTCAAGGCTTCTTCTAGCCCAAATATATGAAACGAAATCTTTCACATGAGGATACGGTTCCCTTGATCTATTCAACGTCGACCATCACCACACACTACTAGGCCTAAGTTTACCTTCCGTAAGGAGCACTCACCAACTTCTATCTTCTATAGGGATATCTAAGACATTCCTAGTCCTCTCAGGTGCATCAAGACATGGAAATTTGTTCTCTTTGCTTGTGATTTCTATATGAGCAGGTAGACTCGTTAAATACGAAAAGAAATAAATAAAATAAAATCAACATTTTTAGTCGACACTCACCATATCGAGTCTAAATACGACTATATGTGTAGTGTGAACCCCCTCTCCTCTAGTGACCATCAATTGGAAGACCTCGCATAAAGAAAAAGGTATCATTCCAATGACGGTCGTTTGTTATGGTATCTGGTATGAGTTAGTGGTCTTTCGACCTTGGAATCAGCATATAACGACCTCTGTCAGAAATATGCTCCTTCAAATAGTAATTATGCAGGAGACACCCCAGTCCAAACTTAATTCCTTGTCTCTCCCGTAAAACCGTTAAACTCAAGAGTATTCTCCAAATATTTGGCATCAACTGGCTAGGTGCAATGCCGTAGTATACCAGCATGCACCGGGCCAAAGACGAAATTAGAAATCTAAATCCTAAATGAAGGACATATTCATAAAAGGACATCCACCCAGGTATATCCTAGTTCCCCCGCTCATTCGTTTTTGGTATACGAAGTTCGACGGAATTTGAGATCCCATAAATCGCTCGAATACTGGCTAAATCAACATTTATAAGTACACTTGATGGACTATCAGACAAGATTCCCAGAGGTCTACCTGATGTGGACGCCTCGACAATCGTTGTTCTTGGGGGTTCTACTGACTGGGCAATGGCGCGAGTGGCGCCTTGTTCTAACATAACAACCCTATTAATATTAACATTGGAAGGATCGACAACACTAACACGTCACTCGACATTTATGGCATCATAATTGATTTCCTCTTCCTCACTCGGGGTCCAATCAGGATAAGGTTCTGAAATGGTATGGTCGCTCGACATAGTATCTCTAAAAAGTAAAGCTAACATGCAAAAAATACAGAAGTTAGGTAAATTGAAACGCTACAATCACAACCTAGGGTTATCTAGGATTGGAACCTATGATTCTCTTAAAGGAAAATCGACCAAACTCTCCACTAACCTAAATCAAGCGACTGCCAAGAAGGCTAGATACTTAATTCACAGTATAATGACACTAACAAAATATAACTTACAAATACTCCACACATGAAGATTCAACATGGCAAGAATTTCAGAAATCACCAAACAAAAAATAAAAAAACATTGAAGAACATGCGTATTCTTAGGAAAAATTAAACATAGTTTACATATATTCTATCTCAAAATAAAATCTTAAAGGGGAAAGAAGGAAGATAATGTACATTTTTACTAAGTTTTGAGTCACTGGAAAAAAATAATTGAAACCGGGATAAATCGATAGGAAGACAAAGTGGTCTTGCCAATATCCTGATGAACAATCTTCTGGTAAGTGTTTCCTTTCAAAACTCGAAAGTGGAGTGAAAAACCCTTTACAATCGATTTATGGAGCCAGAAACTTAAACTAGAGTCACTTAACCCTAGACGCCACGTGTCAGTGTCCCTTCAGTTGCCAACTCACTAAGGCAACTGAGTGATTTGGAAATTTAAAATACCTCGAGGAACGTGCCCTAAAAGTACCATATGACATCAGTATCGGAAAACCAAAATGTAATTGTCCCATCGATTTGACTTTCAGTATTTACGTTATCGTCCGTCAAACGACGAGCTGCTCCAATAAGAATATCAAGGATGACTCAACATTGTCATCTCTCCACTTGACAAAAATAAACCTTTCAAATGATTATGTCACTCCGACTTGGTCGAATCACCAATCGACGGCATGAACATATTTGATTGAAATCACCCTTTTAATTTGGTGATCCCAACGTTAAAGAGGGGGGACAAACAGTGGTAGCAAAAAAAATGGCTTATAGGCCCAACATACAAGGCCTTCATTAATGATGGGTTTTATCTAGGCCCATTACATTGATTCAACTCAAGCCTTACGCAGATGAAGGAGTTGGAGAAAAGACCAAGTTAGATGTCGGTTACAAGTAATGAGTAACCCCTGATTCAATGAGGATTCAAAGGGGAGGAAATATCTCCTTGAATCACACCCATATTTAGTAACTGACATATGAACGTTGAGAATAAGTTTTTGCCTGTAAATAACAGAGCTCAATTCCAGAAAAGCCTCTGGAAAAAATTGAAAAGAAAAAGCAAGCTCAATAAGCCCATCAAAGCTCTATTCATATAATTTCTGGCCATCAGAGTTTAACCTCATATTTATTCAAAAATCCTGGTAGTTAATTGCTCAGCCCAAGCATATCTAAGGCTAAGATACTAACCCCACTATTATTTCATTCTAATATATATTGCTTTGTTCTTGTTCTTTTGTAGGCTCGACGGAGAATACCAACAGTCCAAATCGACAGACCATCTACATTGGCAAGTTCACGAAGGAGGCGACATCCTAATTTCTTCCAATTTGACTAAAGTTGTCTTAGGTCTAATACAACCAGACCCAATCCATAATAGTTCAACTAGCTACAACTACCACTGTTTTTCAGGTATTTTTACAAGTAAGATAGGTTTTAATATATGCAACTCTTATTTAATTATTTTATCATCATTCATATTATTACTAATTTTAAGTTGTGGTATATTTGTTTTACTTGACCTTCTTTGCAGTATTATTTCGTCAAAGACCTGTGATTGAATTATAACATCAATTTAGGGAGTGTAAAACAATGATTTTGATAATTTGAATTAGTAATTTTCACAAATTGTTAAATTTGTGGTTGAAAACTTTATTTTGTATATTTCAAATGTAACTGTATAAATTTATTGTCGATTGATTTTTAGTGCTTTTTTTCTTTCTAATATATGTTAATTCCAATTGTAGGATTATATCGATTATATTATATTATATTATATTAATATTATATTAGTAGTTTGGTAAAAGAAGAGTTGTTTCATGTTATTTTTATTTTTGTTTATTCCTCTCCCACAAAATCAAGTTGTTTACATCATAAATTGTAAACAAAATGATAAAAAAAAAATGACACAATTTCAAGTTGAAAAAATTGATATAAGAAATGTTTGAAAAAAATTAGAACATTGAAAATAAAAATAGAAGAATACACATGAAAAAGAATTAAAGTATAAATTTAATAACGATTACGTTATATTATTTTACTGTTCCTGCATATTGTGCGGGATGCAAACTAGTTTAATATTAAAACAGAAGCCAAATTAATAAGACCACGGTATATATATTTGTGCATGTTTATAATTGTAAATTTAATTGTTATTTCATACAATGAAGAAACAGGCGACCAACCACGATATATATGTGTTGGAGATTTTCGGAACGATGAATGCGGAATCGTCGTACCTAATATATGCCCATAACTCATAACAATTAATAACGTCAATAGCAGAAAAAATAGATGAGAAAAAATAAACCAATCACAACACAAGATATATGTGGAAAACCCAAATCGGGTAAAAAACCACAGGCTGTCAGGACGACAGAGAAAATTCTACTATATGATAAATTGTTACAACCATATATTCCAGGATTCACTCTCACACCCAAACCCCAAACCATAAACCATGCTCACACAGCTCCAACCATTCTCTATTTTACAATCTCTAAATAATAAAATACTAATATTTTTTAAAGTTTCTTTAATAAATTTGTTTTCTCCTTACTATTTTAGATAATAATTTACTCACTTTTATTACACCAAAATGTTTCTAATCTTTTTTATAATTATCCACACCCAACTATTTTTATATGTAATGATTTTGAGATAAATTTTGGATATTTATATTTTTTACACCTAATATTATTTATCGACAACGCGAAGAGACTAGAATTGTGGAAAAAGATTTGCACTATTGGAGATGTTTTTTGTTGGTATAATTCAAAGAATGTGCCACGTCAGCAATGAATGAAAGTCGGGGAGACACGTCACCAAAAGTCAACCAGACCAAACAACCCAAGTTGACCAAAAATAGCTTCGTAACATCTGATCTAGATTACCTAAATGATCGGGTAGAGATGGTCTCACCAAGATGATCAGATTGGTAATTTAAAAATAAAATCGATCAGGATTGCCTAGGGGTAAAACCAACGATCGGGGAGAAAGGGAGTTTGGTCGAGAGTAGTGGATGATCAGCCGAATGACACGTGGACAATCATGAACTTAATGCAGTTATGATTCAAACAAGCAGAGAATAAATCTTACTCGAATAAGGTGTCTAAAAGCATATTTTGATGAGGAAGTAAATTTCCTCATAGATATCATAGTCTAAATTAGGAAAGAAATCTAAGATAGTAGAAACACAATCAACACAAAACAAGGAAGAAGAATAACACGACTCTAACAAGTTAGAGTTTCGTTTAATCATGGGAACTTACTTTACTTGTACATCAAGGATTAGGGATCCATGTATGTATAAATAGACCCTAGTAATGCTCATAAAAGGGTGAACGAAAAAATAAGCTTACAAAAGTGCAAGAGAGCTTGAGTGTGTAATTATTTTCATCATAGTGAATTCTTCTCACTGTGGACGTTTCCCTACCTTGGGGATTTACCACGTAAAACATAGTGTCTTGCTTTACTATTACTCTCTTGTGACTTGCGATTCGATTTTTATTTGCATTCACCTATTTGACGCGTGGTTAATCATACCTAATCCAAAAATTCACCGTCAACAACTAGCACTAGGAGGAGGGCAAGTCGAACCTCCGTGAACAGTTGATTCCAGGATAAACTTGTGAAAGACAATATTATGCCCACCAGCTGAGATAGAAACCAGTCTCCACGTAATACCGATGCCTCACGCGATACGAATATCACTAGCTCTGCAGACGCTAATGTCGCCAGAGAAGACCCCCCATCAAGGACTCCTCCATTAATCAGACCTGATATAATAACATCCACGGATGTAACCACTGGCATATCTCTATACGCATTCCGACAGATCCAGGAATCTCTGCGGAGAGTCATTGATGAAGCTGTTAGTGTTGGAACCCTGTTCACTGGTAATGCAGTGGAAATAGGTTTTAAATTTTTTTATAAAGATTATTTACGGTCTGTGACCAGTGAACTTGGGATCTTAATTTTTCGAAATTTATACATCTAAAATTATTACAATAATAAAGTATATGTATACACAGGAAATTGAAATCAATATAATCAGAAGAAGTTATTAGAACCTTACCAACGTTTGAAGGCTTCTTCACTTCTTGCAATGATCTCGGTCTGTACCATTCGATCTTCCTCGCTAAATCTTGGGACTAGTAATTTACGTGTGGAAGTGTCACGGTCTCAAGAACTTGAATGGAGGATGTAGAGAAAAGACGAATAAACTCTTTTTTCTATGTGAGAACAACTTAGAACAATTCTAATTGTTAATTTTTTTTTTGTTTTAGTGTGCATGAACACACTTTCCTCTCTTTGATATCTCACTCACACAATACACTTGCACACAATATCACTTAAACTGATGCATATCCTTTTTTGCATTTTTAATCTCACACACCCGCTTGCATGTTATGAAGAGCAAGCCCTGATGCGTGTGGCTTTATTCTGTTTTTAACGCATATATTTCAAATGTATGTATTTAACACACATCAATTGCATCAAATGCAAATTGAAAAGATATGATCAATTTTTTTTCTGAATGTGTGTTAATGTGTTTTTTAAGATGATATCTGTTATCATTCGTTTTTTCCAATATATATTTAATTATCTTTCAAAAACTCTCATAATATCTTTATTTGATTTCCAAACCTTTTTAAAATATCTCATATCTTTTAAAGATAATTAAATATTTGTTTTTGAATTTAAACATTTTAAATTCAATTTCAAATATTTAATTTAATAGAATAAAATAATCATATTATCTTATTCTATTAACACCCTCCATTTAGTGATTAATAACATAATTAAATAATCTTATTATTTAATATATTTAATAATCAATATTCATTAATTAAATAATCTTATTATTTGATTAATTTTCGAATAAATACATGTCACTTTCGTAACACAGTTAATTGGACAATCCAATAAATTAACTGTAACCCTTGTTATCTAAATCGATCAGGCTAGCAAGGGGACCTAATGGACCCACAATATTTTGAGCTCCAATAATCTTCGGAATCATTAATTAAACTCTTTAATTAATATTCATTGATTATTAACTCCGGTGTTATTTCACTAAAAATCTGAAGCTGCACTTTCTCAACTGCAGACGCTTTTACACAAACAGATACAACTCCGTGTCCATCGATTTAGCTATTACACATGGTGTGATCCTCCACAGTAGTTCATAATTAGAGTTGGGTCACAATGTCCGTTATACCCCTCTAATTACATATATCCTTTAAGTACCGTTGATTCTCTAATGGACAATAAATCTTATTTCCTTACGGAATTAGAAGAGTGCTCATATTATCCAAGCCTCGAATCAACCCTTAAGGGAACTACCATCTACTTCTCGCAAGAATGAGTGGATTTCACTACTGTGTACAAACCTTCACAGCCAGAAGCCAAACCGTAATCCCAACATACAGAGCATATTGATCAGGAACTGCCTGCGACCTCACCCATGATATATCAAAGATTGTGATATAACCTGAAAGAGACACACAAGAGTAAGATCACCCACATATAGCTATCATTAGTTGATATATATGAATCTCATCGGTAAATAGATCTTAGTGAGAGATTCATATGGATCATGACTCATTCCTATATGATCACATCATACAAGGTGCCTCTATTCCCATATATTCATATGAATGATTCAGGACAAATTCATTGTACATTACAGAATGGACCGTAACAATAGATTAACCGCAAATAAAGTACCCAACTTTATTTGCTATCTATGAACTCTTTAGATTGCACATCTTTTACTGTATCCATTCGTATATGACACTCATATACACAGTTGGAGATTACATCCGATAATCTAGGATGTTTATATGTATAAGTTAAAAAAATAAACAATGCAACAAGAATGAATTGAACTTTTTATTTATTTATTTCATAAATCCATTTACAAATTACATCTATGGGGCATAAACCCCAACAATCTCCCACTTGCACTATAGCATGTAAGGCATGTTTCGTAACTCTAGACCATCTAGGTGACCCTAAAACACTTTAGCAGGTAAGGTCTTTGTAAATGGATTAGCATGATTGTCTTGTAAGACTATCTTGGTGATGATCACATCTCCTCTCTGCACTACCTCTCTAATGAGATGATATTTTCTCTCTATATGTTTCCCTCTCCTGTGGCTTCTTAGTTCTTTGGAATTAGCCACAACACCATTGTTATCACAATAAAGTGTGAGGGGCCTAACCAGATCTGGAACAACTTCCAGATCACTCAAGAACTTACGGAGATAAACAACGTCTTTATCAACTTTAGAAGAGGCTACATATTCCGATTCCATGGTGGAGCCAGCAATGCAAGATTGCTTTATACTTCTCTACACAATGGCTCCACCACCTAGAGTGAATACTAAATTAGATGTGAATTTCCTAGAATTCCTGTCTGACTAAAAATCAAAATCCGTGTATCCTAACGGGATAAAATCTTGTCTAGAATACACTAACATATAGTTTCCCAATCTCTAAATATACTTGAGAATAGTCTTGACAGCAACTCAATGATCCAATCCTGGGTTGGACTGGTACCTGCTAACTACTCTCACCGTATAACAGATGTCCGGTCTTGTGCATAACATAGCGTATATGAGACTACCTATTGTTGATGCATAGGGTACACGTCTCATATCCTCAACTTCTTGAGGTATCTTAGGACACTATTCCTTAGATAAGTAAACTTCATGCCTAGAGGGTAAATTACCTTTCTTGGAGTCCTACATCAAAAATCGCATAAGAATATTATCGGTAAATGATGCCTGAGACAGTGCTATGAGTTTGTTCTTACGATCCCTTATAAGTTGGATCCTTAGAACATAACTCATCTCTCCCAAATCTTTCATTTTGAATTGGTTAGCCAACCAACCCCTATATCAGACAACATTCCCATATCATTCCCAATGAGTAGGATGTCATCTACGTATAGGACCAAGAAAACTACTTTCTTATCAATGATGCGCTTGTAAACACAAGGCTCATCGATGTTCTACTTGAAGCCATGGGTTTTGATCACATCATCAAACCTAATGTTCCAAGATCTAGATGCTTACTTAAGTCCATAGATAGACCTTTACAACTTGTAAACCTTTTGCTCTTGATTTGGAGACATGAATTCCTCTGGTTGCATCCTATAGATGCTCTCATCAAGATTGCCATTCAAAAATGCAGTACTGATGAATTTCATAATCGAAATAGGTAGCAATGGATAAGAGAATCCGAATAGACTTAAATATGGCTACTGGTGAGAAAGTCTCTTCAAAATCGACCCCCTCTTTCTGGGTATAACCTTTGGCCACTGGCATTGCCTTGAAGGTCTCTACCTTCCCGCCTACTCCTCTCTTTCTCTTGTAAATCCACTTACACCCTATAGGTTTTACCCCACTTGGTAAGTCTATAAGATCCCAGACTGAGTTAAAGTACATGGACTCCATCTCGAGATTCATGACTTTAAGTCATTCCTCTTTATCAGGATCTCCTATTGCATTCTTAAATATCAATGGATCATCCACACTATCAGTAGAAACAAAACCTTATCCTTCACCTATACCTAAATATCATTCTGGTTGTCTTACAACCCTCTCACTACGTCTAGGTGGTAGTGTATCCTGATCAGAAACCACCTAACTCTTAGATTTTTCTGGATCAACAACTCTTATTGATAAAGCACTAATCTCACTAGGATCCGACTCATTCAATACATTCTTAGAACGAGGTTTATGGTCACTAATGTAATTGTCCTCAAGAAACGTTGCATTTATCGATACAAATACTTTGTTATCTTTGAGACCATAGAAGTTTCTACCTCTAGTCTCCTTGGAGTATCATACAAACAAGCATACTACAGACTTAGAGTCTAGTTTTCCACTTACGTCCTTCAGCACGTGTGTTCGACACCCTCATATGTAGAAATGTACAAACTAGCTTTACGACAATTCCACAACTCTAATGGAGTCTTAGGAACATATTTGGATGACACTACATTCAAAAGGAATTTGGTAACGTATATCCCTAGAAGGAATTTGGTAATGATAAGAAACTAATTATAGATCTCAACATTTCAATTAGGGTTCTATTTCTCCTGTCTATGACACCATTTTGCTAAGATGTACCGGGAGCTGTGAGTTGGAAAACTATCCCATGCTCGACCATGAAGTCTTCAAACTCTTGGTCAAGGTACTCATCTCCATGATCCGATCGTAGTGACTCGATAGTCCTGCCTAATTGATTATCAACTTCAACTTAGAATTCTTTGAACTTGTCAAATGTTTCCGACTTTTGTTGTATCAGGTAGACATATCTGTATCTTGAGATTTCATCGTTAAATGTGACATAATACTCATAACCGCCCCTAGCTTTAACATTCATTGGTTTATAGACATTTGTATATATGAGTTCCAATGGCATTATTGCTCTAAGCTCTTTTCCAATAAAAGGTCTCTTAGTCATCTTACCTTCTAAACATGATTCCCAGACAGGTAAGGTGTCAACCTTTAACTCACTTAAAGGTCCGCTTTTTACTAGTTTGTCCACCCGGTCAAGGTTGATATGACCAAGTCTTAGATGCCAGAGATACGTGTCATTATCTAGAAAAATCTTATGTCGTACAGTTTTTGGGTTTTCAACTTTAAACATTTCGTGTTGAGCAGTGTAGTATGTATTAATGATCTTAACACATACAATTTGTTTTCATTAATTCCTAAACAAATATTCAGACCATTTGTTCCAATAATAACAAACTTATTATTAAAAGAAACAAAATATGATTGTTCTAACAACATAGAAACAGAAATCAAATTCGTGTAAGTCCAGGAATATAAAAAACATTGATCAATAATAAAAAACTATTATTATTACAAAATTGCAATTTAATTGCTCCCACTACTTTGGCTGATACGACATCCCTCGTCCCCATACGGATTGAGAATGCTCCCTCCTCTAGTTGTGTCCAAGAATCAGTCTACTGTAAAGAAGAAAAAACACAACTATCCAGGGTGAAGAATCATCGTCCACTAAACAAGATTCAAGATCAAGTAAATCATATTTACCTTTCCTCTTTTTCTTCTTGGCTACCTCATCAGGTATTGAGGACAGTTCCTCTTCCAATGCATAACCTTGTTACAAAGGAATCATTTTCCTTTGTCTTGGTCGGTGGAGGTGCCTTTCTTTTTGCTTTAGGCCTTCTTCGGCTTGGGCTTACATTTGGCCTTCCCAATAGACCTCTTCCTCTTCTTATCATTATTATAAGAGGAAGATGGCTCGGTAACATTTGTCTCACCTATCTTACCTTTGTTGTCCTTAGCCAAGGACTCAAAGGGAGCGAGCTTATTAAGCAATTGTGATGACTGAACCTTAACTTGTTTATCCCGTAGTAGCTCTTAAACTGATCGAAACTCTTCGAAAGAGTCGTCAGTATGATGCTCACTTGATTAGGTTAGTCAATGGACCTGTCATTGACTTCTGTCGTGTTGAAGTGAGACATCATGCTCAAGACATGTTCCCGAACTAATGTACCTTCTTTCATGCACGCGAGCATAGCGAAACGGATAACTTTGTGTTGCTTTTGCTCCTAGGGCTACCTGAACATAGCTTGTATTGACTCCATGATTTCAAACGCTGAAGTCATTGATTCGTGTTTTGCGACAAGCACGTCAGTCATAGAAGCCAACAGATATGTTCAAGAATTCTCATCAAATAAGACCCATTGCTGGTATGCCTCACGAACTCTTTACGAGTCATTGGCAGCATGCGCTGAAGGACATTCCTCCGTAAGCACAAACTTGAGGTCTTTAGTGACCAATATTGCATTAATATTAAGTTTTCACTTAGTGTAGATAACACCTGTTAATTTGTCATTTGCAAGAATTTATAGTATCGCAGAAGACAAAATTGTTGAAATAAAGTAAACATTCATTTAGTCATTTATTAAAAACAGGACAAGTGTTTTGGCATAAATTTAAACATGATGCATGAACATGCTTAATGAACTAGAACTACACTAAAACCAGTTATTATACCACGATAATCCAACATACCATAAAGAAGTACCGCATTAGGGTCGTCAAGTCTTTGCATGTTGAACCGAGACATTCTCAATCAAATGATATTCTAGAATAACTATTATTCCATATCATTCAACCATCGTTTATTCAGTCAGGTTTTTAATCAAAACCATCGTGAGTGTAACCCACCATTTTAAATCTCATGAGCTTAACTCAAGAATTGCCGCCTTAAGGTCAATCAATCCCGAAATACCCTTAGAAATCTTATCCGTTAGAAAGTCAACCTTGGTATTGATCTTTATGGAAACCCTCCTTAGTGAGGACGAAAACAAAGCCGTCACAAGGCCCCACACAGATCTCACGGTGTTGAACTGATGATGGAGACTGCGGGATATAT
The DNA here is from genome assembly GCA_032871835.1 of Dipteronia dyeriana. NCBI lineage: Eukaryota > Viridiplantae > Streptophyta > Magnoliopsida > Sapindales > Sapindaceae > Dipteronia > Dipteronia dyeriana. The sequence continues at coordinate 41,732,387 of CM065300.1, forward strand.
ATGTCATATATCCCTCTCTCACTCACTATTTTAAAACTAGGGCTTTCTGTTATCCGTTAATGCACCTAGAATTTACAGGATCAAACGGCTAACTTTAATCAAGTTTTCTAATGCATTAATTAATTCATTATCAGAATCAAATTCTGATTAACTAATAAATTATTAATGAATTTTAACTTTTAAAAATCTAATCTATTAGTGAATAATATAAGTCTTTGTAAACTATTTAATAAGTTCAGATTATTATGTTAGTGTTTACTAAGTTTTAACTATTAAAACTCTAACACTTTATTCGGTTTATTTATTATTAGGTTATTAATCATATTAATCCTAATTACAATAAATGACCCTATTAATCAAATTTATTAAACTCTTTAATAACAAGATTAATATTAATGAGAATTACCAAGTTTTCTAACCATTAAAAAACTAATCTCATTTTCATAGCCAATTATACATATTGCCCATTTTAATCATATTTAAAAAAACATAAAATATCAGGCTATGATGCATGGCATATCAAATATATTAGTGTAGGCACATCTAATCTAAATGACATAGTATGCATGACAATGCTTTTGTCATCACATAATATAAAGCATACATGAATTGACCGAGTACTGTGGATTATTTAAACTAAAAAATTAGAATCTGAAACCACAAAAATACCCCAAGGCATTCCTTGGTCTTCATGTAACTTCAAAAATCTTCCAGTCACTTCAGGTCACTCCGATTCATCTCATGAATCATTCTTCATGATTTTTCCAAGTCTTTTAATATATGTTACAATTTTTTTATTTATAATAAGACAACAGTAAAAAATTATACAACTCATAAACCCTAAATCCACAGTACCATATAATTAATGATCAATCTTGTTTTTATAAATTTTAAAAATTAATATACATACAAAAACACCATACAATCAATTTAAACAGTGCCTACACAATCATACATATAGGCGCATCGAAATATGTTTCCTGTTTCGATTTTTTTTTTTGCTCTGATACCAATTGTTGGAACCCTGTTCACTAGTAATGCAACGAAAATAGGTTTTAATTTTTTTTATAAAGATCGTAAACGATATAGGACCAGTGAATTTGGAATCGTAATTTTTCGGAACTTATGTCTAAAATTATTACAATAATAAAGTATATGTATACACAAGAAATTGAAATCAATATAATCAGAATAAGATATTAATCTTACAAACATTTGGAGGCTCCTTCATTTCTTGCAATGCTTCTGGTCTGTACCACTCAATCTTACTCGATACATATCTGGACTGAGAACTGCATATGTACTCGTCACGATCTCAGGAACTTGAATGGAGGATGTAGAGAAAAGACGAAGAAACTCTTTCTTCTATGTGAGAACAACTTAGAACAATTCTAGTTGTTAAAAAATATATTATATTTAATGTGCATGAACACACCTTGCTCTCTTTGATATTTCGCGCACACAATAGATTTGCACACAATATCACTTAAACTGATGCATATCCTTTTTCGTCTTTTTAATCACACACCCACTTGCACGTTATGAAGCAAGCCCTGACGTGCATGGCTTTATTCTGTTTTTAACCCATTCATTTCAAATGTGTGTATTTAACACACATCAATTGCATCAAATGCAAATCGAAGAGATATGATCAGTTTTTTTTTCTTATTGTGTGATAATGTGTTTTTTTAGTTGATATCATTCGTTTTTTTCAAATACAATATATATAACCAATATATATTTAATTATCTTTCAAAAAAACTCATAAAATCTTTATTTGTTTTTCAAACCTTTTTAAAATATCTCATATCTTTAAAAGATAATTAAATATTTGTTTTTGAATTTAAACATTTTATCTCATATCTTTCTAACAACGGGACCTAATGGACCCATAGTATTTTGAACTTCAATAATCCTCGGAATCATTAATTAAATTTTTTAATTAATATTCCTTGATTATTAACTCCGGTGTTATTCCACTAAAAATCCGAAGTTGCACTCTTTCAACTGTAAACACTTTTATACAGACCGATATAACTCGATGTCCATCGATTTAGCTATCACACATAGTGTGATCCTCTGTAGTAGTTCATAATTAGAGTTTGGGTCACAAAGTCAGTTATACCCTTCTAATTACATATATCCTTTAAGTATCGTTGATTCTCTATTTGACAATAAATCCTATTTCCTCACGGAATTAGGAGAGCCCCGAATCAACCTTTAAGGGTACGTTTGGCACAGACATGGGACATGATAAGGTGGGACGGAATGGGACGGGACGGGACGGGACATTACAGGACAGACTGTTCTATATTATGTTTGGTAGGCCTAGGACAGAACTGTTCACTGTACTGTTACGTGTTTGGTATGACTGAGACAGAACAGGACAAGAGGTTCAAATAACCAGAGTACCCTTATTGTTCCGTCCAATGTTTATTACCACATAACAGTGACATTTGGGACAGGACAAGTTAGTATTTATTTTATTTTATTAAATAAATATTTTTATATATCATATTATACCCTTCCTATATCAGGTTTTGATAATTCTTATGCATTGATCATGTATAGTTTCATTTATACTGCAACTAAATATTTAAACATGCATATTCAGATAAAACCTCAAACAACAAGACAATTTTTTTCAGGCAACAACGACAATGTCATCTGATAAAATTACAAATTGTTCACCTTCCAACTCACACCAATTAGTTGCAGAGCAAATTTTTTGAAATTGATATCCGTGAATTGCAATGGTAGACATGATTTCCCAATTGCTGCAAATTTCAATTACATCAACAACAAAGGTTTCACTAAAAAAATGAAAATGAAAATAAAGTGAAAAAAGTGAGATTGTAGTGGTTCTGGATTTCTGGGTCCAGGGGTTGGTTGGAGAATTTGTGATCTTTTCAGAAAAGATTTTCTTCTCACTTTACTAATCTAATTCCACAAATAAACTAAACTAATTCTGAAAAAATTGGTGAAAGATTTGTGTTCAATTTGATGAAAAAAATTGGTGAAAAAATCAATTAACTTCCTTTCACCAACACCCAATCCAGTATCTAACACCAAACCATTACAATCATCAAACAACTGAAGCCTAATCGAAAACCCCCAATCAAGAACCCTAAATTGACAAACAAAAATTCAAATCAACAACAGCCACCACCTCTAAAATCGAAAGAGATCAAAAGCAGAGAGAGATACTGAATGGACTGTAGCTTTAGACTAACCGTAAATAAAGTACCCAGCTTTATTTACTATCTATGGACTCTTTAGATTGCATATTTTTTACTGTATCCATCTGTATATGACACTCATATACACAATTCGAGATTACATCCGGCAATCTAGGATATTTACATGTACAAGTTCTAAAATAAATAACATAACAAAAATGAAATGAACTTTTCTTTTATTTATTTCAAAATCCATTTACAAGGTACATCTTTAGGGCATAAACTACAACAGCTAGATAAGGAATCAACATAACAGCTACCGCAAACCTAAGTTCACCGTACCAGCTCTCCACACTTGGTAGCCCAGGATCCCAGGATACTTTCTGAAATAGTAGCAACGACCCCAGGAGCACCCTAAAAATTCGAGAGAGATAAGGCGGAGCATCGCGAAAGGAGAGAACATTCACAAAGAAGGGACGGTCGCCAAGAAGATCAGGGAATAAGGTAGCACAGAGAGTCTAATTCATGGGAACGTACGATGGGGGAGAGACCCAACCTGTGTAGGGAGATAGGTGAGATAACCGAAGAAGGAGATCTCGCTTAGTCTCAACCGACGATGAACCTCTACCTAGGAGGCATAGAAAGCCAACTTCTATGGACAGGCACAACCTACACAATGCCAAGATCATAGGATGAATCCCTAGAGACCCATATGGACTCACCATTCACCAAAGATTTGATTAGCATGGAGAACCAGAAGGAGAACAAGAAGTCCTTTTTAGAAGAATAGAAGCCCTGGAACGAAGGCAAAGCCGAGGAAACCTGTTAATTGGTAACTCCGGTAGCCTATTTGTTGATTCAATAAGACATGCCCAATTTAAAGCAAATTCAGGATGCCTCACATGGAGCAATTTAAGGCCAACACTGACCCGCAAGAGCATGTCAAGAGATATCAAAGCATGATGGTGCAATACGATTACAGCGATGCTCTCATGTACCGGATGTTGGGACTAAGGGTCCAGGTGGTTCGGAGGGCTTATAGGAGGATACATCAAGAATTTTAAGGAACTCGTGCAAGCCTTTACCAAGCAGTTCATAGGGAATATCTAGCAGAAGAAATGTATATCAGTCTTGTTAACCTTAAAATAAAAGAACGATGAGAAACTAAAAGATTACCTTACCATGTTCTCACAAGAGGTTTCAAAGGTACAAGATCCTAATAATGACACAATGCTATCTGCATTCATTAACAGCTTACAGCACAGTCAATTGTCGTTAAGCCTAAGGCAGAAAATACAGACCGTGTATGCAAGCATGATAGATGATGTTGGAAGATATGCCGTGGTAGAGAAAGAGCATATATCCCATGGAGAGGAGCTTACACACGGAGGTCGGCCCGAGAATAGCCAGAAGCCTAAAGATTGTGGCTTGAAGAAAAACAGCAAGGGAGACCAGAAAGGCAATAAGGGATATAAAAAGGATGGACCCAAAGATGACTATCAGAAGGCAGTACACCAATTACACTCCATTGACCAGGAAACAAAAGGAGATATTGAATGTGATCGAATATAAGAACTAGTACAATATACCCCTAAGACAGTCTAACTTCACGAGAAGAGACACTACCAATAGTATCATTATCACCAAGAAAACGACCATGAAACCTCCAAATGCTATCAGTTAAGGGACTATATTGAAAAGTTAAACAGTGAACGGCACCTTAAAGATATGGTCCTAAAGAACGGAGGTAACCAACAAAAGGACCCCCCAAAGGGAAAACATGATAGAAAAGATAGAACCAGAAGGAGTTCGGATAACAAAGTGATCAATACCATCTTTAGTGGGCCATACACGGGGAGCAACAATCAGGAAAGAATGACAGAGGTCAGAGAAGCTATAGATGGTCAAAGGAATCTATAAGTGAATTTGTTGAGTCCCGACCAGAAAAAAATTAAACAAGGATAGGACCCAATAGTGATCTCCAAGTCAGACGTTCGTGGGTCAGAAGTAAGGCCAAACGATGCAATTGTTGTATCAGTTCGCGTAGACCACAAGGAAGTGAGAAGAGTGTTGGTCGACTATAGAAGCTCAGTAGATATCCTAAGTGTAAAAGTGTTTGATCAACTGGGACTACAGAGAAAGGTATTACATCCACTCAGGGCCTCACTCAAAAGTTTTAGAGGCACGGAGGTAAGGTCGCTAGGAACAGTGAAACTGCTAGTAGAGATCGGGAGTTACCCCTGTATAAAGACAGTACTCTTGGACTCTATAGTCATAGATGTGGAAAATTGGCCTTACAACGTCTTATTAGGAAGTCCATTCTTAAACAAGTCAAGAGTTGTGACCGCAACTTATGCCCTGACCATTAAATTTCCAATGAAAGCCGGGGTAGGGGTCATGAAAAGGTCTCAAGAATGGACGAGAAAAGCAAACCTAGCAGTGTATAGAGAAAAAATGGAGTCAAGAGTAATGCAGATAGATCTCCTAAAAAGAGAGAATGGTTTGAAGATGGATGAAGTGGAAGCTGGAGCAGAAACGCCAACTCGATTTAACCTAGACCCAAGGGAGATATCTCCAGAAGATAGAAAAACCCAGAAAGATGAATCGACCATACATATTGTAATTGACGATATCCACCCCGAGCATAAAATAAAGCTGAGAGCCCGTTTGACGGAGCAAGTCCAAAGTGAGATGATTGATCTGTTGAGAGAATGCAAGGATGTGTTCACATGGAAGCATGAGGACATAACGGGAATTGATGTAAAAATAATCTCCAATAAACTAACAGTCGATCCCGACTGAAAACCAGTCATCTAGAAAAGAAGATGGTTTAATCATGAGAGAAGCCAAGTAATTAGAGAAGAAGTAGAGAAGTTGTTGGCAGTAGGATCAATAAGAAGTGCGGTTCCCTGAGAGGGTTGCCAATGTGGTACTAGTAAAGAAGAAGAATGGACAGTGGAGGATGTGCGTATACTTCACTGATGTTAACAAAGCATGCCTAAAGGATAGTTTCCCCTCACTTTGGATCAACCAGCTGGTAGATACAACAACGGGTCATGAATTGGTAAGTGTCATGGATGCCTACTCAGGCTACAACCAAATCGGAATGTTCAAGCCAGATGAAGAAAAGACCTCCATCATAACTGATCAATGGTTATAATACTATAAAGTGATGCCCTTTTGTCATAAAAATGTCCGGACGACCTATCAAAGATTTGTAAATAAGATGTTTTCCCGATAGATCGGTAGGATTATGGAAGTGTATGTGGATGATAAGCTGACAAATAGTACAATAGGTGGGAAACACACAGCGGATCTCAAGGAAACATTCAGGGTACTAAGGAACTTTGGTATGAAAATCAATCTAAAGAAGTACGTATTCAGGGTTCCTTCGGGTAGATTCCTTGATTTTCAAGTCCACCAAAGGGGAATCGAAGTAAATCTAAAAAAAAAAAGCACTGGAAAAGATGAGGTCCCGAGTACCCTGAAGTAAATTCAAAGACTAACAAGTTGCCCAGCATCCCTGAACCGGTTTATCAGCAAGTCAACAGATAAGTGCTTACCCTTTTTCAAAGCAATAAAAAAGGGTAAGAGGGTAGAGTGGAATGATGAATGTGAGCAATCTTTTCTGAAGAACAATCAATACTTAGGTAAAGCTCTAATCTTGTGAAAGCCCCTGGACGGGGAGGTGCTCTACTTATACCTATCAGTCAGACATATAGCGACGAGGTCAGTACTGGTCAGAATAGACCAATGGATGAAGAAACCAATGTATTACACCAACAAGGCTTTGATGCAAGTAGAAACTAGATATTCGACAGCTGAGCAAATGACATTAGCACTAGTAAAGGCAGTAAGAAAATTGAGACCCTATTTTTAGGCTCATAAAATTGAAGTTTATACGGACTACCCGTTTAGGTAAATTTTGTCCAAACTCGGAGTATCTGGGAGATTGACCAAATGGGCAGTAGAGCTAAATGAATTTTATATTGTGTACCTACCAAGAGCCGTAGTAAAGAGGCTAAGCAGTGGCCGATCTGATCACCGAGTTCACAAAGTCAAACAGTGAAGTAGTCAGAATGCTCAGAGAAAAGGAAAGAAAAGAGTTTGTGTGGAAACTGCATGTTGATGGGTCGTCAAACACGTATGGAAATGGGGCAGGTATAGTGGTTTCCACCATGGAAAATGATCAGGTAGAGTGTGCCCTACAGTTTGACATCAAAGCTACTAACAACATGGCCGAGTATGAGGAACTTTTGGTAGGTCTCAGGGTTTGTACAACACTAGAGGCGGATGAGCAGGAGATATTTAGTGACTCGCAAGTGGTGGTTAACCCACCAACATGGCCGTCTATCTAGAAATAGCCACAGTATTACTTGGGAGATTCAAGGCCTATGAGATCACTTAGATCCCAAGGGAGAAGAATGGGAAGGCCGATGCTCTATCAAAATTGGCATCAACAACCATCAGTATATGGTCAAACACTATCCCAATGGCTCACCTTAAGAAACCTAGTATTGAAAAATGAGAAGAGATACCAGTAGTGGGGGTAATCGAAGCAGAGAAAGCCACTTGGATGACCCCGATCAGAAAGTACCTAGAAGATGAAATGCTTCCAACATATGTGACTGAGGCACAACGCCTTAAATATAGGGCCACCAAATACTCAATGGTCGGGGGAAAGTTGTATAGAAGGGGATTTTCGAAGGCCTTACAGATATGTGTCTACCCGGTAGAAGAGGGATAGATACTAGCAAGTATCCATAGAGGAGTGTGTGGAAATCACTCTGGGAGTAAAAGTTAGGCACATAAGACCCTTATACAAGGCTTCTTTTGGCCAACCTTATATAGGATAGACAGTCGTGAAGTAGTGTAGCAATTGCCAGAGAATAACCAATGCATCAAAAAGCCACCTAAGTAGTTGAAGAACTTAACGTCACCTTGGCCATTCGCCATGTAGGGGCTAGACCTGATCGGCTCAATGCCAATGGCAGCTAAGGAAGAAGCAAAACACGCCATTGAGGCCATCGACTACTTCACAAAATAGGTGAAAGCAAAGACACTGGTGTATATAACTGAAGCAAACACAACTAGTTTTGTGAGGAAGAACATCATCTACCAATTTGGCATCGCGGACACCATTATCACTGATAACGGGACCCAATTCGATAGTGACAACTTTAGAAAAATATGTCAGGATTTTCGTATAAAGAATTACTATGCCACATCAGCCCATCCTCAGACCAAAGGCCAGACGGAGGCAGTGAACATAATAAAACAAATTAAAAAGGACCACGATCCGTTTTCTATATGGAGATAAGAACCAACGGTATCAAGAAGGTTGTAGACGCCACACTCAAGAATAAGAAAGAAGGTGAGTGATAAGTCAAGGTTTGAACGCCACAAGGTAGAACCTTGGTAAGCTCATAGTTCTATGAAGAACCAAAGAGAAAAATTCTCTCAATTTTATTTCAATTCAAGTCTTGTCTTAAAATTACATCAATTGGTCCCTTTTATACTAAAATATCTAAGTCCTACAAAGGGAATAAATATTTGGCAATTAATGCCTTACAATTAGGAAAATAAATGTAAACAAATTTAGAAAATAATTAAAGACTAAAAACTAGCAACTAGTTGATTTGTTCCTTATTTGGAAAGTTGAATTCGGGAAACAAATCAACTCTTTATTTGGAAAAAATAAATAAAATAGGGAATATGGTAAAGTAGAAAATATGCTGAAATTGGATTCTCCTCCAACCATACGTCGCCCAAAAAGTAGGAAATATGCTGAAATTCGGACTGCTCAGCTTAAGTCTTCATGCAATAAGATAGATGACCGAATTTGGACTTGTTTTGATCTGTTTTAGAGGACGGGATCTTCATAGCATCTGTAGAGCTTGTGTTGGGCTTTCCAGAAACATATTATAATAGACGATCCGACTTCAAATGCTCTCTATAGAGGCCCACGAAGTTCAGCCCATATTTGGTCTTCATGTGGACCGAATTTGGACTTTAGCAACTTAGAATCAGCCCATCATTAAATACTTCTTTAATCCTCTTACCTCCTTATAATTGGACCAATTGGAATATGCAATGGATCATTTGGTGATGCTTCTTAATTCTCATCAAAACCCTCCATCATTATCATTACTTGTTTTTATATATATATATAAACTAGGTTTAGAAGCACATACAAGGCATGTGCATCCTAAATGCACATTTTATAACAATATGTTAGAGTATCTCCAATGTTGTGCTAAATTATTGTATCAATGCTATAATTTAGCACATAATATAAAAACCATACTTCAATGTAGTGCTAAATTTGACATATACTATACTAAATGCTCTTTTTTAATTACAAAAATATTATTATATATGATTTTTAAATATTTTTAATAATTTAAATTTAATGTACATTAATCATATTTCAATCAAAATCTATTTCATGTGTAACTATTCTTCAGCAATCTAATGAGTGCCTTAATGGTAAGTGTTGATTTTTATAATTTTAATTAAAAAAATAATAAAAATAGCATTTTAAATAGAAATTTGCATTGGAACACAATATTAAATTGATGTGCCAAATATATCATTTGACTCTTTTTTAGTGCTAAATTTTGTATTGACATTGACACATGCATTAGATATGGTCTTAAATGAATACAACTCAAAATTCACTATAAATTTCAAGAACTTGATGATACAAATCACAACAAATGAATAAAAACTCAAAAGAGATATAATTGACTATATTTGTTTTTTCTTAAAACTATATATGATCATTAATAAACTTTAATACACTTTTAAAATACATATAACCTGTAAACTTCCGACAACTCCTAATAGCTTTTATCAAAACATTATTTAAATTAACATAAACTTACAATAATACCAAATATAAACACTTTCATAATAAACTTAAGATATAACATATAAAAAGAATTAAGATAAGAAATACCGAATTAATACTGAACCAAATATTGTGAATTAATACTGAATTAATCACAAGTTTTTACATATATTGTAACAAAAAAAAACACAAGTTATCGACAAATATGATAAAAGGGAGAAAAACGTATCTGGTACTTTGGCAACTTCTGTCAATCAGTTGGTATTAACAAGATTGAAATTGAGATGATGATTTTGGTCAAAAACATAAATGAACAATCTACGGTACAGTTTTATTTGTTAAAGAAAGTTTGTCGTACATTGTTTAAAGTAATCAAAATTCTAAAACCTTAGTGAATAAAGACTTATGGTTGTTTAAAACCATAAAATTGCAATAGTAGCCAGCAGCCTCCAGAACTAATTCCATCTCATCCAATTCTGTCAAAATCATCCATACTGGTTGATGTATCTATAGAAATAGAATTAAATGCAGTATATATAACAAAGCGAAACTAAATAATGATATAAGATTATAAACAATGGGTCACTCACTCACTCCATAAAACTCCTTAAAAATATTCTAATAAAACTTTTTTTGATTCAAAAATAAGAAATAAGAGATAATAAACCGTTTATAAAATAATAATAATAACAATAAACAGAGAAATGAAATGCGGAACCTCTAATTATCATTCTAAAGCCATCAAACAGTAAACTAATTACAATTGTTGTAAGAGTTCCTCTATTGTACAATAATCACATATTCACATAGACCATAACCAGAGGTTCATAAGCTAAATCAGGTTCGTTCTTCTGTCTCCTTTATGCCTAATCACAAATGGAGTGACAAGGCTTCGGCTATTGACTTTCTCTTCTTCTACTCTAACACTCTGGATAAGAATGAGATGGAAATTTTATGTGTTATTTTGTGGTGTGCTAGTGGAGGAGGAATCAATTGATTCACCATGTGGGAGTCAAGAGCGATGAAGATGTTACCAAGTGGGCATGAAATTCTGTAAGAATTTCGCAAAGTTGAGGAGGGTAATCATGACAAATCTATTGTTCTGAAACTTAATCAGGATATTAGATGGGAAAGTCTAACAGAATGGATGTTTAAAAATAATACGGACGCAGCGGTTTGCAGCAACAGATACCTTATTGGTGTTGGAATTGTCATCCGTAACCATAATGGTTGCGTTATGAGTTGTTCTTCGCAAAGTATTAAAGCAAATTACTAGCCTCAAATCGCTAAGGCTACTGCTATCTACAGGGGTAATCTTCTTGCTTTGGAATCTGGTCTGTTGCCTGTTGTGGTTGAGTCCGATGCTAAAACTGTAGTCGACCTTATCTCTTTGGTTCCCTACCCCCCGCGCAGATGTTGGTACTGTAATGACAGACATTATTCGCCTTAGCAAGCACTATAATATTCGGGTTCTGTTTACCCTTAGAAGTGCAAATATGGTTGCTCATAATTTAACAAAGGTCCCGACTGTTGCAGAGGACCTGTTCTACCTTGAGGAATATCCTCCTCATGTGGAGAATTCTGTGCTGGCTGATATGCCTATGTAATGTTGTTTGGTTGTTTAATTGATTCTCAGTTCTTCAAAATAAATTAACTAAAAAAGTACACAACTGATTCTTTTAGTTGAACTATTCAACCAGAGGAAACACTACACTTGCCTTGCAACCATAGCAACCGTTTCTCCCTCTTAAGCAATATAAAGATTTCCCTGGTATTTGGGTTCTCAAATAAGTCCAAGGCAAGAAAGTAAATTCGTTGACCAACACCTTGCATCTCATCCAAAACTTTAATGCATCTTCTTATTGAAAATCTCTCCTCATTCTTCATAATTGCAGATGCCCTCATTTTTGAAACGGCAGCTATTTCCAGCATAGCATCCACGATGGCATCACCAGCAGTTTTGCAACATATCTTGTGACGACCAGAACTTGACGGTCTCACAGGCTGATGCTTCTTATGTCCATCTAACATGTTTGTATCATCCCATCAGCCCGAAGTACCGTCCTCATCGACATAATTCATTTGTGCACTAAAATCAATAGACATGCTTTAATTTTCAACACATCACAATTTTTTAACTTTTGATTCTAACCGTCTTCATTCAAAAAAATAAAATTAAAACTTATAATCACTTAATTATCATAAATTACAAAATTTCACATCTAATAGCAAATTAGCAATTAAAGCACCCATAAACAATAGGACGTAAAAAGCAAAAGTAATAGTAAAGCAAAGACAATCACTTTGACAGAAATTATGTCAAAAATATAGTCATAAATCATTACAATTTCTAAATACCGAAAGCTAAGACTCAAAGAGAAGGTTACTACAAATATTATCAATTGCTTAGAGAAACGAGAACGAATAATTACACATTTTATTTAGATAGATAGATTCACAATTCCTAAACGAACATTATTAGCTAATGTAATATATCGGGTAACCAAGGTTCATTCTTTACTAACTTTATATAACATGGTTGTATTCTCTTAATTGAATCAAATTTGCAGTGATTTCTTTCCATCATTGGTGTTCGGAGTTATACCTTTTCTCTCAAGCTAGAGAAAGTTCCTTTAAATTTCAGATCCTATGAAACTACAGATATATACAAATTAGAGATTGGCATTGTATCTACTGGGTATTCCTCACCACCTTTGATTTTGACTACCAACTCCTAAACTTCAAATATTCAAACATTAAAACTAACATACTTGTCTGCTTGATCAAGCATTTGGAACACCTCTGCCACACCAGCTACAATTTCATTTTGATTACTGCAACCTCCAAGTCCTCCAGGGAGATTAAACTTCCTTCTTCTCATTGAACCCAGTTTTCCTTGGGTTTTGGCTCCACCAGATCAAGCATTGCGTCTTGCTCATTTTGCATCAACCTTTTAGACGCCCAAACCATGAAATCACAAGCCTAAATCACACCCCACATATTATAAACCAATTCCAATATATCAAACTGGAAATTAATTCAAATTCTTTAACAACCAATATATTTATAATATTGCAATATTACTTCTATAGCGTCATCAGCGAGGAGGACAATGATTCTCTCAGAGAAGCACTGGCGCTCCTCTGCATCGCGAGCAATGCGGTGACGATACCCATAGCTATCAAACAAAGCTTTGATTTCTCTCAACTTGGCCGTAGCAACCACCAACTCACACGGTGATCGAATGGACTGTGATCGGCGAGTCACGTATTCTAAAGTTATGCTGTATCATCATCGCAGCACCTTGTGCACTCAATTTCTACCTTTTTCCCTTAGCATTCGCCACCGCGATCGCTCTCTTCTTCAAGACCTGCAACTAACAACAAAATAAATAAGATCAAACTTTGCTTTTAGATCCTAAAACAACCCCAAAAAAGAATTGCTGAAATTATTATTTAATGTTTTTATGTAATTTTTCATGGAAATGCAAACTGAATTATATACAATACACATTATAAAGAGAAGAGGACTGACACTCAGACACAGAATACCTACACTTGGCTGTGATTCTGGAGGTGGTACATTTGCAGCTATTCCTCTACGTAAAAACACCAACCATGTATGTATCAGAGCAAGGCTAACTCTAAATCATGAATAAATTTAACAAAAAGATTACTGGCATATCTCACATCTATTTGATCCCCTTGTCCGAAACCAAGTGCCTATCCATGAGCGGTGGGATTTAGCAAGACCACCTCGACACTGGCATCCAAGATCTATCAGAACCTCCTCCTTGTCCTGCTGAAAAACTCTGAAGAATGACATATAAAAGCAAACTGAGTTAACTCCATATCGACGATGATCGTAGTTAACTAATTATTTAGGCATGAATTATTATTGCATAAATTAACAGCTAAAGAAATTTATTCATCCTAGGATCAAGATTGTTTGAACATACAACAAAATGATGGACAAGACAATAATATTAATTATAGGTTGCCAATTTGACAGCTTCGTCGGGGGTGTGTATGAGACATACCTGCATTGTGCATGAGAGCTAAGAGACCTTGACAAGTAGCCCTTCTTGGGACACATGGCAGGCAGTAATTCATCCTTTGAATCGTTGTTGTCGGTGCGGTTGGGCTCAGAGTTTCCCCATTAGAAATCACAATGGTGGCTACTGAATGATTGATCTTGTCGTATGTAAATTTTATCAGATGTACACGTCATTGACAAAGATGATAAAATTGATAGGTGAACATCCGAATAAGAATTCATAAAATATCCCGTAAGATATCACCAAAGAAGAGGAACCCGAGTAAATATAAAAATAAATAAAGTTTTGACCAAAACCTACTCGGGATCAATTGACGTCATATTCTACTCGGATCAGTTAACGCCGCTCGGGGCTAGTTGACGTCATGTTCTACTCGGGATTAGATGACGTCATTCGGGACCAGTTAACATCATGTTCTACTCGGGACAAACATGAAGAAACCCGAATAAAGATGCCCAGCACATAACTTGCACACGAACCAAGAATCATGTTAAAATACGCAGAGATATCTGCGCAAAAGAAGAATTCCAAGATGAATATAATACCAAAAAGGAAAAAGGTTCCAAATCAGACAAAGATTTTATTTCTTCAAAAAGACTATACATTAATAAGGAAATAAGTCCTAACTTGACTATATAACTAGAGTCTCATTCGATCTCTATATAGATCTCAAAAATAGGAAAGAAGACAGACTACTCCAAACAAGTAACCAAATCATAATTAAATACAATAATCTTTTATTACTTGTACAAAAAGGATTAGGGTTCTATGTACATATAAATAGACCCATAATCTCGTCATAAAGAAGATTTAGCAATATACAGAGAGAAAAAAGAGAGATCGAGGGTTGAAATATTTATTTCGATAGAGGATTTTGGCTTGGTTGATTATTCAACCACCCGTGGACATTTCTCCGGTCATCGGAGTTTTACCACGTAAAACTTGTGTATAATTACTCTCCTTCTCTTTCTCTTTGTGATCATAGGCTAAAATGCAATCTTGTTGACTTTTTCATACATCCACAAATCGACGTCAACAATTGACGTTAAAAAGAGGGGCGAACCTCCGAATTGATTAAAGGTGTTGGCGGGAAGCAGAAACAGTTCTTGGGATGTCCGAAAATCTTCAGACAATGTCCATATTGGCAGCAGTTCACGAGATCTCGCCACAACCACCGAGAACCAACCAACATCTCCGGCGGGGATCCAACAAATCTCACCGACCAGAGAAGAAATGACATGACATTTTCGTGAGGCACTACAACAGCTGGTGGCGGACGCAACAAAGGAAGGAGTTGATCTACTAGTTACAGAAGAGACGCGACCTTTTAATCCTCTACTTACAAGGCTTCGATCAGTTATAGTTGGTCCAGAACCAGATGCACCATGAACTGGAAGGAACTCCATTCCAATTAGCCATGTTGGACGTGAAACATCCGAAGAGGAACAACCACGCCAAAGGCAGAGCCATGATCAGATAGCCCATAATAGACGCCACAAGCATGACTGACACAGGGATCGGTCATCATCGGATGATAGTGATCGGCACCATCATAAGCGTCGTCACGGAACCGTACACCTGTAAGGATCAACCCGTGAGACTCGACAACAAAGCGAAGAGGAGCTTGAAAAATGCATGACTGTCACTCGACGGTTTAAACATCATGGAGATCCGGTGGGAGATAGAGACATCGTGATTCAAACCCTAACCCGAGAGGTTGAAAAAAATAGGTGTCAAATGGACGCATTGGTTAGACGTTATAGGTACAATGATTTGTCCGACGACGATTCTGATAGTCCATTCACTAGGGACATCCTGCGAACCCCATTCCTAGAAAGATTCAGGATGCCGCACGTAGAACAGTTCAAGAAGGACACGGATCCTAAAGAACATGTCAGACAGTATAAAAGTGTTATGGCTCAGTATGCCCACAGCGACCCCTTACTATGCCTTAACTTTCCATAAACTCTAGGAGACACAGGCTCAAGATGGTTCAGAAGGTTGCCCCCAGTAAGCATCGGAAGTTTCAGTGAGCTAAACAGAATTTTTTCAAGACAATTTTTGGGCAATGTTCACAGGAAAAAATCAGTGGCTTACCTTTCTCAGCTGAAACAAGGGAAAGATGAGTCGTTGAAAAAATACCTGGGGAGATTCGGTCAGGCGGTATCAGAAATCGGCAGTGCAAATGATGAAGCAATAATTACTGCATTCATAAACAACTTACAGAATGGACGACTATCTTTTGACTTGAGAATGGTCCGTCTAACCAGATATGCAGATATGATAGACATTGCAGGAGGATATGCACTGGCTGAAGAAGAAAAGTTAGCCACGGGAGGATGCTACATGCACGGAGGAAAACCCGAAAAGGATGTCAAGTCGAAGGTATAGTATCAAAAGGGAAAACAAAAAGGAAACGACAAAGAAAAAAGTAAGGACGGAGGAAGCGGACATAATGCTGACCAGACCAGGAGAAATTCTGAGGAAAATACGTAAACTACACCCCTCTCCGAAAAAAAAGCAGGAAGAAATCATGGCCATACTGGAAGAAAAGAATTTGGTAAAAGAGCCACGCTGATAATCTCAGTTTGCCCAGTGAGATATAACCAAATACTGCATATTCCATAAGGAAACCGGTCATGAGACTTCTAAGTGTTACAAGCTCAGGGATTATATAGAAACCCTCATTCGGGAAGGACACTAACATGATATAATCTTGAAAAGGGATAAGAGGCCAGAAACAAAGAAAGAGATCAGGGCCGATCACAGCTCTAGTCGAAACAAAAGGGCCAGCCACGAGGCCAATGAAGTAATACAAATAATTTTTGGAGGACCATCAACTGGAAGAAGTAACCGAGAGCGAACACAGGAAATAAGAGAAGCGGTAGAGGCAAGATAGAACTTTGAAGTGAACTCGGTTGAACCAGATCCAAAAAGGGTAAAGGAAAGATGTGACCCAATAATATTCATAGAAGCTGACTCGTATGGGGTCGATGTTCGACCAAACGATGCCCTGGTCATAAGTGCCTGAATTGGACACATGGAAGTCAGGAGAATCTTAATAGACAATGGAAGCTCAGCAGATATTCTCAATGTAGCTGTATATGATCAACTCAGGTTGGAATGAAAGGATTTACAGCCTTTTTATACCCCACTCAGAGGATTCGGTGGAGTTGAGGTCAGGGCTCTCGGACGGTAAAGTTACCTGTAAAAATTGGAGTGGCACTGTGTCAAAGAACAGTTTTACTCGATTTGGTAGTGGTAGACTTCGATAATTGGCCATATAACGCATTGTTAGGTCGACCTTTCTTGAATGAAACAAAGGCTGTAACAACTACTTACGCCTTAATGATCAAATTTCCGACCGAATAGGGGGTCAGAGTAGTCAAAGGGTCCCAGGAGATGGCCCGAAGGGCTAATATGTCGGCTTACAAAGATAGAAACGATGGTGAACAAGTATGCACCATAACACAGCCAAGTCAGAATAAAGAGTCACTATCATTCGAATTTGATCCGAGGGAAGAACTAAAAGAGTCCAAAAATGAACTGGTCGAAGAATTAATCTTGAAAGAAGATGAACCAGATAAGAAAGTCAAGACCGGGGCCAATTTAGAAGGGAAAGTTAAACAAAGCATCACTAATCTGCTCAAAGAATACAATGATGTGTTCGCCTGGAGTCATGAAGACATGGTCGGGATAGATGCCCGAATATTATCTCACCATCTCACGGTAGACCCGAATGTAAAATCATTAATACAAAAGAGAAGTTCTTTCAATCTCGAAAGAAGCCAGACAATCAAGCAGGAAGTGGAAAAGTTACTCGTTGTAGGGTCAATTAGAGAGATTAGCTACCCTCAATGGGTAGCTAATGTGGTCCTTGTCCAAAAGAAAAACGGTCAATGGAGAATGTGCGTAGATTTCACAGATTTGAATAAAGCATGCCTAAAAGACAGTTTCCCACTGCCAAGGATAGATCAATTGATTGATGCTACATCAGGTCATGAATTACTCAGTTTCATGGACGCCTACTCAGGATATAACCAAATCCAGATGAACAAGGCTGACGAAGAAAAAATGGCGTTCACAACCGATCAGGGCTTTTACTGTCACACAGTAATGCCCTTCGGATTAAAAAATGCAGGGGAAACATACCATAGGCTAGTCAACAGAATCTTCGCACGACAAATAGGAAGAAACATGGAAGTCTACATAGATGACATGCTGACCAAGAGCATCTCGGCAGACAAGCATATTTCAGACATGCAAGAGACGTTCGATCTTTTGAGGAGATACCAAATGAAACTGAATCCAAACAAGTGCTTATTCGGAGTTACTTTAGGAAGGTTCCTGGGTTTCCAAGTTCACCAAAGGGGAATCGAAGTAAATTCTAAAAAGATCCAAGCCCTACAGAAAATGACCTCACCAAGGACGCTAAAAGAAGTGTAGCGCTTAACAGGATGCTTAGCTTCCTTGGGTAGATTCATCTCAAAGGCCACAAACAGATGTGCTCCCTTTTTTAAAGTGATTAAAAAAGGAAAAAGACTAGAATGGAACGAAGAATGCGAGCATGCATTCTTAAAAATCAAAGAGTACCTAGAGTAAGCTCCCATCCTTTCGAAACCGGATATGGGAGAGATACTCCACTTATACTTATCAATTACAGAATTAGCAGCAAGCTCAGTTCTAGTCAGAATAGAAGGTGGAGTACAGAGGCCTGAGTACTATACCATCAAGTCACTTCTACCAACCGAAACCAGATACTCGCAGGTAGAAAAAATGGCCCTGGCATTGGTTTTAGCAGCAAGGAAGCTAAGACCACACTTTCAGACTCATACAATCCAGGTTCTCACCGACTGCCCACTTAAGTAAATTTTACAGAAGCCAGAAATTTCAGGAAGACTAACCATATGGGCAATCGAGCTAAGTGAATTCGATATCCAGTACGTCCCCATGACATCTCTCAAAGGCCAAGAAGTGGTAGATTTTATAGCAGAATTCATATAACCAAACCTGGAAGCAAAAAAAGATGTTGGGCAAAAGTTTCCCATGGAAATTATATGTCGATGGCTCTTCAAACACTCACGGTAGCGGAGCGGGGATCGTAGTATGCACCCCGGAAAGAGATGATGTTGAGTGTGCCATGAGATTTAACTTTAAAGCAACAAATAATCAAGCCGAGTACGAGGCGTTATTAGTTGGACATAAGAGTCTGCATAGCCCTTGGAGCAGATGAGGTCGAGATACTCAACGACTCACAAGTAGACGTCAACCAAGTCCTAGACGAATATCAGAAATTCAAAGAATATAAGATTTCCCATATCCCTAGGGAGGAGAATGAAAAGGTAGATGCCTTGTCCAAACTAGCATCAGCAACGACCACAATCAGGCCAAAAACTATGTTGGTCGCACATCTCCTCAAACCGAGCACAACTGAGCCAAAAAAACTTTAAAATCTCATAAATCCGAACACTAACAGACGATTGAATGACTCAGCTAAAAAGGTTCCTGGAAGAAGGCGTGCTCCTGGAAGAAGGCGTGCTCCTGGAAGATCCCCTACAAGCCAAACGTATCAGGTATCGGTTAGCAAGATACACATTGATCTGAGGAGAACTATACATAAGGGGGTTTCCCCGAACACTCCAAAGATGTGTATCCGAGGAAGATGCATATCAGATATTACAGAAATTCCACGGGGGAGTTTGTGGAAACCATACTTAGGGTAAAAGTTTAGCACACAAGGTACTCAAGCAAGGTTATTATTGTCCCACTTTATTCTCAGATGCACAACGATGTTCGGAGAGCTGCAATACTTGTCAAAGGATTGTCAATGATATCCGACAACCTCCGGAACAACTTAGAAACCTTACGTCCCCATGGCCATTTGCCATGTGGGGCTTGGATTTAATTGGCCCAATGCCAGCGAAGCATGCAATAGTAGCCGTTGACTATTTCACGAAGTGGGCAGAAGCTGAAGCCTTAGTGCATATCACAGAAGCAAATACCATAAATTTCGTGAAGAAAAATACACTCTACATGTTTGGATTCCCAAACACTATTATTACTGACAACGGCATCCAGATCGATAATCTAAAATTCAGACAGTTGTGCAAAGATTATCAAATTGCCAATTACTATGCCACACCTGCCCACCCTCAAACAAACGGACAGGCTGAAGCAGTAAACAAAATCAACAGGCTGAAGCAGTAAACAAAATCAACAGGCATACACTCAAAGCAAAGCTAGATGCTAAGAAAGGAAGTTAGGTTGAAAAACTTCCTGAAGTATTATAGGCATATCGGACGACAGCAAGAACTTCAATAGGAGAGACTCCATTCACTTTAGTATTTGGAACAGAAGCTGTTATCCTCATTCACTTTATAATAAAGATCAGAATGTTGATATGCTGTTACAAAATCTAGATGAGCTAGAGGAGAAAAGAGAGAAGTCCCGAATACGAAATATGGCATATTAACAAAGATTAGCTTGCCACTACAACTCTCATGTTCGAGTCAGGAAATTCCAACTAGGAGACCTGGTACTCAGAAAAGTGTCGTTGAATACAAAAAACAAAGCTGCAAGTTCCTTGGCTGACAGGTGGGAAGGCTCGTACAAAATTAAAGGCGTAGCTGGCCATGGAGCATATTGGATTGCACGACCAGATGGAGGTGCAACGCCCAATACCTGAAGATTTTCTATCCTTAAAATTTTGTTTTCTTTTTAGTTAGGACAATTTTAGTCAGATCAATTATTAGCTTTGGAATTTAAATCATTGTTGGTTTTGCAGTTATAAAAGAAAAAATCAAACTCGGGATTTCCGAAAAATAAGCATATGATAATAAGAACATATGGAAGACGAGCATGATAATAAGAACATGCAAATAGAATACTCGGGACCATTGATTCCTGAATGGACAGAGAAGCTCGAAGAAGCATGCCAGCCTAGCAAGGTCAGTCGACCTTAGCAAAAAGGCAAACCCGATGCACCAGATTCTGGAAAACGGCTTGGGGCGCTGTCGGGAAATATGCAGTTGTATTAGGCGGTTCGAAAAGCTTAACGATTTGGTAAACCCTTGCACATAAAAACTGGGGAGACACCCTTGGTAATGTGTGAGGACTCAAACATATGAACATAGTGAGCCTTGATGTAATGTTTTGGTAATAACCTGAGTATGAAATACGAGTAAATCTATTCGTTTGTTTCAAGATGGCTCGGTTAACATAAGCTAGTTTAATAAGATACTTGGCTTTGAAAGTAACTATGGGTAACGAAACCAAGTTTAATAAGATACTCGGTGAAGTTACTCTGACGAAAATAGTCAGTTTAATAAGATACTTGGCACAAAAAGAATTGCATTAGCTAGTTTAATAAGATACTTGGCATAAAGATTGTATTAGCCAGTTTAATAAGATACTTGGCACAAATTGCAGTAGCCAGTGTAAAATCTTACAGTGATTGCGTTAGACAATTCAGTAAGATACTCGACATTAAAAGCAACTCCAAATAATAAGACAAGTTAGATAAGATACTCGGTATTCGGTACTCGGTGAAATTTCTTGAGCAAAAAGTTTGATTAAACCACTCGATTTTCTGAATTACAGTTAACATGAAATCTTATTGATAAAAATCTTTACAAGTGAATCTTTACAAAGAACAAAAATCTTTACAAAGGTGAATCTTTACAAAGATAAGTCAAGGCTAGGTTGAGGATTTGGAACTCTTACCGATGCTCGGGTCGGGCACCATTTCGTACTCGTGGATGAGGCTTTCATTTAAAGGCCAAGTAATTATGTCGACCAAATCATCCATCCATTCACTGTAATCTTCTCCAGGGATTGGGCCGACATCAGGCACCAAACCTTCCACGTCGGGCTCTTGACTGGCATAAAAGGTCGAGAGAGTGCTCTGATGGAACCTCCAAATGCAAGGGATGGGGCTCTTTGCCTCAACTGCGGTAATAAGCTCTCCACTCTTTCATCTGAGTCCAAAGAGATTCAAGGGATCTATCCACATGGTTCTTGATCGACAACTTCCAGTTGGTTCGGGCTTTTTCAGTTGCCCGATTCTTGACCATAAAAAATTCACCAGCTGAAACTAGCCCTCGCTGAAATTCCTGAAGGAGAAGGGCATCATAAGCAGGGGATCTTTTAATATGATCAACCCTCTTGACTTCAAGTTCTAGCGTGGCCTATTTGGATAGGGACTCGACCGTCAAAGCTTGGCGTTCCAATTCCTCGATCTTCTACTCATATGCCGACTTGAACTGCTCCGTTTCCTGTTCGGCTTTAAGCGTTGATTCCTGGACAGAAGACAATAAGTTTTGAAGTGACATAGCTTTCTCCTCTACCGAAAAAGCTCTTTCATCGACCTCCACTTGCTTTGCCAAACAGTGGTCGGCAAACACTTGAGCAGAACCCACCTCCTTTTGATAAGCCAATTCAACCCGAGCACGGCTATCCTCATTCTCTTTCAGTTGAGCTTCAAGATGCCTTATTCCATCGGCTTGATGTTGTTGCATCTGAACCAGCTCAGCAAACTCGGCCACCATATACAAGGGAGTTTTAATTAAAAATCTAGACAAGACAAAAATAATGAGTTGGGAATAAAACTTACATAAGACGCGCCGTTGAAGAAATTCTGAAGACGGCTCGTTAAAGAAGCTTCCCTGAGATGGCTCCCCTCAACATATCCTTGGGAGAAGGATAGGAAGGACCTCTCGAAGGTTCAGCCCTTACATCTTCAACCTTAGGAGGGAAGGAGCCCCTATTAGGGTCAGAAGTCTCCGCACCTGCTGATGCTCCAACATGAACGTTCGGGGGAATCTTGGCCTCGGTATCCTCATCACTCGAGTCAATGAATGAAACTACCCGAGGAACCTTATGAGGACGAGCAGAAGAATCGACCGCTTGCTGTTTCTCAGCCTGAGTACGGTGGAAGCCAAGATCAGCTGAAGGTATTCCTGTTCATCATCCCGGAAGGACTCAAAAAGGCCAAGATCTATATTTACTTGTCTTTCGGAGGTTTTATCTTCATCCCTGGCACTTAACCGCTCGGTAGAAACCACAACCGGGGAGCTCGACTCACCGAACCCCTCACCAAGACCATCATTTTGCCTCACCATATCCTCAGGCAATTTCTGAGTGTAGTCAGCTGGGCCACTCAGACCACTAGATTCCTCTACGGTTGGCTGGATGACCTCTTCGGGGATATATTCAGAGATCTGCTCGTCAGCCTCATCAAGGTCATCATCTGACTCAGGCGGGATAATGCCTTCTTTGCTTTGACGAGAAGCTTCTTTTTGGCTCGCCTGAAGGATTAATTTCACCTAGCGAGCTTGGATGTCGCAGACGATGTCTGAATCATACACTTAATAAAAAAGTGTGATAAAGAATCAGGTTAGAATATAAAAAACAACATTTAAAAAGAAAGGAGGGGGAGGGGGGTAGGAAGATCACTTACATCGCCTGCGGTAGCCTAAAATCTGGCTAAATAAGCCAAAATCTATCATCTTCTTCTCATTGAAAAGATAAGACTTGCTTCTTTTTCTAGAGTGCGAACTACAGCCCGAGCAAGTCTGGTCAGCTCAATATCGTAAAATTCAAGTTTATTCTTGTTCCATACATCAGGGAATAGAAAAAATGGGGAACTTTTAGCATCGTCTGAGTCTCCCCAGCCGAAAGAGTAACTTGAAGTCCAAGGTTCCCTCCAGCAAAAAACAAACTGTTCTTCCAGTACTTGTTGGACGAAGGCAATTCCCATACAGAGCCCCTCTTTTTGACATCTTCGGAGGTGTCAACTCCCTGATTCACTTTTGTCTCTTTGAAGGACCCAGCAATCTGGCGGATTAGACATGAGAAAATAAGTCCCTGTCAGACCAAATTGCCTTAGTGTGTAGAAGTGCCTGATTTCACTCGGGGAGGGCGGCAACAAATTCATTTGGCTCCACATATGCCACATACACATCAAGATCTTGTAGTTGTTCGAGACCAGTTGGCTTGGAGCGATCCCTGCTTCAGCCAGAAACCAGGCAATAAACTGCTGAAGAGGAAGAGTGACGCCACAACAAAGCATGGACCCATAAATTGCCACCATGCCCGGGAGATGGTTCCACGCGGCTCTATCATCTGCAGGAGACAATGTAACTGACTCATCCAAGTCGAATCGAGCACGATACTTCCCGATCTCATTTTCCCTAACCACATTCGGCTCGGCGTCATACCCACTCGGGCGATAGACAAAAAATGAGAGATGAGATTTTCTAAACTCCTCTTCAACGTCTTTCTTGACCCGAAAGCTACCTGAGTTATGTTTATGGACTTTACTTCTACTTTGATGTTTCCCCATCCTCGATCGAAGAGGTACCTTATGATAAAAAATGATAGATTCAGAACTAGATGATTCAGAACTAGATTCAGAACTAAAACGGGCATCAGGGTAAAGCCCAGAAATGTCAACATCTAAAAAAGGAGGTCCATCAGAGGAGGGATTTCCCCCAATAATCTATCAGCGTAAAAAAAACAGTTGAAAATCTCCACGATCAAGTGCTTCAAAGGCTATGGTAAAAAGATGACGACGGGAAGATGGATCCATTAAAACTAACCTTGAGTAAAGAAACCTGTTGAAGAAACGTCAATGGAGAATAGAGATTTTTTACGCAAAGAAATCTGGGTTAGAAATTTTTTGGTTTGAATATGAGAATAAACAGGGCAACCCTGTTCAGTGGAGCATTTAAAGGGACAATAACACAAAACCCTAGGACCTCAAGAGGAGGGAAAAATCGAAGATAGATTTGATGACGTAGGCGGCGCACTAGGAGACGTGTAGGTCGCTTCTCATAAATGGTATCTAGAAATGAAGCAGTAGAGGACATGTGTTAAGAGAATAACTGGCCAAGACCGTCAGGACTCCAAAACGTCTCAATCATTGAGATTTCGCTTGAGAAGGCAAATTGAATTTACATGGTCACCATTAAGACACATCATTATGACAAGACATTTACTCTGGCGATAATGAGACATAAAAAATTGAAGGGTTAATTAAAATACTTTTACCCATAACGAAACCCTATTCTGCAAAAATATTTTAAGAGGGTATTGTCGTATGTAAATTTTATCAGATGTACATGTCATTGACAAAGATGATAATGTTGACATGTGGACATCCGAATAAGCATTCAGAAAATATCTCGCAAGATATCACCAAAGAATAGGAACCTGAGTAAATATAAAAATAAATAAAGTATTGAGCAAAACCTACTCAGAATCAATTGACGTCATATTCTACTAGGATCAGTTAACGCTGCTCGGGGCTAGCTGATGTCATGTTCTACTCGGGATCAGAGGACGTCATTCGGGACCAGCTAACATCATGTTCTACTCGAGACAAACACGAAGAAACCCGAATAAAGAAGCCTAACACATAACTCGCACACGAACCAAGAATCATGTTAAAATACGTAGAGATATCCGCGTACAAGAAGAATTTCAAGATGAATAGAATACCAAACAGGAAAAAGGTTCCAAATCAGGCAACGATTTTATTTCTTCAAAAAGACTACGCATTAATAAGGAAATAAGTCCTAACTGGACTATATCACTAGAGTCCCATTCGATCTCTATACAAATCTCCAAAATAGGAAGGAAGACAGACTACTCCAAACAAGTAACCAAATCATAATTAAATACAAGAATCTTTTATTACTTGTACAAAAAGGATTAGGGTTCTATGTACATATAAATAGACCCATAATCTCATCATAAAGAAGATATAGCAATATACATAGAGAAAAAAGAGAGATCGAGGGTTGTAATCTTTATTTCGATAGTGGATTTTGGCTCGGTTGATTATTCAACCACCCGCGGACGTTTCTCCGGTCATCGGAGTTTTACCATGTAAAACTTGTGTCTAATTACTCTCATTCTCTTTCTCTTTGGGATCACAGGCTAAAATCCAATCTTGTTGACTTTTTCATACATCCACAAATCGACGTCAACAGACCTCATCACCAGAACCCACCACCGATAAACCCTCATGACTCTTCCCCTGCTTTTCCAGGTCTTGCTCACAACTGTGACCCCCATTCGAGCCCTCATTCTGCATCTGAACGAAAACAAAAAAGAAACCCTAGAAATCATTTCTCTCTACCACCAACTATTTCAATTTTAACTTATTTGAAACCATATTTGTAAAATTCCAATGAGACTGAGCTAACAAATCAATTGAAAGCACACTAACTTATAATAAAAAGCAATCAATTCCAATTAAAAAAATGATAGGGAAATTCTATGCCTGATGAACACCTAGGTGGACAAGCATAAGACCATATCTCAGTAAAATCTATACACTAAAATTCTACACAGATAGCAGAATTAGGGAAGAAGTAGAGAACCAAATTAAGAAAGAGATGAAGAAACATGGTGATAGCCTTACCTCTTCGTTCTTGAAGTTTCGAGTACGACGGATGCGAAATCTCTGGTTGAAATGGGAAGAAGAAAGAAATAAATGGAAGAGATTGAGAGAAACAAGAAATGAAGAGTCAGGGAATGTTTGGTAGGAAGGAAAAGGGAGAGAAAAGAAAACGGTGAAGGGAAAAAGGAGAAGAAAACGGTAAATTGTGTTTTTGGTACGGAAAAAAAAATGAAAGGAATGGAAGATTGCAAGGAAAAATTGATATGTGGGACCCACTCATTTTAATCCTCCCAAAAGTGGAAAGAAGAGTGGAGAGAAAAGTTTTAAGTTTTTGGCTTTAAATGAAATTATAAATTTACCATTTTTTTTAATTTACTTAAAATTTATTTCTTAAAATAAATTTATAAAACATAATGTATTAATATATATATATATATATATATATATATAATAGGTTACAAATTTTGAATCATTTTGTAAAAAATAAATTTTTGGATTCAATATTATTTAAATTATATTTATTTATTAAATATAAAAATATATAATATATATAAATTATAATATAAGGGTAAAATAGTAAAATTGATAAAAAGATTTTCCTTCCAGTCTTCTTTCCTTCTTATTTACCAAACAGCTCAAGGGAAATTTATTTTCCTTTATTTCCCTCATCTTTTTTATCCCTTCAAATCTTTTTATCCTTCCTAATTTTTTTCCTCTCTACCAAACATAACTTCAATGAGAGAGAAACCATACCAGAGTGACACGTTATTTATTTAAACATTGAATTGAGAGATGTGGTCGAGAAATAGAAATCATAAAATCTAGAAAAATAATACATATTGTTAATTTCGAGTAAAATTTCTAAATGGTCCCCAATCATACAATATGATAGACATTTATACCCTCATTTATACATTGTTTAATAAATATTTCATGTAAATTTAGAATCCTTTAAGGATATAAGGCCCCGTCCTGCAGTTGTTTTTCAATCCTTTTTTATTTTTATTTTATAAAAACAATTTCAAATTCACATCCGTTCGTTTTTCATCTTATTTAAGAAAAAAAAACAAAACGAATGTTAAAAGGGAATGATATAAAAAACATATGAAATTTGTTTTCTAAATTAAAAAAAAATAAAAAAAAAATAAAAAGTGGTCGTGGCTTCAATTGAAATCCGGCACTGTCACTTTGTTGATGAAGCACTAGTCTCACCATGCTCCAACTCATTTAATACAATCTTGGAACGGGGATTATGGTCACTAATGTAATTGTCCTCATGAAACGTTGCATTTGTCGATACAAATACTTTGTTATCTTCGGGACTACAGAAGTGTCCACCTCTAGTCTCCTTGGAGGATCCTACAAGCAGGCAGACAACAGACTTGGAGTCTAGCTTTCCAGTTCTGTTCTTCAACACGTATGCTGGACACCCCAATATTCGAAAATGTCACAAACTAGCTTTACGACCATTCCACAACTCTAGGGGAGTCTTAGGAACATATTTGGATGGTACTACATTCAAAATGTATGCCATTGTTTGTAATGCATATCCTCATAAGGAATTTGGTAATGATGAGAAACTAATCATAGATCTCACCATTTCCATTAGGGTTTTATTTCTCCTCTCCGCTATACCATTTTACTGAGGTGTACCGGGAGCTGTGAGTTGGGAAATTAACTCATGCTCAACCATGAAGTCTTCAAGCTCTTGGTCAAGGTACTCACCATCACGATCTGATCGTAGTGACTTGATAATCCTACCTAATTGATTCTCAACTTCAGCTCGGAATTCTTTGAACTTTTCAAATATTTCCAACTTTCGTTGCATCAGGTAGACGTATCTGTATCTCGAGTAGTCATCTATAAAGGTGACATAATACTCAAAACCACCCCAAGCTTTAACATTCATCTGTCTGCAGACGTTTGTATGTATAAGCTCTAGCGGTTCTTTAGCTCTAGCGGTTCTTTAGCTCGAAGCCCTTTTCCAGTAAAATTTCTCTTAGTCATCTTACCTTCTAGATAAAATTCACATACAGGTAAGGTGCCAACCTTTAACTCACTTAAATGTCCGCTTTTTACTAATATGTGTATCCGGTCAAGGTTGATATGACCAAGTCTTAGATGCCAGAGATACGTGTCATTATCTGGAGAAATCTTATGTCGTTTAGTTTTTGGTTTTTTAACCTTAAACATTTCGGTGTTGAGCAGTGCAGTATGTTCATCTCGTAGTTACTCTTAAACTGATCGAAACTCTTCGAAAGTGTCGTCAGTATGATGCTCACTTAACTGGGTTCATCAATGGCCCCATCATTGACTTCTACCTTGCTGAAGTAGGACATCATGCTCAGGACATGTTCCCGAACTGACGTACCTTCCATCATACAAGTGAGCATAGCGGAACAAAAATCTTCGTGTCTTTTTTGCTCGAGGGCTTCCCAAACATAGCTTCTAATGACTCCATGATTTCGAATGCTGAAGTCATTGCTTCATGCTTGGTGATAAGCATGTCTGTCATTGAAGCCAACAGATATGTTCGGGTCTTCTCATCAGATGAGAACCATCGCTGGTATGCCTCACGAACAGTTCATGTGGCATTGGCAGTAGGCGCTGGAGGACATTCCTCCGTAAGCACAAACTTGAGGTCTTTAGTGACCAAAATTGCATTAAAATAAAGTTTCCACTTAGTGTAGCTATTACCAGTTAATTTGTCGTTTGCGAGAATTTGAAGTAATGAAAAAAAGACATTGCTGAAATAAATAAAACATTCATTCAGTCATTTATTTAAAACAAGTGCGAGTGATTTGGTATAAATTTAAACATGATGCATGAACATGTTTAACGAACTAGAACTACCCTAAAAAGAGTTACTATACCACGACAATCCAACATACCATAAAAAAGTGCCGCCTTAAGGTCGGTCTAATCTTTGCATGTTGGACCGAGACATTCTCAATCAAATAATATTCTAGAATAACTCTTATTCCATATCATTCAACCATCGTTTATTCAGTCAGGTTTTTAATTAACAAATTTAATCAAAACTTTCGTGAGTGTAACCCACCATTTCAGATCTCACGAGCTTAACTCGAGAGTTGCCGCCTTAGGGTCGGTCAATTCAAAAATACCATCAGAAATCCTATCTGTTAGGAAGTCAACCTTGGTATTGACCTTTGTGGAAACCCTCCTTAGGGAGGACGAAAGCAAAGCCGTCACGAGGCCCCACTCAGATCTCACGGTGTTGAACTAATGATGGAGACCGTGGGATATATATGTCATATATCCCTCTCCCACTCATTATTTTAAAACTAGGGTTTTCTATTATCCGTTAATGCACCTAGATTCTATAGGATCAAACAGCTAACTTTAATCAAGTTATCTAGTGCATTAACTAATTCATTATTAGAAACAAGTTCTAATTAACTAATAAATTATTAATGATTTTTAACAATTAAAAATCTAATCTATTAGTGAATAATCTAAATCTTTGTAAACTATTTACTAAGCTCAGATTATTATGAAAGTGTTTACCATGTTTTAACTATTAAAACTCTAACACAATTTTCGGTTCATTTATAATTAGGCAATTAATCAAATTAATCCTAATTACTATAAATGACCTTATTAATCTAACTTATTAAACTCTTTAATAACTAGATTAATATTAATGAGAATTACCAAGTTTTTTAACAATTAAAAAACTAATCCCATTTTCATAGCCAATTTATGTATTTACCCATTTTAATCACATTAAAAAAATACATAAAATATCATACTATGATGCATGTATGACATATAAAATATATTTGTGTAGGCATTTCTAATCTAAATGACATACGTATGCATGACAATACTTTTATCATCATATAATATAAAGCATACATGAATTGACCGAGTACTGTGGATTGTTTAACCTAAAAAAAATATAACCTAAAATTACAAAAATACCCCCAAGGCATTCCTTGGTCTTCTTGTAATTTCCGAGTCTTTCAGTCTCTTCAGGTCACTCTGATTCATCTCATGAATCTTTCTTCATGATTTTTTCAGGTCTTCAATATAGGTTACTTCTTTTTTTTTTTTACAATACAATTACAGTAAAAAAATAATAAAATATATATATACAACCTATAAACTATAAATCCACAGTACCATTTAATTAACGATCAATCATGTTTTTATAAATTTTAAAAAATATATATACATACAAAAATATCATATAGTCAATTTAAATCGTGCCTACACAATCATACATACAGAAGCATCGAAAACAATTTCATATTCCGAAAATAAAATTGACTGTGATACCACTTGATGACTCCAATTCCCATCTCATGGGTGTGGGCCTATTCCCAACTCTTTGGGGTGACACCCACATATACCTATCAGAGCAATCCTCTAAGAAGCCCCGGGGTGGAGAGCCACGCTTCGTCACACGATCACGCGTGAGAGTTCCCGGGGATCGGCCAGTCGCCACTGTCTTTGCTCTTATAACAATTGTTGGAACCCCGTTCACCGGTCACGCAGCAGAAATGGGTTTTAAAAGTTTTATACATATCGTAATCTGTATCTGGGACCAGTGAACTTGTGATCGTTTTCGGTACAAATACATATACTAATTATTACACTAATAAAATATATATGTAAATACAAGAAATTGTAATCAATAATAAAAAAGAAGATTAAAAGAACTATACCAACATTTGGAGACTCCTTCACTTTTTCGATATGCTCCTGGTCTGCATCACTGATCTTCCTCGCTATATCCCGGGACTAGTAACTACGTGTGGGTGCGTCACGATTCTCAGGAACTTAGGATGGAGGGTGTAAAGAAAAACAAATGAAGAAACTATTTCTCTTTAAAAAACAACTACCTAGAACAATTCTAGTAGTTAAAAAAAATAGTTATTTAATTATTTTTTTCTTAGTGCAATCACTTGCACACAACACTTTTGTTTTTCTTTTGTACGTATGACAAAAACAAAAACCAAAAACTCTTTCTGCATAAAAGCCAAAAAAATTGGTTGATGTGTGTGATAAAAACCAAAAGCAACAACTTTGCTTTTTTGTCTATCTATATATATATAAGCTGTGCGTGAAAACGCACATCACCATTTTTTTTAAAATAATATATATCTTAAATATAATATTTTAAAAAAAAAATCTAATCAAATCTAATTTGATTTTTAAAAACTTTCAAATAAAAAAATATCTCAAATCTTTTATTTGATTTTAATTTTGAATTCAAACTTTTTAAATTCAAAAATAAAATATTTAATTTAATAAAAAAAATCACATTATCTTATTTTATTCAAAAATAAATATCAGCATACACCCTCCATTTAGTGATTAATAACATAATTAAATAATCTCATTATTTAAGTTATTTAATCACCACTATCTATTAATTAAATAATCTCATTATTCAATTAATTCCCGAATAAATAGGTGTCACTTTCGTAACACAATTAACTGAACAATCCAATTAATTAACCGTGACCCTTGTTACCTAAATCGACTGGGCTAGCAAGGGGACCTAATGGACCCACAGTCCAATAATTCTCGAAATCATTAATTAAACTCTTTAATTAATATTCCTTGATTATTAACTCCGGTGTTATTCCACTAAAAACTCGAAACTGCACTCTATCAACTGCAGACGTTTTTACACAGACCGATACAACTCGGTGTCCATCGATATAGCTATTACATATGGTGTGATCCTCCACTGTGGTTCATAATTAGAGATGGGTCATAATGTCCGTTATACCCCTCTAATTACATATATCCTTTAAGTACCATTGATTCTCTAATGTACAATAAATCATATTTCCTCACGGAATTAGGAGAGCGCTCATATTGTCAAAGCCCTGAATCAACCCTTAAGGGAACTACCATCTACTTCTCACAAGAAGGAGTGGATTCCACTATTGTGTACAAACCTTCCCAACCATAATCCAAACCGCAATCTCAACATATGGAGTATATTGATTAGGAAATGCATCTGACCTCACTCATGGTATATCAAAGACCACGATCTAACCTAAAGGAGTCGATAAGACACTCAGGATTAAGATCACCCATATATAGCCATCGTTAGTTGATATATATGAATCTCATCGGTAAACGGATCTTGGTGTGAGATTCATATAGATCATGGCCCAGCCCTATATGATCACATCATACAAGGTGCCTCCATTCCTATATCTCATATGAATGATTCAGGATAGAATCACTTTACATTACAGAATGGACCACAGCTATAGATTAACCACAAATAAAGTACCTAGTTTTATTTGCTATCTATGGACTCTTTTGATTGCACGTCTCTTACTGTATTCATCTGTATATGACACTCATATACACAGTTTGAGATTACATCCGACAGTCCAGGATGTTAATATGTTTACAAGTTTATAAAATAAATAACATAACAGAATGAATTGAGCCTTTCTTTTTATTTACTTCATAATCCATTTACAAGTTACATGTTTAGGGCATGAACGCCAACACCAAGCTCCTCTATCCGGAATGATTTTTGTATATTCCCACATGAAGCTCTTTAAGTACCAATCGAGCCTTTGATGGTCTCACACACTAGAGGTAAAGACCTGAAAATGATCATTTGTACAGTTTACATACGACTATACTGAATTTGGTTGCTTTGGCATGAACCCTTCTTGCTTCAATCTTATCTGCAATGAGAACATCGTGTTCGAGGTAGTCGACGATCGGGGTCATCCAGCTTGGTTCATTGTCAACACTCGAAATCTTCATTATCGACCGGTCCTTCCGTACCGTAGGCCATTACAAATATGCAACTGAAATTACCTTGATGGTCATTGTTTATACTACTAATCCGGATGGCCAAGGAATCGGCTCGAATATTTGTTGCTTGAGGGATTTACCTAATCTCGAATCCTTTGAAATTTATTTTTATTTCTTGCACAAGACTAAGATAGGCTGTCATTTTAGGATCCTTTGCTCCGTACGTCCCCTATACCTGTCATATAATTCATTAAGAATCGCATCTAACCTTTATTCTTTTAATGGCCAAGTTCATGGCTAAGGACATTCCCACAATAAGCGCTTCATATTCGACTTTGTTGTTGGTTGCTTTAAAACCGCAACTGACAGCCTGTTCGATTAGCGTCTCTTCTGGTAACTTGAGCATAATCCCAGGATTGGATTACCAATCACAAAGATTGCTTCTTTCTCGACCTGTTCAGACAAGTTAAGGGAGAAAATATATAGGGAATCCGCTAATACCTGGGCTTTGACAACAGTTATTGGTCGATAGGTGATGTCATGCTCGCTGAGTTCCACTGCCCACTTGGTTAGGAGACCGGATAATTCAAGTTTGTAAAGAATATTCTTCAACCGATAAGTTGTCACGATGACTATTAGGTGGCAATGGAAATACGATCGAAGCTCCCTGGCTGTGATAATCAGTAAGAGTGTCGGCTTCTCCATCTGGATATATTGGGTTTCAGAATCGAGCAAAGACCTTCATGTAATATACAGGCAATTGCTTTGAACCCTCTTCCCTGACCAAAACGGAACTTATCGTCATTGCTGACACTAATAAATACACGTATAATAATTCCCCATTGACTGGTTTTAAGATCAAATGCAGTGTCGTGAGGTAGTTCTTCAGATCCTTCAAAGCCTTTTCGCACTCTTAAGTCAGCTCGAACCCTTCATTTTTCTTCAACGTCTTAAAGAATCCATGGCAACTTTTCGAAGCTCGGGAAATAAATCGACCAAGTGCAGAGACGCTACCGGTCAGTTTTTGTACATCCTTAACACACTTTGGGGACTCGATTCCCAAGATTGATTGAATCTGTTGTGGGTCTGCTTCGATCCCCATACGGGTGACGAGATATCCTATGAATTTGTAAATGGAATGTTAACATAAATAAAAGAATAGTTTAACTCATTCTTCTTATGTCATATATTGTGTATAACTTATGCATTAAGCATCCAAGATTGTCGGATGTAATCTCAAACTGTGTATATGAATTTCATATACAGATGTATACAGTAAGAAACGTGCAATCTAAAGAGTTCGTAGATAGCAAATAAAGCTACATACTTTATTTGTGGTTAATCTACAACTGTGGTCCATTCCGTAGTGTACAGTGATTCTATCATGGATCATTCATATGGAGACATGAGAATGGAGGCACCTTGTATGACATGATCATATAGGACATGGCCATGATCTATATGAATCTCTTACTATGATCCATTTAACGATGAGATTTATATATATCAACTAATTATGGCTATATATAGGTGATCTTAATCCTAAGTGTCTTACTCCTTCAGGATAGATCATAATCTTTGATGTACCATGGGTGGGGTTGGAGTTGCATTCCCGATCAATATGCTCCATTTGTTGGGATTACGGTTTGGCATGTGGCTGGGAAGGTTTGTACACAATAGTGGAATCCACTCCTTCTTATGAGATGTAGATGGTAGTTCCTTTAAGGGTTGATTCAGAGCTTGAACAATATGAGGGCTCTCCTAATTCCATAAGAAATGTAGGATTTATTATTCATTAGAGAATAAATGAATAACGAACATTGTGACCCAGCTCTAATGATGAACTACTTGTGAAGGATTATATCATATGTAATAGTTATATCGATGGACACCGAAAGTTATTGATTTGTATAAAAATATCTACAGTTGAGAGAATGCAGCTTCGGATTTTTAGTGGAATAACACCGTAGTAAATAATCATGAAATATTAATTAAAGAGTTTAATTAATTACTTCTAAGGATTATTGGAGCTCAAAATACAGTGGGTTCATTAGGTCTCTTGCTAGTCCGAATGATTAAGGTAACAAGGGTCACGACAAATTAATTAGACTGTCCAATTAATTGTGTTACGAAAGTGATACGTATTTATTTGAAAATTAATTGAATAATGAGATTAGTTAATCAATGAATAATAGTGATTAAATAAATTAAATAATAAGATTATTTAATTATGTTATTACTCACTAGATGAAGGGTGTTAGTTGATATTTGATTTTGAATAAAATAAGATAATATGATTATTTTATTTTATTAAATTAAATATTTAAATTTGAATGTAAAGAGTTTGAATTCAAATCAAAAACTATTAATTAATATCTTTAAAGATATCAAATATCTTAAAAGATTTAATAAAAAATAGTTTAATTATATATATATATATATATATATATATATATATATATATATATACATATATGATATATGTTTTTGGAAACTAAAAAAAAACAACACAAAACATACGATCAAAAAAGTTGTGGTCTTTCAGAGAAAAGAAAAAAAAAAGGAACCCTAGAAGTGTTCTAGGCGTTCGGTCAAAAAAAAGTTTCTTCTTCTGCTCTCCTTATCCTCCTATTGTTCCTGAGTATCGTGACACGTCCGTACGCAGTTACCAGTCCCGAGAGATATAGCAAGGAAGATAAATTGGCTTGAACCAGGAGCAAAACGTGTAAAAGAGAAGAAGCCTCCTACGTAGGTATGAAGAAAAAAAATTCTTCTCTTCTTTTTATATATTTCAATTTCGATTATTTTGTTTTACTGTTATGAAAAATAGGTCTTAGGGTTTATTGGTTGCGGTATTTCTTTGAAATATTTTTTTTTTAAAAGTTCTTTCTGTTGCGTGAACGGTAAACCGGGGACCCAATAATTGGTATCATAGGTAATTTTTTGGAACATGAGAATCGATTTCAATGCTTCTGTCATGTACGAATTTGTACTAATTTTATGTGATACGAATCATGCCAAGAGATGACGAAACCCATGATTCAAGAAAGGATCCAAGATTGTTCTATCCTAGTTTGAATGGTATGTTGAAGATGCCACAATCCGGGATGGAGAAATAGATTGATATGTATGGGTGAACGCCATAGATAAATTTGATAAATTCGAATAGTTCAAGAAGAAACAAAGAGAATTTTCTCTCAATTTTAATTTCATTCAAGTCTCTTAAATAATACATCAATTTGTCCCATATATACTAAAAATATCTAAGGCCTAAAAGGGAATAAATATTTGGCAATTAATGTCTTACAATCAGAAAAATAAATGCATACAAATTTAGGAAATAACTGAAGACTAAAAACTAGCAACTAGTTGATTTGTTCATTATTTGGAAAGTTGAATTTCGGAAACAAATCAGTCTTTTTTTTTTGGAAACAAATCAACTCTTTATTTGGAAAAAAAATAAATAAAATAGAGAATATGTTGAAATAGGAAATATGCTGAAATTGGATTCTCCTCCAACCATACGTCGCCCAAAATATAGGAAATATGTTCAAATAGGAAATATGCTGGAATTGAATTCTTCTCTAACCATACGCCGCTTACCACACGCCCTAGCTCTCTTATTCAGCCCAATCAGTCCATTAAGTACTCATTTGATATTCTTAGCTCTTGAGATAGGCCCAACTGAAACATGCAATGGATCTTTTGGTGATGATTCTTGATTCTCTTCATTCCTTATCTCCTCAAAAGGATTCATCCTCGAATCTTCACCATAATGTTGTTGATAGCCTGCAGCACGAAATATGGTTTGTTCCTTTCATTTTTGTATGATGAATCATCCTTGAAAAACATATTTTCTCTTCTTTTGGTATAACCATTATGAGTTACATTCCCATGATGATGCATCTCGTCAGGAAAAACTTCACCAAAGTCCTGTAAAAGTGAACAACAACACTAGGCAAAGAAGAGTTAATTTTAATTAGTACTAAAGCAAGCCTCTTTCTGATTCTTATTCTTCTTTTCACCCTTTTTCTTTTGATCACTATCTTTCTGTTGTTCACTCTCTTTTTGCAACCTCACTTGATCTTTATAAACCTGATTTGGCGTCATTGGAACAAGAGTAACCAATCTTTGATTGTGTTCAAAAAAGTACGTATTTGAGAAACCATTGTGTCTCACACACCTATCAAACCGCCATAGCCACCCCAACAACAAGTGTCCAGCTTGTATCGATACAACATCGCATAACACTTCATCTTCATATTTACCAATCTGGAATGAACTAACACCTGTTTTTCTACCTTTACCTCGTCACTATCATTTAACCCTTGTAACTTGTAGGGCCTTGGGTGCTTGAGTGTTGGCAGCCCCAATTTTTCCACCAAGGTGGTGCTAGCAATATTAGTACAACTCCCACCATCAATAATCACACTACACACCTTGTTTGGAACATGACACCTAGTATGAAAGATGTTTTCTCGTTGCACCAAATCATCTTCCTTGGCTTGCACACTTAGTGCTCTCCATGCCATTAACAATTCACCTTGTACAGCAAATTCCTCATCTTTCACGTCCTCCAATGGTGGCATAGATTTGGTGTCATCTTCGTCATCGGTCTCAATCTCACCATTATCTCGCAACATCATAATTTTTTTGTTCGGACATTAGCTCACTATCTTGGCATTTAAAGCACTTAATATCATGATTTCAAGTAGTGGAAGAATCTGTTTTACCTTAGTTTTCATGGCTGATTGTTTCTTGCTTTTATTCAGTTTTAGATTTTATAACTGATTTATCATTCTTCTTTGCATAGCTCAGCGAAGAACTAGAACTAAGGGCTGCATATGTACCACCCATCCTCTTGATTTGTTGTTCCACTTTGATGGCCATATGCATTATATCTTCCAACTCCACATAATGTTGCATCTCTACCTTATCATGAATTTCTCGATTCAATCCATGTAAAAATCTAGCCATAGTAGCTTATCGGTCTTCTTCTACATTTGCCCTGATCATAGTAATCTCCATCTTTTTAAAATAATTTTCAACACTTCGATTTATGTGAGACTTTGCAACTTTTGATACAAATCGCAGTAATAATGGCTCGGCACAAACCGTCTCCTCATCACGGTTTTCATCCCCTCTCACTTCTCTATGGGACGTTCTCTATTTCTCCTCCTGTTTAACACCAATTGATCCCACCAAACAATAGCATAATCAAAGAACTTAATGGCTGCAACATTTACCATTTTAAGATCGGAATAGTTATGAAAATCAAAGACCAACTCCATCATTTTTTCCCACTAAAGATAGGCCTTTCGGGTCACTGCACCCTTGGAATGAAGGAATCTTCATCTTGATGCTTCCTAAGTTTCGGCCAACTTCATCTCGCGGTATAAGATGTCTCTAAAATTTCTACAATGTCTACCTCCCATTTAACGAATCTATCCATACTGCCTATTGAAGCTTGATCCTTCTCATCTTCATTATCATCCGCATATTCTTCATCAAGATCTTCTATGGGTGCACATATCTCTCCTTATAGCATTTGGGACTCTTTGGGGTCGCCCCTCTTGCAAGTCACCAATGACAGCATCTTGCCTTTCCATACGATCCTGAATCTCCTTGAATATCACATTTATGTGTTCAAACTGTTGTTGCATCAACTGGATCGTTATTGATACATCCCATATCCCTTCTTCATCACTAGAAGACATATTGAAACTACAAGAAACAAATTATGATTAGTCCTCGTAACACTTCTTCACGTGTTTGCACTAAAAGTACGATTTCAGGCAACTCCACTCATTTTTCACTCAATATATTCGACTTTTACCACCTAATACTCTCACTCTCTATTGCCTTTTTTCCACTCGTAAATCCTATTTAAGTCTTATTTAAGAGCTAAACAAACAATCACCAAATCTTAACAACAATCCACCAAGACTCAACAATGTGGCAATACGAATTATTATTTTTTATAAATTGAAACAAGGCTGAACTAGTGTTTTAACCAAGAGTTTTGTAATAAAACAATAAGAAATCAGATCCCAATCTTCTTTTTTTATCTCTTTTTATACTTTTCTACAGAAAGAACAAGAAGATCACGAAAATAAGAGCTTAAACTAAATTTCATTTTTTTTGAGATGATTCTGACTCTAACAAGGAAGAATGAAATTTGGACTGGAAATTTGAAATAATATAGGCAAACCATAGCTCTGATACCAACCGATACGAATCACACCAAGAGATGACGAAACCCCTGATTCAAGAAAGGATCCAAGATCGTGTTGGGGTTTATGCCCTAAACATGTAATTTGTAAATGGATTCATGATGTAAATAAAAAAATGTTCTTTTCATTCTGTTATGTTATTTATTTTATAAACTTGTGCACTTATTAACATCCAGGATTGCCGGATGTAAGCTCGAACTGTGTATATGAGTGTCATATACAGTAAGAGACGTGCAATCAAAAGAGTCCATAGATAGCAAATAAAACTAGGTACTTTATTTGTGGTTAATCTATAGCTGCGGTCCATTCTGTAATGTAAATTGATTCTATCTTGAATCATTCATATGAGATATGGGAATGGAGGCACCTTGTATGATGTGATCATATAGGGCTGGGCCATGATCTATATGAATCTCACACCAAGATCCGTTTACCAATGAGATTCATATATATCAACTAACGATGGCTATATGTGGGTGATCTTAATCCTGAGTGTCTTATCGACTCCTTCAGGTTATATCGTGGTCTTTGATATACCATTGGTGAGGTCAGATGCATTTCCTTATCAATATACTCCGTATGTTGGGATTGTGGCATGGCTTGTGGTTGGGAAGGTTTGTACACAATAGTGAAATCCACTCCTTCTTATGAGAAGTATATGGTTGTTCCCTTAAGGGTTGATTCGGGGCTTGGACAATATGAGCACTCTCCTAAGTCCGTGAAGAAATAAGATTTATTGTCCATTAGAGAACCAATGGTACTTAAAGGATATATGTAATTAGAGGGGTATAACGGACATTATGACCCAGCTCTAATTATGAACTATTGTGGAGTATCACACCATATGTAATAGCTATATCGATGGACACTGAGTTGTATCGGTCTGTATAAAAACGTATGCAGTTAAGAGAGTGCAGATTCGGATTTTTAGTGGAATAACACCGGAGTTAATAATCAAGTAATATTAATTAAAGAGTTTAATTAATGATTCCTCTTTAATTAATATTCCGAGAATTACTGGAGCTCAAAATACTGTGGGTCCATTAGGTCCCCTTGCTTGCCCGATCGATTTAGGTAACAAGGGTCACGGTTAATTAATCGGATTATCCAATTAATTGTATTACGAAAGTGACACGTATCAAGAGTTGATTGAGTAATTAGATTATTCAATTGATTAAAATGACAATTATGACAATTAAATAATAAGATTATTTAATAGTGTAATTAGTCATGAATGGAGAGTTTCAATTGTTATTTATTTTTGAATGATGAGATAATATGATTATCTCATTTATTAAATAAAATAAATTATATATATTTGAATTTGAATTGTTTAAATTTATATATATAATATCTTATTTGATAAATAAAATATAGATTTTTTTAAAAATAAAGTTATGATCAGTTGTTTTTTTAATTTAAATACTATATATATATATAAAAAAAAAAGGAATCAGTGGATTTCGTTTTTAAAATTACAAAATATATATATATATATATATATGATATATTTTGTGCAAAAGAAAGAGGGCACGCATTAATTTGAAAAAATAAAAAATAAAAAAAAGGCTGTGTGTGGTTTTTTTTTAAGAAAAGTGTAGTGTGCTGTCAACACATAAAAGACAAAAAGAGTTTTTGTTTTTTGCATATATATAAAAAAAAAAAAAAAGAGACACGATGACACGAATCACAGTAAGGGATTCAATTTGCATGTGATGCAAATGGTGCAGTGTGCTGTGATTGTTTAACACAAAAGATAAAAAGAGTTTTTTTTTTTTTTTTTTTCATATAACATATAAAAAAAAAAGACACACGAATCACTTATTGTGATTCAATTTGCATGTGATGCAAATGGTGTAGTGTGTGTATTAACATCATATAAAATATCTAGTTTTGTTTTGATCTAGAAGAAAGAGTTTCTTCTTATTTCCTTCTTCAACGTTCTTCTAAGTTCTTGAGAATCGTGATACGCTCACACGCTGTTATCAGTCCCGAGATATAGCAAGGAAGATCAGTGGTACAGATCTGGAGCATATCGAAAAGTGAATAAGCCTCCAAACGTTGGTAACCTTCTTAATCTTCTTCTAATTATTGATTACAATTTCATGTATTTATATATATATATATATATATATATATATATATATATATATATATCTTATTAGTGTAATAATTTTTATATGTATTTATTTCGAAAATAAATACGATCCCAAGTTCACTGGTCCCAAATAAAGATTATAATCTGTATAAAAAATTTTAAAACTCATTTCCGTTGCATTACTGGTGAACGAGGTTCCAACAATCGGTATGAGAGCCAATTTTATTTTTAGAACAGGAAATTGTTTTTCGATGCTCCTATATGTATGATTATATAGACACAATTTAAATTGGTTGTATGATGTTTTTGTATGTATATTAATTTTTTAATTTACATAAACATGATTGATCGTTAATTTTATGGTACTGTGTATTTAGGGTTTATGGATTGTATAATTTTATTATTATTATTATTATTATTATTATTATTATTATATATATATATTACTATTATTGTATTGTAATAAAAAAATTGTAACCTATATTGAAGACCTGGAAAAATCGCGAAGAAAGATTCATGAGATGAATCGAAGTAACTTGAAGAGACTGGAAGACTCGAAAATTACAAGAAGACCAAGGAATGCCTTGGGGGTATTTCTGTAATTTTAGATTCCATTTTTTTTAGGTTAAATAATCCACAATACTCGTTCAATTCATGTATGTTTTATATTATGTGATGTCAAAAGTATTGTCATGCATACGTATGTCATTTAGATTAGATGTGCCTACACAAATATATTTGGTATATCATACATGCATCATAGCCTGATAATTAATGTATTTTTTTAATGGTTAAAAAACTTGGTAATTCTTATTAATATTTATCTAGTTATTAAAGAGTTTAATAAGTTAGATTAATGGGGTCACTTTTGTAATTAGGATTAATATGATTAATTTCCTAACAATAAATGAACCGAATAATATGTTAGAGTTTTAATAGTTAAAACTTGGTATACACCAACATAATAATCTGAGCTTAGTAAATAGTTTACAAATGCTTAGATTATTCACTAATATATTAGATTTTTAATTGTTAAAAACCATTAATAATTTATTAGTTAATTAGAATTTGATTCTAATTTGTTAATGTGCTAGATACAATGATTAAAGTTAGCTGTTTGATCTTGTAAAGTCTATATGCATTAACTGATAATAGAAAACCTTAGTTTTAAATAGTGAGTGGGATAGGGATATATGACATATATATCCCGCGGTCTCCATCATTAGTTCAACACCGTGAGATCCGAGTGGGGCCTCGTGACGGCTTTGCTTTCATCCTCCCTAAGGAGAGTTTCCACAAAGGTCAATACCAAGGTTGACTTCCTAACGGATAGGATTTTTGAGGGTATTTCAGGATTGACCAACCCTAAGGCGGTAATTCTCGAGTTAAGCTCGTGAGATCTGAAATGGTGGGTTACACTCACGAAAGTTTTGATTAAATTTGTTAATTAAAAACCTGACTGAATAAACGATGGTTGAATGATATGGAATAAGAGTTATTCTAGAATATCATTTGATTGAGAATGTCTCGGTCCAACATGTAAAGATTTGACCGACCTTAAGGCGGCACTTTTTTGTGGTATGTTGGATTGTCGTGGTATAGTAACTATTTTTAGGGTA
The DNA here is from genome assembly GCA_032871835.1 of Dipteronia dyeriana. Taxonomy (NCBI): domain Eukaryota; kingdom Viridiplantae; phylum Streptophyta; class Magnoliopsida; order Sapindales; family Sapindaceae; genus Dipteronia; species Dipteronia dyeriana. Next base: position 41,775,594 of record CM065300.1, read on the forward strand.
GTTCTAGTTCGTTAAACATGTTCATGCATCATGTTTAAATTTATACCAAATCACTCGCACTTGTTTTAAATAAATGACTGAATGAATGTTTTATTTATTTCAGCAATGTCTTCTGCATTACTTAAAATTCTAGCAAACGACAAATTAACTGGTGATAACTACACTAAGTGGAAAATTAATATTAATGCATTTTTCGTCGCCAAAGACCTCAAGTTTTTACTTTAGGAGGAATGTCCTCCAGCGCCTACTGCCAATGCCACACGAACTGTTTATGAGGCATACCAGCGATGGGTCTCATCTAATGAGAAGGCCCCGAACATATCTGTTGGCTTCAATGACAGAAGTGCTTGTCACAAAGCACAAAGCAATGACTTCAGCATTCGAAATCATGGAGTCATTGCAAGCTATGTTTGGGCAGCCCTCCAAGCAAAAGCGACACGAAGATGTTCATTCTGTTATGCTCGCTCGTATGAAGGAAGGTACATCAGTTCGGGGAACATGTCCTGAGCATGATGTCATACTTCAACACGGAGAAGTCAATGGTGGGGCCATTAACGAACCCAGTCAAGTAAGCATCATACTGTCGACTCTTCCGAAGAGTTTTGATCAGTTTAATAGCAACTACGGAATGAACAAGTTAAAGTTCAGTCTTACACAGTTGCTCAATGAGCTCTACCTTTGACTCCTTGATTAAGGACAATAAGGGCAAGACCGGTGAGGCAAATGTTGCCGAATCATCTTCCTCTAATAATAAGAAGAGGAAGAGGTCTGCTGGAAGCCCAAACCCAAGAAAGCCCATAGCAAAAAGTAGGGAGCCTCCATTGACTAAGGTAATGGAAAATATTTTCATTGCGACAAGGTCGGACACTGGAAGAGGAATTGTTCTCAATATCTGGAGGAGGCTGCCAAGAAGAAGAAACGAAAGGTAAATATGATTTACTGGTTCTTGAATCTTGTTTAGTGAAAGATGATTCTTCACCCTCCATAATTGATTAGGGGGCCACTAATCATGTTTGTTCTTCTTTGCAGTGGACTGATTCTTGGATACCGCTAGAGAAGGGAGCCTTCTCAATGAGTGTAGGGTCAAGGGCGTAATTAGATTACGTTTTTGTAATAATTATATATTGTTGGATAATGTATATTATATTCCTGGATTTACACGGAATTTGATTTCCGTTTCTAAGTTGTTAGAATAAAAATATTATGTTTCTTTTAATAATAAATATGTTATTATTGGAAAGAATGGTCTGAATATTTGTTCAGGAATTAATGAAAATAATTAGTATGTGTTAAGACCGATAATACATACTACACTGCTCAACACCGAAATGTTTAAGGTTGAAAAACCAAAAACTAAATGACATAATATTTCTCCAGATAATGACACGTATCTCTGGCACTAAGGCTTGGTCATATCAACCTTGACCAGATAGACAGACTAGTAAAAAGCGGAGCTTTAAGTGAGTTAAAGGTTGACACCTTATCTGTCTGCGAATCTTGTCTGGAAGGTAAGATAACTAAGAGACCTTTTACTGGAAAAGGACTTAAAGCTAAAGGACTGCTAGATCTTATACATATAGACATTTGCGGATCGATGAATGTTAAAGCTAGGGGTGGTTATGAGTAATATATCACCTTTATAGATGACTACTTAAGATACGGATACGTCTACCTGATGCAACGAAAGTCAAAAACTTTTGAAAAGTTCAAAGAATTTCGAGCTGAAGTTGAGAATCAATTAGGTAGGATCATCAAGTCAGTACGATTGGATCGTAGAGGTGAGTATCTTGACCAAGAGTTTGAAGACTTTATGGTCAAGCATGGGATAGTTTCCCAACTCATAGCTCCTGGTACACCTCAGCAAAATGGTGTAGCGGAGAGGAGAAATATAACCCTAATGGAAATGGTGAGATCTATGATTAGTTTCTCATCATTACCAAATTCCTTCTGGGGATATGCGTTACAAACAACGACATACATTTTGAATGTAATGCCATCCAAATCTGTTGCTAAGACTCCCCTAGAGTTATGGAATGGTCGTAAAGCTAGTTTACGATATTTTTGCATATGCGGGTGTCCAGCACACGTGCTGAAGAACATAACTGGAAAGCTAGACACCAAGTCTGTTGTCTACCCGTTTGTAGGATACTCCAAGGAGACCAAAGGTGGAATTTCTATAGTTCCAAAGATAACAAAGTATTTGTATCGACAAATGTAACGTTTCTTGAGGATAACTACATTAATGACCATAAACCTTGTTCCAAGATTGTATTAAATGAGTTGGAGCCTGGTGAGACTAGTGCTTTAACAACATGAGTTATTGATCCACAAACATCTGAGAGTCAGATGGTTTCTGATCAGGATACACTACCACCTAGACGTAGTGAGAGGGTTGTGAGATAACTGAAACGCTATTTAAGTACAGGTGAGGGACAAGATGTCGTCACTGCTGATAGTGTGGATGATTCGTTGACATTTAAGAATGCAATGGAAGATCCTGATAAAAAGGAATGACTAAAAGTCATGAATCTCGAGATAAAGCCCATGTACTCTTACTCAGTTTGGGATCTTGTAGACTTACCGGATAGGGTGTAAGTGGATCTACAAGAGAAAGAGATGAGTAGACGGAAAGGTAAAGATCTTCAAGGCAAGGCTAGTGGGCAAGGATTATGAAAAGACCTTCTTGCTAGTAGCCATGTTTAAGTCTATTAGGATTCTCTTATCCATTGCTGCATATTTCGATTATGAAATTTGGCAAATGTACGTCAAGACTGCATTCTTGAATGGAAATCTTGACAAGAGCATTTATATGATACAACCAAAGGGATTTGTGTCCCCAGATCAAGAGCAAAATGTTTGCAAGCTGCAAAAGTTCATCTATGAACTTAAGCAAGCAGCTAGATATTGGAACATTAGGTTTGATAATGTGATCAAAACCTATGGCTTCGAGAAGAATGTCGATGAGCGTTGTGTCTACAAGTGCATCATTGACAAAAAAGTAGTTTTCTTGGTCTTATACGTAGATGATATCCTACTAATTGGGAATCATATGGGATTGTTGGTTGAAGTAAAGGGTTGGCTGGCTAGCTAATTCCAAATGAAAGATTTGGGAGAGGCAAGTTATGTTTTAGGGATCCAACTTATAAGGGATTGTAAGAACAAACTCATAGCACTGTCTCAGGCATCATATATTGATAAGATTCTTGTGCGATTTTCGATGCAGAACTCCAAGAAAGGTAATTTACCTTCCAGGCATGGAGTTCACTTGTTTAAAGAACAGTGTCCTAAAACACCTCATGAAATTGAAGATATGAGACTTGTACCCTATGCATCGGTAGTAGGTAGCCTTATGTATGCTATGTTATGCACGAGACCGGACATCTGCTATGCAGTGGGAGTAGTCAGCAGATATCAGTCCAGCCTAGGATTTGATCATTGGGTTGTTGTCAAGACTATTCTCAAGTATCTTCGAAGAACGAAAAATTATATGCTATTGTATTCCGGATAGGATTTGATCCCGTTAGGATACACCGATTCTAATTTTCAGTTAGACATGGATTCTAGATAATCCACGTCTTGATCAGTATTCACCCTGGGTGGTGGAGCCATTGTGTGGAGAAGTATCAAGCAATCTTGCATTGCTGACTCCACCATGGAAGCCAAATATGTAGCCGCTTATGAAGCTGCTAAAGAGGTTGTTTGGATCCCTAAGTTTCTGAGTCATCTGGAAGTTGTTCCAGACCTGGATAAGCCCATCACACTTTAATATGATAACAGTGGTGTTATGGCTAATCCCAAATAACCAAGAAACCACAAGAAAGGGAAGCATATAGAGAGAAAGTACCATCTCATCAGAGAGATATTGCAGAGAGGAGATGTGATCATCACCAAGATAGCCTCACAAGACAATCATGTTGATCCATTTATGAAGACCTTACCGGTTAAAGTGTTTTCGGATCACCTAGATGGTCTAAGGTTACGCGACATGCCTCATATGCTTTAGTACAAGTGAGAGCTTGTTGAGGTTTATGCCCTAAATATGTAATTTGTAAATGGATTTATGAAGTAAATAAAAAGAAAGGTTCAATTCATTCTTGTTATGTTATTTATTTTATAAACTTGTGCACATATTAACATTCTGAATTGCCGGATGTATTCTCGAACTGTGTATATGAGTGTCATATACGGAGGATACAGTAAGAGATGTGCAATCTAAAAAGTCCATAGATAGCAAATAAAGCTAGGTACTTTATGTGTGGTTAATCTATAGTTGCGGTCCATTCTGTAATGTACAGTGATTCTATCCTGAATCATTCATATGAGATATGGGAATGGAGGCACCTTGTATGATGTGATCATGTAGGACCGGGCCATGATCTCTATGAATCTCACACCAAGATCCGTTTACCGATGAGATTCATATATATCAACTAACGATGGCTATATGTGGGTGATCTTAATCCTGAGTGTCTTATCGACTCCTTCAGGTTAGATCGTGGTCTTTGATATGTCATTGGTGAGGTCAGATGCATTTCCTGATCAATATACTCCGTATGTTGGGATTGCGTTATGGCTTGTGATTGGGAAGGTTTGTACACAATAGTGGAATCAACTCCTTCTTATGAGAAGTAGATGGTTGTTCCCTTAAGGGTTGATTCAGGACTTGGACAATATGAGCATTCTCCTAATTCCGTGAAGAAATAAGATTTATTGTCCATTAGAGAACTAATGGTACTTAAAGGATATATTTAATTAGAGGGGTATAACGAACATTATGCCCAGCTCTAATTATGAACTACTGTGGAGGATCACACCATATGTAATAGCTATATCGATGGACATCGAGTTGTATCGGTCTGTGTAAAAACGTCTGTAGTTGAGAGAGTGCAGCTTCGGGTTTTTAGTGGAATAACACCGGAGTTAATAATCAATGAATAATAATTAAAGAGTTTAATTAATGATTCTGATGATTATTGGAGCTCAAAATACTGTGGGTCCATTAGGTCCCCTTGCTAGCCCGATCGGTTTGTGTAATAATGCTCACGATTAATTAATTGGATTGTACAATTAATAGTGTTACGAATTTGACACGTGTCAGGAGTTGATTGAGTAATTAGATTACTCAATTGATTAAAATGACAATTATGACAATTAAATAATAAGATTATTTAATAGTGTAATTAGTCATGAATGGAGGATTTCAATTGTTATTTATTTTTGAACGATGATTATCTCATTTATTAAATAAAATAAATTATATACATTTAAATTTGAATTGTTTAAATTTAAATATATATATATATATATATATATATAATATGATAAATAAAATATTGATTTTAAAAAAAGTACTATATATATATATATATATATATATATAAACGGAATCAGTTGATTTCGTTTTTAAAATTACAAAATATGTATATGATATATTTTGTGCAAAAGAAACAGGGCACGCATTAATTTGAAAAAAAAGGCTTTGTGTGGTTTTTTTTTATTTTTTATTTTTAAGAAAACTGAAGTGTGTTGTGATTGTTCAACACATAAAAGACAAAAAGAGTTTTTGTTTTTTGCATATAAAAAAAAAAGGAGACACACTAATCACAATAAGGGATTCAATTTGCATGTGATGCAAATGGTGTAGTGTGCTGTGATTGTTCAACAAACAAAAGACAAAAAGAGTTTTTTTTTTTTTCATATTAAAAAGGGACACGCGAATCACAATTAAGTGATTCAATTTGCATGTGATGCAAATGTTGTAGTGTGCGTGTATTAACGTCATACAAAATATCTAGTTTTGTTTTGATTTAGAAGAAAAAATTTCTTTTTATTTCCTTCTTCAACATCCTCTTAAGTTTTTGAGAACCGTGACGCGCTCACACGTAGTTATCAGTCTCGGGATATAGCAAGGAAGATCAGTAGTACAGATTTGGAGTATATCGAAAAGTGAAGGAGCCTCCAAACGTTGGTAAACTTCTTAATCTTCTTCTTATTATTGATTACAATTTTCTGTATTTACATATATATCTTATTAGTGTAATAATTTTTATATGTATTTGTTTCGAAAATAAATACGATTCTAAGTTCACTGGTTCCAGATACAGATTATGATCTGTACAAAAAAATTTAAAACTCATTTCCGTTGCGTTACCTGTGAACGGGATTCCAACAGATCGTTCTATCCTAGGTTGAATGGTATGTTGAAGACGCCACAATCCAGGATGGAGAATCGGATTGACAAGTTAGGGTGAACACCACGGATAAATCTGATAAGTTCGAATAGTTCATGATGATCCAAAGTGAATTTTCTCTCAATTTTAGTTTCATTCAAGTCTCTTGAATAATACATCAATTCGTATCTTATATACTAAAAATATCTAAGGCCTAAAAAGGAATAAATATTCGGTAATTAATGCCTTACAGTCAGAAAAATAAATGCAAACAAATTTAAGAAATAACTAAAGACTAAAAACTAACAACTGGTTGATTTGTTCCTTATTTGAAAAACTGAATTTGGGAAACAAATCAACTCTTTATTTGGGAAACAAATCAACTCTTTATTTGGGAAACAAATCAACTCTTTATTTGGGGAAAAATAAATAAAATAGGGAATATGCAGAAATATGAAATATACTGAAATTGGATTCTCCTCCAACTATACATCGTCCAAAATGTAGGAAATATGTTGAAATAGGAAATATGTTGGAATTGAATTCCCCTCCAACCATTCCTCGCTAACCACACGCCCTTACTCTCTTATTCAACCCAATCATCCCATTAAGTACTTCTTTGATCTTCTTGGCCCTTGTAATTAGCCCAACTGGAACATGCAATGGATCCTTTGGTGATGCTTCTTGATTCTCATTATTATGGGTGTATGATGTTTTTGATTAAATTGTTTAATTTCAAAACATGGTTGATGGTAATTTTGTATGGTGTCACAAATTTAGATTGTTTTGATGGGTTGTACTTAATTTTCTAAAAAAGTCTGCTGCAAATTCTTTTGTTGTAAATTTTTAATGTAAAATATAGGCGATGATCCAATGAAGAAGACGAATGACAGAAGAGTGAAATCAAAAACACGCACGACGGGTACTGTTCACGGACACTAATCGTCCATACTGTTTACGGACACTATTCATTGGGGGCACTTTTCACACGGTAATGTTCACCGACACTGTTCATGCAGTTTTGTTTGCTCAGTACAGTTCACACGGTACTGATGCGGGCAGCCTACGTGCACGAATGACGGCTATGCGCAAAAGCGTTATGGGCTAAAAATTCACGATGTTAGGGTTTCTGAATTTGTAAGAGATTTTGGGCTGAATTTTATTTCATTTTATTTACCTTGGGCCTCAAGTATAGTGTTAAAGTAACACTTGGGCTTTAGGTTTGATTTATGAGATGGGTCACAGTAATAAAATAATTTTTTTCATTTAATCAGATTGGACTTGATTAAAAGCCTAAAATAAATATGAACCCAAAAGACTTGAAGAATCTTAGAGATTACTTGAAGACCAAAGAATGTCTTTGGTATATTTTGTAATTAGATTCTTATTTCTGTAGGTTAAATAATCCACGACACTCGATCAACTAATGTATGCTTTTAATTATGTGATGACTAAGCATTGTCATGCATACACATGTCATTTAGATTAAATGTGCATACACATATATATGTTGATATGTCATACATGCATTTTAGCCAATTTTATTATGTGTTTTAGTTTTAATATGATTAAAATGGGCAACACGTATAAATGGCTTTCTATTAATGAGATTAGTTTTTAGGTGTAAAAACTTGGTAATTCTCATTAATTATTAATCTAATTATTAAATATTTTAGTAAGTTTGATTAATAGAGTCCATTAATAATATTAGGATTAATTCGATTAAGTCCCTAATAAATGGACCTAATAATGTGTTTAGTTTTAATAATTAAAACTTGGTAACACATGTTGAATTATTACATAGATTAGATAGATTAGAATCTAGCCTTAGTAAATTGTTTACAAAGATTAGATTTTTAAGCGTTAATAGATTAGATTTTTAAGAGTTAAAAATCGTAATAATTTATTAGTTAATTGAACTAGATTCTAATAAAGAAAGGTTAATGAGATAGACGACTAGATTGAAATTAGCCATTCAATCTTATAGAAATCTAGGTGCATTAACAACTATAGAAAACCATAGTGAGTGGGAGAAGGATATATGACATTATATCTAGCGGTCTTCATCGTCAGTTCAATACCGTGAGATCCGAGTGGGGCCTCATGATGACTTTATTTTCTTCCTCCCTAATTAGGGTTTCCACCAAGGTTGACATCCTAACAGATAGGATTTCTGAGTGTATTTCGGGATTGACCAACCCTAAGGAGGTAATTCTCGAGTCAAGCTCAGGATATTGGAAATGATGGGTTACACCCACAAGTTTTTAATTAAACTTGGTTAATTAAAATCCTGACTAAATAAACGATGGTTGAGTGATATTAAAATAAGAGTTATTTTGGTATACCATTAGATTGAGAGTGTCTCGATCTAACATGCAAGAATTTGACCGACCCTAAGGTCGCAGTTGCTTGTGGTATGTTAGATTATCGTGGCATAGTAACATTTGTTTTTAGGGTTGTTCTTGTTTATTAAACATTTTTAAGCATCATATTTAATTTTGTGCCAAACCATTCGCACTTGTTATGAACGTGTGACTGAACGAATTTCTTATTTTATGTTTATCTCAACCATGTCATTTGCACTCTTAAAAATAATTGCAAATGATAAATTAACTGGTGATAACTACACTAAATGGAAACACAATATCAATGCAATTTTGGTCACCAAGGATCTTAAGTTTGTGTTTACGAAGGAATGCAATTTTGGCATACGAGAACTGGGTCTCATCTGATGAGAAGGCCCGAACATATATGTTAGCTAGTATGACAGATGTGCTTATCACAAAGCACAAAACAATGACTTACACATTCAAAATAATGAAGTCATTGGAGGCTATATTCGGGCAGCCCTCTTAGCAAAAGTGACACGAAGTTGTTCGTTCCGCTATGCTCGCTTGTATGAAGATGGGTACATCAGCTCAGGAACATGTCCTGAGTATGATATCCTACTTCAACATGGCAGAGATCAATGGTGAGGCCACTGATGAACTCAGTCAGATGAGCATCGTACTGACAACTCTTTCGAAGAGTTTCGATCAGTTCAAGAGTAACTATAAGATGAACAAGCTAAGGTTCAGTCACACTCAGTTGCTCAATGAGCTCAATACTTTTGAATCCTTGACTAAGGAGAACAAAAGTAAGGCCGGTGAGGCAAATATTGCTCAAACCATCTTATTCTAGAAATAAGAAGAGGAAAAGGTCTGTTGAGAAGGCAAAGAGTAAGCCTAAGCCTAGGAAAGCCCAAGGCAAGAAGAAGTCTAAGAAAGGTAAATATGATTTACTTGTTCTTGAGTCATGTTTAGTAGAAGATGTTTCTTCATAATAAATAGTTGATTCGGGGGTCACTAACCATGTTTGTTCTTCTTTGCAGTAGACTGATTCTTAGACACAACTTGAGAAGGGAGCCTTCTCTATATGTGTGGGGTTAGGGGATGTCATGTCGACACGAGCAGTGGGAGTAATTAGATTGCGTTTTTTGTAATAATAATTTTATATTGTTGGACAATGTATTTTTCATTCCTGGATTTATATGGAATTTAATTTTCGTTTTTAAATTGGTAGAACAATTATATTCTGTTTCTTTTGATAATAAATCAGTTATTATTACAATGAATGGTCTGAATAATTGTTCAGGAATTAATGAAAACAATTTGTATGTGTTAAGACCGTTAACACATACAACACTGCTCAACACCGAAATGTCTAAGGTTAAAAAATCAAAAACCAAACGACATAAGATTTCTCTAGAAAACGAAACGTATCTCTGCATCTAAGGCTTGGTCATATTAACCTTGACCAAATAGACAGACTAGTTAAAAGCGGACCTTTAAGTGAGTTAAAGGTTGGCACCTTACCTATCTATGAATTTTGTCTAAATGTTAAGATGACTAAGAGACATTTTACTAGAAAAGAGCTTAGAGCGAAAGAACCGTTAGAGCTTATACATACAGACGTCTGTGGATCGATGAATGTTGAAGCTAGGGGTGGTTATAAGTACTATGTCACCTTTATAGATGACTACTCAAGATATGGATACATCTATCTAAAACAACGGAAGTCGAAAACATTTGAAAAATTCAAAAAAAATTGAGCTGAAGTTGAGAATCAGTTAGGAAAGACTATCAAGACTCTATGATCGGATTGTGGAGGTGAGTACCTTGACCAAAAGTTTGAAGACTTTAGGGTCGAGTATGGAATGGTATCCTAACTCACAGCTTCCGGTACACCTCAGTAGAATGGTGCACGAAGAGGAGGAATATAACTTTAATGGAAATGGTAAGATCTATGATTAGTTTCCCATCATTACCAAATTCCTTTTGAGGATATGTGTTGCAAACAGCGACATACATTTTGAATATAATGCCATCCAAATCTGTTCCTAAGACTCCCATAGAGTTACGGAATGGTCGTAAAGTTAGTTTACGACATTTTCGTGTATGAGGATGTCCAGCACACGTGCTAAATAATAGAACTTGAAAACTACCCAAGTCTATGGTCTACTTATTTGTAGGATACTTCAAGGAGTCCAGAGGTGGACACTTTTATAGTTCCGAAGATAATAAAGTATTTGTATCGACAAATGCAATATTTCTTAAGGACAATTATATTAGTGATCATAAACCTCGTTCTAAGATCATATTGAATGAGTTGGAGTCTGGTGAGAAAAGTGCTTTATCAACAAGAGTTGTTGATCCATAAACATCTGAGAGTCAGATGGTTCCTGATCAGGATACACTACGACCTAGACATAGTGAGAGAGTTGTGAGACAACCTGAACGCTATTTAGGTATAGGTTAGGGACAAGGTGTTGTCTCTGCTGATAGTGTGGATAATCCACTGACATTTAAGAATGCAATGGAAGATCTTGATAAAGAGGAATGGCTTAAAGCCATGAATCTCGAGATGGAGTCCATGTACTCTAACTCAATCTGGGATCTTATAGACTTACCGGATAGAGTAAAACCCATAGGGTGTAAGTGAATCTACAAGAGAAAGAGATGAGTAGTCAGGAAGGTAGAGACCTTCAAGGCAAGGCTAGTGGCCAAAGGTTATACCCAGAAAGAGGGGGTCGATTATGATGAGACATTCTCGCCAGTAGCCATGTTTTAGTATATTAATATTCTCTTATCCATTGCTGCCTATTTCGATTATGAAATTTGGCAAATGGATGTCAAGACTGCATTCTTGAATGGCAATCTTGACGAGAGCATTTATATGATGCAACCAGAGGGATTAGTGTCTCCAGGTCAAGAGCAAAAAGTTTACAAGCTGCAAAGGTCCATCTATGGACTTAAGCAAGCATCTAGATCTTGGAACATTAGGTTTGATGATGTGATCAAAACCTATGGCTTTGAGCAGAACATCAATAAGCCTTGTGTCTACAAGCGCATCATTGACAAGAAAGTAGTTTTCTTGGTCCTATACGTAGATGATATCCTACTCATTGGGAATGATGTGAGAGTGTTGTCTGGTGTAAAGGGCTGGCTGGCTAGTCAATTCCAAATGAAAGATTTGAGAGAGACAAGTTATGTTTTAGGGATCCAACTTATAAGGGTTTCGTAAGAATAAACTCATAGCACTGTCTCAGACATCAAATATAGATAAGATTCTTGTGCATTTTTCGATGCAGAACTCCAAGAAAGGTAATTTACCTTCCAGGCATGGTGTTCACTTGTCTAAGAAACAGTGTCCTAAGACACCTTAAGAAGTTGAGGATATGAGACGTGTACCCTATGCATCGGCAGTAGGTAGTCTCATGTATGCTATGTTATGCACGAGACCTTACATCTGCTATGCAGTGGGAATGGTCAGCAGAAACAAGTCCAACCCAGGATTGGATAATTGGGCTACTGTCAAGACCATTCTCAAGTATCTTTGGAGAACGAGAAACTATATGCTTGTGTATTCCTAACAGGATTTGATCCGTTAGGATACATAAATTTAGATTTTCAGTCTGACAGAGATTCTAGGAAATCCACAACTGGATCAGTATTCACCCTAGGTTATGGAGTCATTGTATGGAGAAATATTCAGCAATATTGCATTACTAACTTCTCGATGTACGGAAGTCGAATATGTAGCCGATTGTGAAATTGCTAAAGAGACTGTTTGGCTCCGCAAATCCTTGAATGATCTGAAAGTTGTTCCAGATCTAGATAAGCCCATCACACTTTATTGTGATAACAGTGGTGCTGTGGCTAATTCCAAAGAACCAAGAAGCCACAAGAGAGGGAAGCATATAGAGAGAAATTATCTTCTCATAAAAGACATAGTGCAGAGAGGAGATATGATTGTCATGAAGATAACCTCACAGGACAATCATGTTGATCAATTTACAAAGAATTTACCAACTAAAGTGTTTACGGGTCACCTAGAGGGTCTAGGGTTACGAGATATGTCTCCCATGCTTTAGTACAAGTGGGAGATTGTTAGGGTTTATGATCTAAAACTTGTAATTTGTAAATGTAATGTTAACGTAAATAAAATAATAGTTTAATTCAATCTTCTTATGTCATATATTGTGTATAACTTATGCATTAAACATCCAAGATTACAAGATGTAATCTCAAACTGCGTATATTAATGTCATATACAGATGGATACAGTAAGAGACGTACAATCTAAAGAGTCCGCAAATAGGAAATAAAGCTTGGTACTTTATTTGTAGTTAGTCTACAGTTGCGGTCTATTCTGTAGTGTACGGTGATCCTATCATGGATCATTCATATGGAGATATGAGAATGGAGGCACCTTGTATGATGTGATCATATAGGATTGAGCCATAAGCTATATGAATCTCTCACTACGATCCGTTTAACGATGAGATTCATATATATATATATATATCAACTAATGATGGCTATATATAGGTGGTCTTAATTTTGAGTGTCTTATCGACTCCTTCATGTTAGATCGTAATCGGATATATCGGCTATATATGCTTCGTTTGTTGACGGTTTGGCTTTTTATTGGGAAGGTTTATACACAATAGTGGAATCCATTCCTTGTGAGAAATATATGGTAGTTCTCTTAAGGGTTGATTCAGAGATTGAACAATTTGAGTGTTCTCCTAATTCCGTATAGAAAATCAATGGTACCTAATAGAAAGATATAAATATAGGGATATAACAAATATTATGACCAGCTCTAATTATGAACTATTTATGGAGAATTATACGATTTTTAATAGCTATATCGTTGGACATCGAAAGTTAATGGTGTGTGTAAAAATATCTACAATTGAGAGAGTGCAGCTTCAGATTTTTAGTAGAATAACATTGGAGTTAATAATCATGAAATATTAATTAAAGAGTTTAACTAATTATTTCTAAGGATTAATGGAGCTCGAAATACAGTGGATCCATTGGGTTCCCTTGCTAGCTCGATTGATTAAGGTAACAAATGTCACAGTAAATTAATTGGATTGTCCAATTAATTGTGTTACTAAAGTGACAAGTATTTAATTGAATAATGAGATTATTTAATTAATGAGTAATAGTGATTAAATAAATTAAATAATAATAATATTTAATTAAGATATTAATCACTAGATGGGGGGTGTTAGTTGAAATTTGATTTTGAATAAAATAAGATAGTATGATTATTTTATTTTATTAAACTAAATATTTAAATTTGATTTTAAAGGGTTTGAATTCAAATCAAAAACTATTAATTAATATCTTTAAAGATATTTGATATCTTTAAAATTTTAATTAAAAATAGTTTAATTAAAGATATATATATGTGTGTGTGTGTGTGTGTGTGTGTGTGTGTGTGTGTGTGTGTGTGTGTGTGTGTGTGTGTTTAGAAACTAAAAAAACACAACACAAAACATACGATCAAAAAAAAATAAAAAAGGAACCCTAGAAGTGTTCTAGGCGTTGGGTCAAAAAAACAAAGTTTTTTCTTCTTCTCTGTTCATCCATCCTTATATCGTTCCTTAGTACCATGATGCGTCCACACGTAGTTATCACTCCCGGGAGATAGCAAGGAAGATCAAGTGGTTTGAACCAGAAGGATATCGCATAAAAGATATAGGATGAAAAAAAAATCTCCTCTTCTTTCTATATATTTCGATTTTGATTCTTTTGTTTTACTATTCCAAAAAATAGATCATAGGGTTTACTGGTCACTGTATTTCTTTGAAATATATTTTTTAAAAACTTTCTTCCGTTGTGCGATCGGTAAATCCGGGACCCAACAAAAAAGTGCCTGAGGAAACACCAAATGCATATTTAGTTGGGTTAAGTTTCATGTGATACATGTTGAGTACTTCGAACGACTGTCTAAGGTGTTCCAGATGTTGTTCTGCTACAGGTGACTTGACCAACATGTCGTCAATGTAGACCTCCATCGTTTTCCCAAGCATTTTCGTGAACATTTTGTTCACCAATCGCTGGTAAATCGCTCATGCATTTTTAATTCTGAATGGCATTACCTTATAGCAAAAGATACCTTGCTCTTTTATGAATGTCGTCTTTTTCTGATCGTCTGGATGCATCAAGATCTGGTTGTAACCTGAAAAAACATCCATGAAACTTAGTAGTTTGTGTCCCGCTGTTGCGTCGACCAACATGTCGATGTGGGGGAGTGGAAAAGAATCTTTTGGGTAGCCTTTATTCAAATCAGTGAAGTCAATACAAACTCTTCATTTATCATTCTTCTTTTTCACCACTACGACATTAGTCAGCCATTCGAGGTAGTTAACTTCTCGTACCAATCCGATGTCGATTAATTATTGTATCTCCTCATTAATCACTTTGTTTCGTTATGGGGTGCATTTCCTTCTTTTCTGTTTTACTGGTTGATGGTTTGGATCGACTTGGATTCGATGCACCATCACTTCGGGGTCAATCCCTACCATATCGGCATGGGTCTAAGCAAACGATTAGTGGTGTATTTTCAAGAAGTCTACCAACCTTTCTCTGATATCAGAGTCAAGCCTTTATCCTATTTGGACCTTGTGCTTAGGGATATCTGGTTGTATCTACACTTCACCGAGTTCATCTATCTTTGGCTTATCAGGGTCTAGTTCGCGCCCCAGTTCCTGTAATTGCTATGAGTCTTGCTTCTTCTCCTTCAAACAGGTTTGGTAGCATTCCCTGGATTTTTTTGCTACCCATAGATTTCTCTAACACCTCACTTAATTAGGAACCATATGGTTTGATGGAGAGTGGATGGTATCGATTGAATTTCATGGATCCACGGTCGACCCATGATGACATTGTAAGTCGAAGGACAGTCAAGCACGAGAAATTTGGTCTGTATATTCACTCCTTCTGAGTACACAGGGAGGATAATCTCTCCAATCGTACTTTAGTCTTTACCATTGAACCCAACTAATGTAGTCGAACGGTGAGTGATACTCGATCCTTCAATCTAAATTTCTCTCAATGCATTCAAGAAATTAATATTAGTGAAGCTTCCGTTGTCGACCAAGCAGCGCTTGATTAGACAATTAGTGATAAAAAGTGAAATGACTAGTGCATCGTGATGCGGAGAAAACAAACTCGAACTATTAAAGGAGTGGTCATTTCAAATGAAAGTTCTTACCTCTAGGTGAGACATCTGTCAAGTGTGCCTCTTAGCAGCAGAGTGAGAAATTCCACTTACCTTGAAGCCACCTGATAAAAAGTTAACTAACCGTTCGGGAAGTGGAGGTCGGGGAGGTGAATCCTTCTCTTTTGCCTTTAATCGCATGTCTCACGGGCCTTCTTTCCTTTGTCTGTTAAGAACTCCTTCAGCCGCTCTTGCATGAGTAATTCAACGACTTCAAGTTTTAGTGCGATGCAGTCCTCTATACGATGCTTGTGATCCCTTTGGAATTTGCACCACTTATTCAAATCTTGATACTCTGGCGAGGTCATTTTAGGTGGCCACCTTACCATGCTGCCCATACCTCGTAGGACGTTTACCACATTTGATGGTTCAATGTTCAAGGTGTACTCAGGGACTCATGGCATCTTTCAGCCATCGCTTCGAGCAGGTCTATCACAAGATCGTCTCCTTTCATCCGATCATTCCCATTCAATATATCGATCATTCGATCTTTTATCAACGTATTGGCTGTGCCTGTATTCTCTAGGTTGGGTAGCCGATAGATAGTTGGCTTCATCTTCTTCCCATTTTATTTGTGCCCATGCTTTGGAAAGTACATTCGACAAGAATACTTCATCAACTTCTTGTTTAGGTTTGAGTCATACTGTAGTCTTTTCCAGAAAGCAAAATGGCAGTGGTAGGATTACAGTTAGGAATCGATACATTTTCTTTGTTGAATCGACCAACAAAGTCTCGAAGCCTTTCCCCTCATCTTTGGGTTATGGTGTAAAGATCGTCTGATTGCTTCTCAAGCTTTTTGCTGCTCGACAAATGTATCGATAAGCTGAGCGAATAAGGCAATCGAATCATTCGGTAAATTTATGTACCACTAAAGCGTGGGTCCTGATATACTTAATCCAAACCCTTTTGCACAGGCCTCTCTCTGGTCTCTGGGATTGTTGTTGTAAACTTCTGTTGTTTGTATTGCGCGATGTGGTCCTCTGGATCCGTTGTCCCATCATATTGCTTCATGTTTGGAAAACTAAACCTTCTTGGCATCTTCATGTGGGTGATCTCATAACCAAAGGGAGAATAAGTAAAAATGTTCATTACACTTTATCAGAGCTGGTACTCATGGAATCGTTTGTATCATAACTTCCATGTCTGTTAACCTGTGAACAACTTCAAGGTTAGAAAAAGGGTTAGGTTTTATTGTATCCGTGTTTTCTTTTGGCAGCTGGTTCGATTCTCTCTGTGTCTTAACTAGGGAATAGGGATTTGCTTGATTGATGTTTGCATTTACTGCCAAAATCGGTTCGTTGAGATCCACCAAAGGGGGGTTGAACGGTGCTCTCGCGGATCGATTTTCTTGTCTCATACTAGCCTCATGATCCCTATTTGGTTCAGTCACTTGATCGTCAACTTGATTCTATTCCAATATTAACATGTTCACTATTTGATCGAGCTTCGCTTGCTACTCTCGGTTCTTTGCTCAAACCTTTTAGTTTTCTTTCTAAAGAGTTTACAATCGGGTCGTATTCTCCATCATTTGTGCAGCTAAGGAAGACAGCCGTGCCTCAAAATCTCTTGCATTAGTCATCGTTGATTCAATTTACCTTATGATACGATCAAAAGATTGTCAGTGCCCCACGGTAGATGCCAAACTGTAGTCGATCAAATCTACAATTATTTTGATTCGTCAAGGTGGGAATTGACAACCCGTGAAATAAAAAGGAAGCGAAAAAGGGTGCAAGCCACGAAGGGCTTTGGGTGATTCTTCGACGCTCAAGTCAGCGTTTGTTCAATACTGTAGTACAATTAAAATTAGAAAGAATACAAACTAGTTTACTCGACGTCATGAATTGAGCAATTCATTATTCAGGTCGATGTTGTTCATTCTCGAGCCCGCTCAATCGAATTCCAATTAGAATCTTTATTACTCGACTTCAGGGATCACCGATAGTCGAGTCGATCGTGGACTTGTGAGTTGTATGGTCGACTTGACTTAAGGCGGTGACCAACAATAAATATAGGGGGTCTAGGCCATAATAAATGCTTAATGAGATTAAGAAGTTGAGAATGATTGAAAGCTTTCGCGAGGGTAGTATGTAAAAATCAAGACCCTTTTCTATGGAAAAGGGTGTCATATATATAGTGAGCTAGGATCAGCTCAACTTTCCTCCCCTTTATGTAAGGGCGTGAAACACAGAGTCCATTTTGATTCATTTTGAATCGGACAACTTAAAGGCTGACGGTAGTAATGTTAACTCATTTAAGGATTTGACAACATGTTGACTGGTGAGTCTGCTTCGTGTGTTAGTTGTTAGGCTTTAGGTCATTCTTTTGACCTTACCCGTTAGGTTTTTGTTTGGATAACGAATGGGCTTTTTTAATTGGGCATGTGGCCTAATTTTTTCCCACTACAATTGTAATTTCTTCAATCAAACTGGATTAGATATCATGACAAATCCAATGAATCTAATCCACTACACCACCCTAAATAACGTCATTTTCAAAATTATTGAGATGGCGATCATTTGAATCTAGGGATCGGGAAAAATGGCCTAAATCCTCACTTCTTAATCCCCAATTGGGGATGGGGATGGGGATGAGAGGACCTTCCCCATTCTCATTCCCCACTTTCTCAATATAAACCCTAACTATAAATATTTTATTAATTTTACATTCTAAACCTAAACCTAAACTAAAGTCTAAGAGCTATACAGTCACACCCCTCCTCTAAGCTATGACTATCTCCTCTTGCTATCGTCGTTTATCTCCTCTTGATGTCATTGTTCGTCTCATCTTGATGTCGGCATTCATCTCGTCTTCTGTCGTTGTTCATCTCGTCTTGCTGCTCTTGTATGTATTTCTTTATATGCCTTTTTATCCTCAATTAATATGCTACTTTTTATAATAGTCACATTATATTTTTAGGTAAAATGTCTTCTCAATCAAAAAATCAAGAGGTTAATTCAAATAATGTTTGTTAGGATTATGCTCAATAGCAATAGTGTAATAATGTTTTTGATAATCGTTTCATATTAATAAAAGTGATTTCTAGTTTAACAAATCTTCTAGCCTTTATAGTTTAATTATTATAATTATCAAAAGTAAATAATCATAAGGTCAAAAAAATATGAGAAAATAAGACTTGTTCATGCATCTGGATATGTATGAGGTAGACACAATTATTTAGTTAGTCTTGAACAATATTCACAACTTAAGATAAAGGTCGGGCGCCTTTATTTTGTTAAAGTTATAGATTCTTTTGCTAGCATTTGAATGGGATCAAATGTGTTATAATGAGTCTAAAATCATCAAAGTGTGGTGTCTTTGGGTAAAAGAATATAGTGCACTAGGTGCATTGAATAGGATCACAATGAATTAATTTATCTACAACCGTCAATGGATAAAAGTTTTCACTTGAGGACAATCGGAGAGTCTATCCCAATCCTGAGATAAATGGACTTATGGTGCAAGTGTTATCATTTGAGCTATCAATGAGTACAATTATATAGCATAGTCTATCCTCGATAGTTTGATGGTATTCATTTGTTAATCGATAGAGGACTTCATTTATAGATATGGACATCGTGGCTCCATTTATTAAATGTGAGTAGAATACCATCATATGGATATTTTGAGGTATTGGATATTAAATCTTAACGTTAAGTTTTCAATAGTGTATATTGAAACATGGCCTCTGGACAAGTCAAAATATCCAAGTTTAAAATATGGTCATATGAGTAAATATGGTAACTTAGAGAGCTATAGGGGATTATTGGTATTCTTCATGAGGATACACTATCTCCATAAAGATTGTTTAGGGTATGAATAAGGAAAAAGCTATTTGCAACTAAAGTAAACATTCATATGTTGTTGGGGCGGGTACAAAAGGTTTTATTAACCATCAAAAAACATGTAAGATGAGGTTTGGACAAAGAAGAATAAAGCTATTATCAAAGTCAATGGTCGAGAAAAAAAGACAAAAAACTATCGGAGTGGGAATGGAAGTTTGTGTCTAACCTTAGCAACTCAACACTTTGACAGTGATGTATTTAGGATTGAGCTTTTTAGGATGATTGTGATGCATAACTATCCTTTTAGTATGGTTGAGCCTGTGTGGTTTGGAGATTTCAGTAGATCACTCCAACCATTATTTAAGCCCCTTAAAAGGGATATTATGAATATGTATGAGTGAAAAAAATCAAGGTAAATGAGATTGTTGGAGAAGATTTAGGGTAGGATTGTAATTACTTCAGATTTATTGACTATAAACAATCAAAAGAGGGGTTACTTGAATGTTACATCACACCTCATTGATGATTCGTGGCAACTACAGTGTCAACTTTTATGATAGTAAAAATTTTACGGTTTATTTTATATTTTGTACTATTTGTTATACATTTTTGTTTATTAGTTTTTAATTTATTTAAAATCTGATTTATTAGGTTTATGTATGTGGCATGCCTTCACAATGGTGAAAATCTTTGGAATGTATTAATGGAGTGTTTGTTGGATTGAAATCTTGATATGAAATTATGTACATTGACTTTTGATAATTGTTCCACAAATAATTGCATGGTTTATATTTTTTTGGCTAAAGTATCTCTACAATGATGATGTAAGAACATTTGTTTCGTATTCGATGTGCTACACATATTTAAATTTGATTGTGAAAAGTGGTTTGGATGTCATTGAATACGGGATTGAAAGGATTCGTGGAAGTGTCGTTTTTTGGACAGCAAGCCCAAAAAGGATAGAGAAATTTGAAGAGGATGTAAGACATTTGAATCTTAGTTTGACAAAAGGTTAATGCTTGATTACAAAACCTGTCGAAACTCAACTTATTTGATGTTAAGTGTTTCTTTGAATTATACAAATGGTATATGATGCAATAAACACATTACGGCATTATAACATGACATGAATTTCTAAGCTGTGTCTATCAATTTTTTATATATTTAATTACCTCATTCACGTCATGTTATAATGTCATAATGTGTTTGTTATATCACTTTAACATTTTTATAATACAAAGCAACACTTAACATCAAATAAGTCAAGTTCCAACTGGTTTTGCAATCAAGCACTAACCTTTTGTCATAACCAAGATTCAATTGTTTTATAGCCTCCTTAAAATTATGTATCCTTTTCATGGTCGTCATCCAAAAAGTAACACTATAATGACTCATTTCGATCCCGCATTCAATGTCATCCAACCCACTGTTCAAGATCAAATTTAAAATATGTGTAGCTCATCGCACGTGAAACAAACGTCCATACATAATCAATGAATATGGAGATAGTTTAGCCAACAAAATATCAATCAAGCAATTATTCGTGGAACAGTTATCATGAGTCAAGGTAGATAACTTCCTATCAAGATTCCAATCCAACAAACACTCCATTAATGCATTCCAAAGGTTTTCGGCATTGTGAGGGCATGGCATATATATAAACCAAACAAATGAGATTTTAAATAAATTAAAAACTAATAAATAAAACAAAAAGTACAAAATATAAAATAAACCATAAAAGTTTTATCACCTCAAAAGTCGACTCTATAGATTCCATGAATCATCAATGAAGTGTAATGTGATAGTTATGTAACCCCTCTTTTGATTGCTTGTAGTCCACAAATCTGAAATGACTGCAATCCTAGTATGATTCTTCTCCAACAACTCATAGGCATCGCCCGTTCCTCCTCATACACATTCATAATATCCCTTTTAATAGTTGTTCTACTTAAAGGCTTAGATAATGGTTGGAGTGATTTACTGAAATCTGTAAACCCTACATGCTCAACCATACTAAGAGGATAGTTATGTACCTCAAGCATGTTAGAAAGCTTAATCATATATATCACTATCCAGATGTTAAGTTGCTAAGTTTAGACAAGACCTTTCACTCTCACTCTCATCGTCTTTTGTCCTTTTTCTCGATGGTTGACTCTGTTATAGCTCTATTCTTTTTTTCTCAAACCTCATCTTACATATTTTTTAATGGTCAATAAAACCTTTTGTACTCGCCACAGCTTCATATGAATGTTTAGAAAAGTGGCAAATAATTTCGTTTGCATTGTGGTAGTTGAGATTGAATTTGACTACTGCTCTCTTCAACATTGATAACATTATTTGAATTAACCTCTTGATTTTCTAATTGAGAAGACATTTTACCAAAAAATATATATAATGTAACTATTGTAAAAATCAGTGTATTAATTTACAGCAGATGAAAAAAATACACAAAGAAATACATACAAGAGCAACAAGATGAGACAAATGACAGTAGAAGATGAGACAAACGGCAGTAGAATACGAGACAAACGACGATAACAAGAGGAGAGAGCTAGAGCTCAAAGGGGTGTAGCCATGTAGCTCTTAGACTTTAGTTTAGATTTAGGTTTAAAATGTACAATTAATAAAGTATTTACAGTTAAGGTTTAAATTGGGAAAGAGGGGAAATGAGGTAAATAGAAAAAAATATATTAATATATATATATATATATAATCAGGGGAAATTCCCCCTATCCCATCCCCATTTAAAAAAAATTGGGAAAACTGGGGAAACCATTTAAGGGAGAAATCATTGGACCTCCCACATCCCTATCCCTAAAAAAAGTGGTGATGATGTTTTATTTTGTGTTTAGATTATTTTGTTTTAGTTAGGACAGTTTAGTAAATAAAATAATAAAATAAGGTTATTTTCATAAATAGGTAACAATGAGTGCACATTCTGTAATAGAGTCCATTTTTGCTCATCCCCCTTGTGGGTGGATAAGTATTACCTCTATCCTACATGGATGATATGTGTCTATGGAGGGGATAAATTTATCTAAACACTGTCATCTTTTGGGACAAATTTACCCCTCCCTAGACACATGGCATCCATACGGGGGTAATGCTCACTCACCTTTAAAGGGGGGTGAGTAAAAGTGAACTCTCTATAATAACTTAACATTTTTTTTTCCAAAATATCAACCTGGACTACATCTCAAGCTAATTCCCAAACAGCTCCGCCCCTATAGGTGACTTATATTTAGAATTGTACATTTTAATTACATGAAATCAGAACTTTTAAAAAACAAACAAATTTTAAAATTATATTTCAAACATTTTAATCCCATAAAGAATAGTTTTAATAATATTAAAAATAAATGATAAATGAGATAAAACATTATTAATATATATATATATCCATTTACGAAATCACACATAATAGGTTTGGTTGGGATATGAATTGAAATGTGTAACATCACTCTAAATATTATAGTTATGAACGGGCATTTAGGTTATTTTGTAGGAAAATATATATATATATATTTGTAAAATTAGGGTTAACAATAACGTAATAAAACATAAATACGTTACATAGATAATGGGTGTTGGGTGGGAACCGGGACAGATATCCTTAAACCATCATATTCATTCATGTCCCGAATAAAATGATATGAGAATGGCATTCATCTTCCTCCCAGTTTTAATGCGATAGTCTCCATCACCATGTCTTATGATGGGGCCTGTGGGGATTTTGGCTCCAATATCCTCTCAAAAAAATTATTTTTAGTCATTAGAATTAATTAAACAAAAATATTTTACTTCTGTAAAAGGAAAATTATAGAGTTTGATCGTCCAAACTTGATTTTTTAGTTTTACCCATGTCCATCACTGCCTTAATTGGAGTGGATGCATTTTTTTTATGAAATTGGACTGACCTAAGCGAAAAAGGTATCACAAGTGATCATATGATGAAAAACCCTTAGGCAATATCCAAAAATTTATAAATAAAGAAAAAGAGTAACAAAAGTAATAGCAATACATCACAAACTAGAGGACGCAGCCCCAAAAAAAAAACCAAAGGCACGCAAGCCACACAAGAAAACAAAGCTAGGAAAATCTAAACGACTCTCTACCCATAAAATCATAACCAACTAATGAAAAACAGAATGAAAGAGTGGAAGACCACCAAGCATCCGCCACTTGATTACCTTTCCTAAATATGTGTGAAATCTGGAACTCCATATGCGAGATCTGATGAAGGCAACACTACCAAGCTTGACGAACACGCCAGGTAACCTGATTTAACCAAACTGAAAGAAGTTGCACAACATAAGAAGAATCACTCTCGAGCCAGATCCTATGCCAATCCAAATTACAAGCATAATTGATGGCTAAATAAGCTGCAAGGAGCTTAGCCTCAAAAGCAAAAAACTGACCAAGGGGGACCGCAAAACAAGCTTTAACAAGTGATCTGCAAGTCCGAAAAACACCACCACAACCTCCCACACCTAGCGAACCTAAGGCAACACCATTTGTGTTAACCTTAATCCATCAAGGAGTCAGAGGCGACCAAACCACACTCTTAATAACTAGAGCCTTACCAGGACGACCATAGAGACCAAACCGGTGAAGAATCAATAGATCATCAACACAGTTACGCATACAACCGATCCCCAAACTGTTCGCATCATAAATAGAGCGTCACACTAGAGATAAAACAACCCTAAAATGAACAGATTTACCTTCAAAAATCCACTGGTTAAGGGAATACCACACACTTCAAGCTACCGTATGAATATCAGCTCTCCATAAAATCCTAATCTGAGCACGGAAAGAAACAGACATGGTCTGCTTGAAAAATGAAGTCCAAGTGTCAGCGGAGACACGTCTCTGAAATTTGGAGAAAACAGCCTCCCTAAGAGCTGCTGCAATAAGGCACTTTATAAAAATATGATCCACAGATTCCGATCTAGCTCCACAAAACACTACATCTAGAAGATAAATGAAAACTGGACCTGCACAAATGATCATCGGTAGGGAGCCTATCAAACAAAAACCGCCAAGTCAGAACCGAACGAAAGGGGAGGGGAGAGGGGGTGGTATAGCGAGACTAGGCGTCCCTCCACCATGGGACCTGCGGGATGTCATGAAACATCCTAGAGTAAGCCGCCTTACAAGAAACAATATCGTCCCTAGAGTGAGGCCACACCAAATAATCTGTCACCGGATAAATCGTTATCTTATCAATCCAAAAGCAGATATCTGGAAATCGAGCTCGAAAGCGATCATCCAAAATCCATCTACCATCTCAAATGAAATCAGAAACCCTAGCCTGAAGATGTATGGCCAGGAAATCAGGAATCCCAAGTATATCCAAAATGAGCACCCCAAGCCAATTATCACGCCAAAAATCCCTCTTGGATTCTTCCTCGATTAGCTAGATACCATCCTTAATAGCTCAACATACTTAGTTCTAAAATAAGACCAGATGAAAGAGGTGATGTAACCTCCCTGAGGTTTCTGCAGCTGTCTAATATACCTCTCACCTAAAAAAGTAAAAGCAAAATTGTTAGAAGTTATCAACTTCCAAGTAAGCTTCCGAAGTAATGAATCGTTCAACAAGGTCAGATCTTTCAAACCAAGTCCACCAAGAGCATAAGGTCTACAACAATGGTTCCAAGCAACACTGACCAACTTGTGCTCCTCACAAGAGCCAGTCCATAAGAAATTTCTGATCTTCTTAGTAACCATCTTAGTTAAGAAAGCTAACCACTTATAAACCATAAAAGAGTGTACAAAGGAGCCAGTAATCACCGAACGAATCAAAGTAGCTGGACCAGCCAAAGAAAGGGACTTACCTTTCCACTTGACAAATTTAGACAAAATCTTATCTACAATGGGCATTAAAATAGCTTTCCTTGGCTTACCCCGAAAAAGATGAACCCCCAGGTAAGAAAATGGAAGCTGACCAATTTGCATTCTAACTAAGGACTGAAGAGAACTGATCCGAGCTAGAGAAATCGAAGACCCAAAAAAGATGGAGGACTTACTCCAATTAACAAGTTGACTCGATATGCTACCATAAACTCTGAAAGCAAGCATAACACTCTTTAGGTTTTTTACTGTTCCCCTACAAAATACCAAAACATCATCGGCATACAACAAATGAGTGGGAGCGGAAAAACCCCTCGAAGAAGAGATAGGTAAAAGTTGATCCGACTCCACCATTTTCGAAAGTAACCTACTGAGAAAATCCTCAATGAGACCAAAAGGAAGAGGAGAGATAGGATCCCCCTATCTAACCCCTCTCTAGCAACTAAAATAACCAGTCAGAGATCCATTAATCAAAACAGACAGTCTCGAAGAGACCAAAATGCTAACAATCCAATCCATGAAGGTTTGAGAAAAACCAAAAGCCGTCAGAACTCGACAAAGGACTTCCAATCAAGAGTATCAAAAGCCTTTCGGATGTCTATTTTCATTGCCACATTACCCCTATAGCATTTCTTATGAAGCACATTAACACAATCAGAAGCGAGGGTAATACAATCCTCAATGTGTCGATCCCTGATGAAACCAAATTGTTGCGGAGAGATAATCCCAGCAGTAACCTGAGCTAACCTGTCAGTCAAGATTTTGGAAGAAATATTGAAAAGAAAATTACCAAGCATAATAGGACCAAACTTATCAACCGTTATTGAATCCCTCATCTTCGGAAGAAAAACGATAAAATTAGAATTCAAACCTGGGGCAATCACTTCAGACTAGAAGAAATTCTGAACCGTAAAATCACATCTCTACCCACAATCTCCCAACAACGCTGAAAGAAACGACCAGAAAAACCATCAGGCCGAGGAGCTGAAAGAGCATGGTAAACACTTCATCATAGATAACATCAGCAGAGGGAATAACGACAAGAAGGGAGTTCTCCTTTTGGGAAACTAAAGAAAGAACTATGTAATACACAGTAGAAAGATCCTTATCAATCTGAGCCGAATCATAAGAGAATAAATCCATATAAAACTTGATAATGTAATCTTTGATAACTGTCTGATCAACCAAAATAACCTCATCAATCGAAAGTGAGGACAAAACACTCCGACATTGCCTACGCTTGATCGAAGAATGAAAAAATAAGAATTACGATCTCCATCTTGTAACCATTTCACTCTAGATCGATCATGAAAAAAGCACTTCTGCTTGCGTAAAAGCACATCAAGATCATGATGAATGCACTACTCAATCAAAAAAAGCTCCTCATAAAAACCCAAATCAAACATTTGGCTCTGAACGAAGCGAAGCTCAGTAGACTTCCTAGATATGTTAGAATTGAGATCATCGAAAACCTCCCAATTCCAAGACTTGAGAGCCTTTTTTTAGATTCTTAAGCTTACCAATAACTACCTAAATAGGTCGACCAATAGAAAGAATGATTCATACCATGCGAACCAGATTCATGAATTCAGGATGATCCACCAATATACTTTGAAAAGAAATGGTCTAGAAGTAAAGACCTGGGACTCAGCTAACCGAATCAAAAGTGGACAGTGATCAGAAAACCGACGGGGAGAGCCACACAAGTGATATCACGCCAATAGGTAGTGCAACCCTCAGAAACCAAATTCTTGTCCAACCTCCGCTCAACTCTAGTACGACAAGAACGACCCCTAACCCAAGTAAAAAGAGCACCCTGAGACCGAATACCAATCAGATTACAATCCTCAATCATCGACTTAAAGTCCTCATAAGAACCTCTAGCGGGAGATCAAGAACCCAAACACTCATGAGCACCCAAAACTGCATTGAAATCACCAACCACCAACCAAGAGGAAGAAAAAGAACCGGTCATCTCCCGAAGAGAACGCCAAAGCACACGACGAATCGAGGCAGAGGTACTAGCATAAACAAAAGTGTACCAATGCATCACAGACCCGATAGAAATGGAGACGATCAAATGCTGCTCATGACATAAGACTATTTGAGTATCTGTAATAGAGTCACAAGCAAATACCCAAATAGACGGAATCAATACACCCCTATCATTCATACCCACCAAATGAAGACCAAGAGAAGACCAAAACCTAGCAGAAATCAAACCAAAAGCTACCATGGGTCCGAAATGCAAACCAAGGAAGGCCGATGGGAACAACACAAATCTTTGAACACACGTTTCGAAGAGTTGTTCCCAATACCACGACAGTTCCAATAAAGGATACTAATCATGAGAACTGCTATAAGTAGTCCGAAACTCGGACTTATATGAATCCAACCTCGTTTAACCATCTTGGTTCTCTAAGCTAGACCATCAGAATCCAAATCATCAACTTCCACCTGTTTAGCCCAAGAAGAATCAGCAATAAAGTGAAGCTCAGCCTAAGAATCTGACAAAAGCTTATCATTCTGAATGGTCGGACCAGAAGAAGCAGCCAAAACTCTAACACCTAAAGACTGACTAGGGACACCCAAAGAGATAATGCCCATAACTAGAGGGCCCGAAGAAACAACAATAGAGGAAGAAGAAGGAGCCCTACGAGGCAAAAGGCTATAAACCTGCTGAATATTATGAGTGTCTGATAAAAGAGTTGGGATCGAACCCACAACAGTGGATGAAGGCTCTAAATAAAGATTGCTCGAAGAAATAGTCAAATTAGAATCTGAAGACTGAACAAAAGAATGACCCGAAGAACCAACTGATGAACCACCACAGAATCTATAGGCCCCAAATCTTGATAAATAGCAGCAAAAGCATTGGAGACCGGGACCTCCTGAACCGTCTTATCTATCGAACAATAAACCATCTTAGAGGATCGAGAGCGAACTAGCTGAAAAGCTGTATCCTCAACAGAAACCTCGACCATTGACTTAGATGACTTTCCAACACTAGCAGTATGAACCTTAGATTTGTTCCAACGACAAGAACCGGACAAATGGCCAATGGAGGAACAGATGGAGCAAAATGACTGTAAGATTTCATACTCCACCGAAATGAAAAAGCTATGGAGTGGATGCTTATTAATATGCATATCCATCGAAAATTTTGCCAACATTCATGGTTGTTGGCATATTTGATATTTGGATTCTGTGATTTGATGGGCCTGGCAGATCACACATCATTAAGCAAGGACAGTCAATTATTGCTAAATACAGACCAACCGTTTTTTTAAAACAATAAATAAATAAATTATAAACTGTATTTTCAAGATACGAGGTAAGGCTCCTCCGATGTCAAGGATCTATATAGAACAATGTATATATATATAATTGAAGACATTTCTAAATAACCAAAAGTGTTTATTCTAAATCATACTATTAAATTAAAGCATAAATATCTTCAGAAAACATATTAATTGTGTATTTGAAAAAGTAGAATACGACTCAAACCCGTAAATTCACAATTTTTCTTTAGTAGGTACATAACTGTGAATGTACTTATAGCATACTTATCCAGATCATCAATTTTTAGCATGTAAATATTATTTGATCTAATTACATTGTTTTTATAACAAAAATTGATAAGACAGAAAAGTGTTGATGGAAATCATTAACTTAGCAACCATACACCCCAATAGCTAAAGAGTTATGATATATATGGAATGCAATTTAACACCCTCCAACTAATTGAAAACAAACCCGATCGTTCAAGATTGAAGTAAGAGAAACTATTCTAATCACTTTATCAATGAAATGATGATAAAAGCTAATTAGAACAGCACTTTGATTTCCCCAAAATGCCACAAACTATGAAGTTTGATAAGTTTAAAGGCAAAACAAAGATTTTGAGGTTGTTGAACGCCACAAGCCGAATAAGCTTGATAAGTTCCAAAGTTCATGCAAGAACTTAAGAACAAAACACTCACAAAGTGCTCAAATAAGTTTATATTACTCAAATCTCTGCCCTTACATAGAAAAAGCAGCCTTGTTTATATAAAATAAAGGCCAAGGACAATACAACACAGATATAACTGCCTATTAAATGTGTAACCTCCCACTAAATGACATTTAGACCATGAATAATGGCCATAAAGTATTCAGCCTTTGTAACTCCTTATTCCTAATCAAATAACACATGAACTCACCCAACACAAAAACCTAAACTATTCATAAAATAAACCCACAAAACCCAACACAATTAAACCCAAACTAATAAGAAAATACGCTCACAAAACCGAACATAATTAAACCCAAACTAATTATAAAATAGGCCCACAAAACCCAACATGGCCGAATGGCCTTTTATTCTTCAAGATAGGCTAGAATACTTCATTCTAACAAGGCTAGACTTTTATCTTCGGGATTTGGACTTGTTTGAAACATGTTAACAATTTTATACTCTTCTTGCATCCTTAGAACCTTGACCAAATCTTGACTAGCTTGCTCCTTCCAAATGCTTCCCATTAAACAAGTTAAGGCTTCTTTCATCCTTTTAGCTTTAGTTCTTGTCATTGGTCCTCCATGAATGGTTAAAGGATCTGGATCTTCTCCAACCTTAGCCGAATTGTGATCAACTGGCTGGTCCTCATCATTCCCCCTTTCCTCGAAAGGATTCGTCCTTGAATCAGCACCTTCATCACCTACAACAAACAAAGACAAATCAGAAACATTGAAAGTTGCACTAACATTGCCATACTCACTTGGTAGTTCCAGCTTGTATGCATTGTCATTGATTCTTTGAAGGACTCGAAATGGTCTATCCCCTCTTGGCATGAGTTTAGACTTTTGTTGGCTAGGAAATCTTTCCTTCCTCAAGTGTACCCAAACCCAATCACCAGGTTCAAATACTACTTTCTTTCGGCCCTTGTTGTGTTGCTTCTCATATTGTAGAGTTTTCTTTTCAATTTGTGTGCGTACCTTTTCATGCAAGGCTTTGACAAAATCAGCTTTTTGCTTACCATCCAAATTAGCTCTTTCCAAAGGTAAAGGTAGTAAATCCATAGGAGATAATGGATTGAACCCGTACACAACTTCAAATGGTGAATGGTTTGTTGTAGCATGCACACTTCGATTATAAGCAAACTCCACATGTGGCAAACATTCCTCCCAATTCTTCAAATTCCTTTGAATCATGGCCCTCAAAAGCATTGATAAAGTTCTATTTACCACCTCTGTTTGTCCATCTGTTTGTGGATGACAAGTGGTTGAATACAGCAACTTTGTACCCAACTTTCTCCAAAGCGTTTTCCAAAAGTGGCTAAGGATCTTCACATCTCTGTCACTCACAATTGTCCTTGGAATTCCGTGTAACCTCACAATTTCTCTGAAGAACAGCCCCGCAACAAAAGTTGCATCATCTTGCTGAACCTGTCAACAACAAAAAAAAAATAGAATCTCTCCCCTTTTTTGACCTAGGTAATCCCAAGACAAAGTCCATTGATATATCAACCCAAGGCTCACTAGGTATAGGAAGAGGAGTATATAGCCCATGAGGAGTTACTTTAGATTTAGCTCGTTTGCAAGTAATGCATCTCTCACATATTCTCTCAACGTCTCTTTTCATGTGTGGCCAAAAGAAATGATCATTTAACACAACCAAAGTCTTTTTAACTCCAAAATGCCCCATTAACCCGCCACTATGTGCCTCTCTCACAAGCAATTCTCTCATTGAACATCTAGGAACACACAGCTTGTTTTCTTTGATAAAGAAAACCATCATGCCTAAAGAACTTGTCAAAACCCCTTTGCTCACATGCCCCATAAACATTAGTAAAATCAAAGTCAGAATTGTATAAGTCTTTAATGTACTCAAAACCCAATAATTTTGCATCAAGTTTAGAAATTAGAGCATACCTTCTAGAAAGAGCATCGGCAACCACATTCTCCTTACCTTGTTTGTACTTGATGATGTATGGAAAGGATTCAATAAACTCCACCCATTTTGCATGCCTACGGCTTAGCTTTCCTTGTCCTTTGAGATATTTCAAGGACTCATGATCGGTGTGTATAATGAATTCCTTGTACCAAAGATAGTGTTGCCATGTCTCTAACACTCTCACCAAGGCATAAAACTCCTTATCATACGTCGGGTAGTTAAGACTTGCTCCACTTAGCTTCTCACTAAAGAATGCAATGGGTTTTCCCTCTTGCATTAAGACTCCTCCAATACCTATTCCACTTACATCACACTCAATCTCAAAAGTTTTAGCAAAGTTAGGCAAAGCAATTAAAGGTGCTGAACTAAGTTTGTATTTAAGCAAGTTAAAAGCATCATCTTGTTCTTTACCCCACCTAAATCCCACATTCTTTTTGATGCATTCAGTTAATGGTGCAGCAATGGTAGAAAAATCCTTAATGAATATCCTATAAAAGCTAGCAAGACCATGAAAACTCCTTACATTACTAACACAAGTGGGTTTCGGTCACTCCCTAATTACTTTCACTTTTTCTTGATCAACATATATTCCTTTATCATTAACAACATAACCAAGAAAAGTAAGTTCATTAGTGCAAAAAATACATTTCTTTAGATTAGCATATAACTTTTCTTTCCAAAGCACATCAAAAACAGCCTTTAAATGTGTTACATGCTCGTCTAAATTTTTGCTATAGACAAGTATATCATCAAAATAAACTACTACAAACTTTCCAATGAAAGCACGCAAAACATGGTTCATCAATCTCATAAAAGTACTAGGTGCATTAGTTAGGCCAAAAGGCATTACTAACCATTCATATAGACCATGTTTAGTTTTGAAAGCGGTTTTCCATCCATCACTCTCATGCATTCTTATTTGATGATATCCAGATTTCAAATCAATCTTTGAAAACACACAAGAACCATGCAATTCATCCAACATATCATCTAACCTAGGGATAGGATGTCTATACTTTACCGTGATTTTGTTGATGGCTCGACAATCAACACACATTCTCCAAGAACCATCCTTTTTAGGTACCAACAAAACAGGAACCGCACAAGGACTCATGCTTTCACGTACATATCCCTTTTCCATAAGCTCACTTACTTGCTTTTGGATTTCCTTGGTCTCTTCGGGGTTGCATCTATATGCTGACCTATTTGGTATGCTTGCACCCGGAATGAAATCAATTTGATGTTCAATTCCTCTAATTGGTGGCAAACCGGAACATCTTCAGGAAAGAGATCCTCATTTTTCTGCAAAATATCAACAATAACACTAGGCAAACTCTTGTTAATTTCATTAGAAACAATTAAAACATCCTTGTACATAAGTACAAGTAAGGGCTGCCTCATGGTTAATGCTTTCTTCACATCACACATTTTTGCATAAACACTCATTTTTCTTTCACTCAAGCCTTCCTTGTTTTCTCTCCCCTTGTGTTTCCCATTGCTCTCATTTTTACCACTCAACTCACCTTTTTTTTCTCTATTTCTTGCTCCCTTCCCAAAGTTTTAGCTAATGAAGATTCAAGCTCTTCATATTGTTGTTTTATAAGCATTTGGTCTTCAAAAATTGTCTTTGGAGGCAAAGGTCCAAGTTGGTATTTCTGTCCCTCCATGATCAAAGAATAACGGTTCTTAAACCCATCATGCATTACCCTTCGATCATATTGCCATGGTCTCCCCAATAACATGTGACCAGCATACATAGGTACCACATCACACCAAACATCATCCTTATATCTACCAATTGAAAAAGAAATTAACACTTGTCGATTTACCTTCACAACACCACTATCATTCAACCATTGTAACTTGTATGGTTTTGGATGTTTAATAGTAGGTAATTTCAGTTTCTCCACAAGCAAGGTACTTGCCACATTTGTACAACTTCCACTATCAAAAATCACATTACACAACTTGTTAGCAATCAAACAATGAGTATGAAACAAATTTTCACGTTGCTCACCATGTTCATTATTTTTACTTTGCAAACTAAGTGTGCATTGTACAACCAAATTTTCTCCACTAGCATACTCTACATCACTAGCATCTTCTAAATGTGGCATGTCATCTTCATCCTCTATCTCACTTTCTGATTCAACTGTCCCATCCCTCAGGATCATTACCTTTTTTATTAGGACATTCACGTGCCACATGACCATGTCCAAGGCACTTAAAACACTTAATGCCTCTAGTTTGATTAGGTTGATTCTCACATTTACCCTTGCTGCCTATTTCATTTTTGCTTTTAGCTTCATCAATTTTAGGCTTAACAATGGGTTTATCATCCTTTTTACCCCAATTCGGTTTCCAAGAAGAAGAAGAACCTGAATAAGGTTTTGAATCATACCTGATGCCTTTTCTTTTGAGTTGCCTTTCAATCTTCATGGCCACACCCACCATGTCCTCAATCTCCACATAATGTTGTAACTCCACAAGATCAACAATGTTCTTGTTTAACCCACTCAAAAACCGAGTCATGGTGGCCTCACGGCCCTCCTCCATATTAGCCCTTATCATGGCTATCTCCATTTCTTTGTGATATTCTTCTACGCTCATGGAACCTTGTGTCAAAGTTTGTAACCGTTGATGCAAATCCCTATAGTAATGGCTAGGGAAAAATCTCCTCCTCATGATTTGTTTCATCTCCAACCAAGTCTCTACGGGTCTTTCACCATTTCTACGCCTGTCTTTACACATTTGATCCCACCAAACAATAGCATAATCACAAAATTCAACAGCTGCTAGTTTTACCTTTTTCTCTTCGGAGTAATTATGACATTCAAATATCATCTCCACTTTTCGTTCCCATTCCAAATAGGCATCCGGATTGTTCTTCCCTTGAAAAGGAGGAATTTTTATTTTGATGCTGCCTATGTTTCGGTCCACACCATCAAAACGTCCTCTCCTAGCTTGTCTTCTAGGATTAACGTCTAAACCAATGATGGTAGCTTGGCCATCATCCGTGTCTTCTCCACCATCATATACATCATTGACAAAGGCTGGTTGTCTTCCACGTCGTGGTTCTCTTTGCAATCTGGTAATTGCTTCATCATGTCTTTCTAGACGATCTCATACATCTCCCATCACTTTGAACATACGTTCAAATTGTTGCTGCATTGCTTGAATCACTTGATCATTTGAGGAAGAACTCACTTCTTTATCTTTGTTAGACATGTTTAAAACCTGAAAAAAAAAGTTAGAACAGCCTCACAATCACTCCCTTACGTGTTTCTCTCAAAGAATTGATTCACACCACTCGTGTTTCACACAATTATTTGGCTTTTCTCGATGCTAATCTCACCACTCTTGCCTTTTACCTCTCTTGTTTTGTTCTTTGGGTTCTTAGATTAACTAAGGTCCTTTTAAACAAACAATTCAGATTATGGCAAATTCAACGGAGTGAAATTGGGTAGGTCTAAAAAAAACAAACAAAAGGTAGGCCACTTAAAGTAAACAAAGATTAGAACTGAAATATCAATTTTTCTCCCAAATAGAATTCTGTTTGTTTTGGTTAAGAAGACAATATTTAAATATTTCCCAAACCGAAACAAGAACGATATGAACAAAGAAAGATTTTTTTGGAATTTTGCAAGAATTCCTTGAATCCGCAATTTTTATTTTTATTTTTCTGTTTTTTTTCCTGCGGAAAACAAAGAAGAATGATAATAACCTCAAGAAGCACAACAATTAAGATGAATTATAGATACGGTGCTATAAGATGAAGAAGAAAAGAAAGTGAGAAAAAAAAAACTAAAAGAACAACAAATAAATGAATATGCAAACCTCAAACTTGAGCCAAGCTCTGATACCAAAATGATGGAAATCATTAACTTAG
This sequence comes from Dipteronia dyeriana, assembly GCA_032871835.1. Lineage (NCBI taxonomy): Eukaryota > Viridiplantae > Streptophyta > Magnoliopsida > Sapindales > Sapindaceae > Dipteronia > Dipteronia dyeriana. The sequence continues at coordinate 41,810,781 of CM065300.1, forward strand.
CAACTATACACCCCAATAGCTAAAGAGCTATGATACATATGGAATGCAATTTAACACCCTCCAACTAATTGAAAACAAACCCGATCGTTCAAGATTGAAGTAAGAGAAACTATTCTAATCACTTTATCAATGAAATGATGATAAAAGCTAATTAGAACAGCACTTTGATTTCCCCAAAACGCCACAAACTATGAAGTTTGATAAGTTTAAAGGCAAAACAAAGATTTTGAGGTTGTTGAACGCCACAAGCCGAATAAGCTTGATAAGTTCCAAAGTTCATGCAAGAACTTAAGAACAAAACAACACAAAGTGCTCAAATAAGTTTATATTACTCAAATCTCTGCCCTTACATAGAAAAAGCAGTCTTGTTTATATAGAACAAAGGCCAAGGACAATACAACACAAATATAATTGCCCATTAAATGTGTAACCTCCCACTAAAAGTGTAACCTCCCACTAAATGACATTTAGACCATGAATAATGGTCATAAAGTATTCAGCCTTTGTAACTCCTTATTCCTAATCAAAGAACACATGAACTCACGCAACACAAAAACCCAAACTATTCATAAAATAAGCACACAAAACCCAAACTAATAAGAAAATAAGCTCACAAAACCCAACATAATTAAACCCAAACTAATTATAAAATAGGCCCACAAAATCCAACATGGCCGAATGGCCTTTTATTCTTCAAGATAGGCTAGAAAATCAAAAGTAACCACAACTATTATGAAAATTTTGTTTTTAACCACATACGAAAATTTATTTGTTAATAGCCACTTTTTAAAAAAAAAAATCAGTGTGTGTCCGTAAATTACAAAAATACCCCTGGATTTGATTTTAAAAAAAAAAACTGAAAGAAAACTTGAAATCATGACTAAAATCTAGAATCAAACTTGAAATCATGGCAAGGAACTTGAAACTTGAAACTTGAAACTTGAATTCTTGTTTAAAAAAAATGAAATTTTGAAACTTGAAATCTTGCTTAAATTGAAATGTTGAAACTTGAAATCTTGACTAAATTGAAAGTTGAAACTTGAAATGTTCTGGGTTTTTAAGTTCTTCATTTTCAAATTTTTAAACTTGAAATATTGCCTAAATTGAAACGTTGAAACTTGAAATGTTGACTAAATTGAAATGTTCAAACTTGAAATGTTCAAACTTGAAATGTTCAAACTTGAAATGTTCTGGGTTTCTAATATTTCATTTTCTTTCCTTTTTTTCAGCAGATCTAATCGTCGATGGAGGGGGAGCTCGACGGTGTTGCTGTGCCGTCGTGAAGCCCAGGCGACGGCACTCCTGCAAGCCGTCGACGACATGTGAGAGAGAAAGGAAAGAAGAGAGAAAGAAGAGAGAGAGTGGTGGGGAGAAAGAATAGAGGTTGGGTGAGAGAAAGATGAGACCGGCGACAGTTCGCCGGCCTTCGCAAGGATGCCGGCGACGGTTCGCCGGCGAGAGAGAGAGATCGGAGAAAGAGAGTAGGAAAGGAGAGAGAGAAAGCAGGGAGAGAGAGGAAAGGAGAGAGAAAAAAAAATGAGAGAGGAGAGAGAAAGTGATTGGGGATGATTTTTATATGGGGGCATTCAAGTAATTTCTCAAAAAAGTGGCTATTAACAAATAAATTTTCGTATGTGGTTAAAAATAAAATTTTCATAATACTTGTGGTTATTTTTGACAATTTCCAAAAAAAAAAAAAACTATTGTTAGAGGCACCACATAGGGTATATGATCTTTAAAATCCATAATTAATAAAATAAAATTAAACCCCCAATCATAATAAATAAAATTAAAGAGCCTTGCAAAAGTGAAAAAGAAATAGAAGAGAGGCCAATAAAAACGAGAAGGGGCTGCATGGACGCCACGTTGAAGACAGTAGACGATGCCAAATCCCAGGAGAAAACGGATTTCAATAAACATTAGTTACATAATCCCACAAATATTTCTCATACATTCACTCATTGCTATTTTTTTTTACAGTTTCAGGCTGCAGTAACTTCTGTGTGTACAATCAATCTATATTATGAACCTCCTTCTCTGCTTTGATTTGCATATCTTCAATAACGTTAATGCGGTTGTTTATTTTTCTGTGATTCAGTGGTTTATCAACTCTTTTGTCTTGCAAGAATCTCCTTCTCTTTCTTTGGCTTTTGTCTCCATGTGGGGTTTAATGATTTCAATAGTTTGGTAGAAATTCCTGTATTTTTTTGCAATATATGTGTACATGTTCTCTGATCAAACATTCTGCTAAAATATTTGTGTTATCAACAATATATTAGCTCATCTACAGATTCTCTTTATTTGTAGATTTTTCTTACATTGCTGATTTCAGTGATTTATTAATTCATTGTTCGTGTCATTGTGTGTGTACATGTATGTTATTTCACTTGTTATGTTGAACGATGAGGCAGACTTTAATTTGATAATTATTAGTTTAATTAAGGTTATTATATTCTAAAAGAGGGATCAAGGTTTTGTGAATTGTTGTTCACATTGCAGGAAGGTTCCTAGAAATCTATCACGGCATTGAGAATCTCAAGCTAGACAATTGGGAATATCAATCATGGCTAATGATCATGTAAAAGTTAGAAAAAGACTACTTCTGGATTGCTTGACATGCCCTCTTTGTAAAAATCCCTACAAGGAGGCAACTACTATTTGTGTGTGCCTCCATACTTGTACGTAATCGTATCCTTTCATTACTGTCTTTTAATATGAAATTCTAAAAGCTAGTTGGAGACCATTGGTTAAGAGGAAACTCAATGCTTTCACAGCTTTGAACGCGCCTCAATCCCTTTGTAAGATTGTGATCTTTTGTGTTGATGATGAAACATTATGGACCTAGACGTTTGCGTCTTGCCTTGCTCTTAATTTCTCAGTTTCGGATTTATCGAATATTAAAAGGCTGGAAGAAAAAAATTTAATGCACTACTAAAGAGTATTTTTTTCGCATTTATCATTGTAAGAGGGTTAGAATTCATGATCAGCAAAGATATAAGATCAGCTTAATTCAATTAGTACAATTAAGCTGAGATTGGCTGATCCGTATCTATATATAAACTAGCATCTGCATTATTATTCATTAGCTGTGTGAATGAAAAATCAGAGAACTATACATTCTTCTTGAACTTTCAGTCTTTTCGTTTATACATGATTACCTTGGCTTTCCAAAAAAAAATAATCTAAACGCCATCAATACATAGTATCACAGATTTTCGATACATCAAATAGCTGGTTTTCTGCCTTGCAGTTTGCAAACAGTGTATAAGTCAAAATCTTGAAGAGAGTAATAACAATTGTTGTCCAGTGTGCGAAGCCTACTTAGGTTCCTTTCCTGAACAACTTTTAAGGTAAAGTTAGATTTCTTGTCTTGATTCTTTGCTGCAATTATGTTATATGGAACATATTCTCCATAGGTTTTATAATAGACTGATTTGTGAATTTCTTAACAGGCCTGATCATAGCTTGTGTGAACTTGTACTGCAATTTTTTCCATCAAAAACTTTCGACAAAAAAGAGGATCAATCACCATCTCCTCTGGTTAACATGGTAGTTCCGAAAATGTCTAGACTTAATTCATCTAAGGAGATTCCGCTGCCTCAAAACTTGGGTACGTCACAGGACATCCTAAGAATGAATCATAATGATGGAGAATTTGCAAAAGATAATATCCATCTGAATCAGACTCTACATAATAGCTCAAAGCATACAGCAAAAGTGCTTAAGAAGCAGGTGTCGTCCTTTTCCGATGTCTCGTATTTGACTTAAAACATAATTATTTTAACTGCTTTTATTTTGCCTCAAATGATTCTCTTTTCAGCAGATAAAGTGTGATATGGAACTTACTCAAGTTGAATCTGTAATATCTGCGCCTGAGGCTAATACTCTCATTATAAGAAATAAAGATCCTCACCAGAATTGTCTGGAGTGCTCTGAAGAGGATGAAAATAAGAAAACTGTAACATGTAAGATTGGATCAAAAACTTCTTTGCTTGATAAAAAGAATAAAAGCGTTACGAAAACGAAGAAGAGAAAGGCTAGCCCCTTGTCTGGCCTTAAAAGTGATAACAGGAAGATAGAGACGGGAAGATCTGTTCAAAGTGGAGTTCGAAGATCCTTTGGTTCAGGAAGACAACGTGATCAAGCTTCACCAATAAAAATCCTTCCTAATAAATCTTTTCAACCTGTTTGGTTTAGTCTTGTCGCAAGTGAAGAGAAGTAAGGGAAACACTCAATTTAATGATCAAAAAGATATGTTGTTCTACAATTCAGAGATTGATTTTTCCTCTGCTCCTTGCAGGACGGGGATTGCATTGCCACAAATACTGAAACCCTTTATTAGAACCATGTAAGTACAATGCTTATTTGATCACTGTCTCATGATCGTCCCCATCATTGTATGTACTTAGGCTTCTAAGGCAGTAGTGCCTCCCGATGTTGTAATATGTGACTAATCGGATTACCACATATCATTCATTCATTTCGTCTTCCTTCAATTTTTGTGCCACCTGTAAAATTAATTGCATTCTGTATTTTTGTTTTCAGGAATGGAGATTTAGCATTGTCTTTTGTCAATAAGTACCTGGTGCAGAAGCTCAATCTCAAGCATGAATCTGAGGTAAGTTCTTACATTCTTAGCATGGTAAGCTATGTCAAAGTGAATGGTCATTATCCTCGTACACTTTTCTCGGCAAGTGATGTGATATTTATGGGAAATCTGAGGCCAGTTTAGAGTTGGCAGTGGTGTAAGTCATAGGCTGCATAATCATATAAAAACTCTTCGTTGAAATACTGAAGCTCAAATGTTCACTGATTGGAGCTCTATCGCTGTCCATTGTTGTCAGTACTTGTCACTTGGTCTCTCGAAAAGCTTATCGCCATAAGTTTGAAGCAATTAATGGTTGATTCCTCTATAATAACACATGATCTGGATATTTGGAAACTTCTAAAGTTACAGCAAAATTTGTCAAAATTCCAGGAACTGTTTTAGATATTAGCTCAAAATTTAAAGTTTCGAAAATAGGGATGCTAAGGGCATAGGGTTCCGACTTACGAGTATGTTATGATTTAGCACTTAATTGAGCTTGTGAATGATTTTGTAATTGGATGTGAATTATGTGAAAATTAACGAATAATTTGTGTAGTGAAATTCCTTTGTATACTTAGAAGACCACTTGCAGACGTTATAAAACCTTTTAGCTACTTATGACTTTCGTTTGTATCGAATTTCTTGATTCCAGAACCGCCATTTTTGAACTTTTGGCTAGTTGAGTATCCTCTCCTTCTACATACTTAATCATAATTTGTAAAAAATTCAATGCAGGTGGAGGTCTTGTGTTGCGGTCACTTATTGATCCCGAACTTGACTATAAAGGACCTAGTTGACATTTGGGTACAGGCAACATCTGATATCGGACTACTGTACATAAACTGTAACGAAGGAGAACTCGAGAGCAAGAACTTTGTGGTGGAGTTGACATACAGAAGCAGCAAAAATCATAGAGCTCTACAATAGAATATAGGCTTTTCTGAATCAAGATTTTCCCTATGGCAGGTTTCCCCTTATCTTCATAACCTTCTCGACAACATATCGTAATGCAATGTCAGACAACCTCTGCTATATTTTCAAGTTCTCAGTTTTTGTTGCCTAGAAATTATGATTAGCCATTTTGTTCTTTTTCTTCACTATATATAACCATGAGAAAGGTTAAATTCTTGGAAATTGCTATTGAACAAGAAATTCAAAATCCTTTTCCGACACCTTCGCGTGAATATATATAAAATTTGGCATGTCAATGGATCAGAATCTCACTTTATTATTATCAGATAAGCACCCAGAAATTACAAGACTATATACCTTTTTGTGTACATAGAAATTGACCAAATTTATGTGGAATTTAGTCCCTGCAATTCCTTCACCTTTGTGATGTATTCAGTCATTGCTTCATCTTTAGTTTTCCCTGAAAGACGTGCATTTCAAAGAACTTGATTAGTTTCAGATTTATGATACGTCATTTTTTTTTATTCTTCATATTTAATGATTACGTTGTCTTTTTCTCTCGTGATTTCTATACCTTCCACTGCTTTCCGTGCATCCCATTGCGCTCTCTCTGTCGGGACGATCTGCATAATATTTATAATGAATTTACATAAATTTGTATACGAATCAACAAAGTGTAAGTGTTGGATATAGTGAAAACTATAGATAAAAGTAGAAGTTTAATAATATTCTCTAGTGAGGACTTTTCACAGAAGAAGGATCCAGCAGTGATTACTTGTATTGACGGTCCCAAGTGATGCTTGCTTGTAAAGAGCATACAAAATCAATTTATCTACATCCGTTGTTGATGGAGGTAATGACTTGACCTTGTCAGCAAAGTTTTTGAACGCCTCCTTCAAAGCCATAATTTATTGATTGAGTTGAGAGATTATTGCTGGAAACTATGACATGAAATGCTTCTTGGACAGATTTTGTTGTTTTTGTGAAAGTGAATGTGTATGGGCGGGTTTGACAAGAAAAATGTTCCTTGTATGCATAATAAAGCAAGTAAGCAACAAAATTTTCTGATGAAAAGTTAAAAACACAGTTGATTACAAAGGGATTCGGGCTCCTATTAGCTGTCACACAAATTACAAACTTCCAAAAGAGGAATTTAAGGATTTTATGAGAATGTTTCTTTAGTTTATTAAAGGATGAAAAATAATAAAATATCGGTTTTTGTTTAAAAGAAAAAAGATAAAATAATTAAGTCAAACTGTGTTGCACTGCACCCTAAGGGTGCGTTTGGCACAGACACGGGACAGGATGGGACGGGACGGGACAGGATGGGACGGGACGGGACGGGACGGGACAGGACAGACTGTTCTATATTGTGTTTGGTAGGTCTGGGACAGAACTGTTCACTGTATTGTTGTATGTTTGGTATGATTGGGACAGGACGGGAACAAGAGGTTCAAATGACCAGAATATCCTTCTTGTCCTATCAAATGTTTGTTAGCACATAATAGTTATAAATATTTTTATATATCATATTTGGGACAAGACAAGTCAATTTTTTTAAAAAATAAAATGTTGTTTATATATCATATTTTATAAAAATAATAATATTGTAATTAAAAAATAGTTTAATTAATAATTTTTTGGAAGACATGCGATTTTTTTTTCAAATAATAATAATAATATTACGGTCAATCCCTCATTTTTTTAATAATAATATCGATTAATAATATTATTTCCTCAAATTTTTTAATTAAAATTTTTATTCAATTTTACATGCTCGTAATTGTGAATAATAGAAAAGGAAAATATATTTTATAAGTTTTACTTATTCAACCACACATATTTTCTTTTCACATAATAGTAAATTACGGATAATACTTAATAACATGATCCAACAAAAAAATTAATGTAATATATTTGTTCACGAACCTAATAACAAAATTCAATAACACAAACATGTTCACAATTCCAACAAAATATAAGTTTCAAACATGTTTCAAATATGTTCACAATTCCAACAAAACATAAGTTTTAAACATGTTTACAATATCAAACATGTTCACTCCTCTAGAATTGCCTTCACGAAATCTGGCTTGTAAGAGTCATTCAAGACATTCCAAATGCTCAACTGGTTTGGTTTAATTCCAAAATACATAGCAACACGTATCACTTGCATACGGTCAAAGCCCATACCCTCTAGCTCAACACCTAAACGGGTCATTGCATCCCCTCCCGTAATTGCCTCAGTCAACTTAGCAATATACGCAGATGCTCTTTCCATGCTTTTTTCAAAGACCTTGATGATTTCTTCTGTTGTTGAACTGACATTCCTTTTTCTCTTTCGCTTTGATGCTTCTCCTGTATTTGGGTCAGAGGAAGCAGATGCCACATTTGAGGGAGTTGTGGAAGGCCGAGTGAAACCAGCTGTTCCCGACTCTTCAGTTTCCAGTCTCATGTTATCCAAAGCATCTGTTGCGGATTCAGCCATATTCCCTGTTGCTCGATCTTTCCCAAACACTGTTACCAGTCGTTCATAGTGTGAGAATGGCCTATTAGCCGTATAATTCTTATTGGGATGTTTCTATCAAAACAAACAAATATATATTAGGACATTGAAACTATTACATATATGTTATAACAATAAAACTATTAATCGATTGCATATATAAAGAGAATTAATATAACCACTAACCTTCAAATATTCCTCTAAGATTTCATGACTAACAGTAACACATTTGTTAGTGTCATTCCAACCAAACCCACTCGTGTTGAGCATATCATAGGCCGCTGAATATTTATCTTTCAGTCGTTTTATTTTGTTTTGCACATGTTTTCCTGTGATACACCTAATACATTGGTAGCAATATGTCCTTTTCTTGTTTGATACCTTGGTTTATCGGATTCAGGTACAGTCACTTCTATGTATGTTCCATCTAATGCTCCTAGGCAACCCTAAAAGCAAAACAGAACTTATGTTTTTGTAGGATAATATAAATTATTATGTCATGTATATAATGATAATATTACAATGGTTACCTTAAACCATCTCCACCTTGAGTCCGTACAATCATCTGGGACGGGAGTTGGTTTGACAAATAGCACGTTTTCCAAACGCAATAAAGCACGCAAAACTTAGTAGACATACCGACTAATTGTTTCACCGGACCTATAAAATCTAATTTGAACACTTCTATTTTTTGTGTGGTGTGCTAATATGTTTACAACAGTTGCAACTTGCTCCTCTATGGTGACATTACCATCATCTAACAACCCACCACGAGTTTTTAGCAACTCACACAACATTGCAAAAAAAAATCTATCCATTCGCAACTCCCATATGCAGTTAGTATCACTTACACGTGTAATACGTTGTATTTCTGTTGACCTAATTTGAAGTCTACAAAATTTCCTTTGACCTAAATCTCTCCTTTCAGATCGCATTCTCTCATATTCAAACAAATAAGCATGTAATGCAGCAAAACACATCATCATATGTACGTAAAGCCTCCACGCTTTAATGAGTAAAATCAAGTAATTCTCACGTTCATCCATACCTTCATATTTCACAAATAAAAAAAAACAAACATATATTCAGTCAAATTAATCCATATATCATGCGAAAGCTAATTCAACAATACAATGGGTGTCATAATTTTAAACAAATAAAATAGTGGCTAATTACATAATAAAGTACCTAATATCTAAGCACAATACAACTTCCCACACTTAGTCTAAAAGAGTGATTAACTAAAAGAAGAATATATATATATATACGCATTCTCTCATATTCAAACAAATAAAGCTAATTCAACAATACAAGGGGTGTCATAATTTTAAACAAATAAAATAGTTGCTAATTACATAATAAAATACATAATATCTAAGCACAATACAACTTCCCACACTTAGTCTAAAAGAGTGATTAACTAAAAGAAGAATATATATATCTCATATTCAAACAAATAAAGCTAATTCAACAATACAAGGAGTGTCATAATTTTAAACAAATAAAATAGTCGCTAATTACATACTAAAGTACCTATTATCTAAGCACAATACAACTTCCCACATTTAGTCTAAAAGAGTGATTAACTAAAAGAATTATATATATATATATATATATATATATATATATATATATATATATATATATTCATTGTAATACATCGATCATAATTGTATACAAGACCATAATTGTGGCTCATGCTGAGTAATACAATTTACACCAGTAATACAAAGCTTGAAAAGAAAATAAAAAAACGAAAATAAAGAGTAATGGTTGATTGTTTATAGAATACGTGAAACAAACATCATCTAAAATAGTATAAATTATCCATCACATTCAAAGGCCTTGATCCAAAAAGGAAGATATAACAACATTAGTTTTGACAATTCTGATGCTCTCCACTGCATCACATCTAAGGATGGCAACATGGTGGATGGGGATGCCCTATACTTGATACCTGTTTAGGCTACTCGACCCGCCTCGACCGGTTTCAATTAAAAAGAATTGCCCAACCCACTAAATAGTTAATATAAAAATTTTAACATATAATTGAATTTTGGGTTTGGACTTGAATTATAACATCCACTGGAAGTTAAACAAACACTTAAATTCAAAATATACTCTAACAAAAAAAATACACTTAAAATTCAAACACTTAAAATTTGAACATAAACTACGACCAAAGGTTAAAAATTAAATCCATAGAATATAGATAAACTTAAATTCAATAGATCACAACATCTACGTTAAATGAACCTTAAATTCAAACACCTACAAGTTATAAATTTGTTTATTAGAGAAGATCTATTAGCAGCCATTTGATAACATTTAGACCCATAAAAAGTTTCAGATTTTTGTTTGAAATTACAAAGCCTTCTCGATCAAATTATCTTCTAGCAATTTTTATACATTCAACCGATGTTGAAGAAACAAGAGCGTGCTCTCAAAGTCAACATGGTAAATACAACTTTCACATATCTATAATTAAAATTCACATTGACAAACTAGCTAAGATAGCAAAAGGCTAACAAAACATTCCTTCTACAGCTTCGAACGAATGGAATAATATAACAGTAGGCAATAGAATTATATTACAAACCACTTTGACCCACTTCAACATGAAGCCTAACAGAGATGAACAAAAAAAGAAAAATATGATCAATCTCACTTTCATGAAAATTCAAACACAGAGAGCTTAAAATAGAATCTACAATTCAAACAATCTCATAGTTAAAGGAAATATAAATAAATTTCAAACTTCAATAAGGTACAGCATATTCAATCTCTCCTCTGCATGGTATAATTGAATGGAGGTCCTTAACCATTAAGAACCAAGGAAACAATAAATCATTCACATCTATTAATTTGCAACTTGAAGCAACTAAAGCAAGAAAAAGCTTCACCCAGTACAACTCAATACATTCAACTGAGTTGACTCACTAGAGAAAACCATATGGATTACTACGGTCACCAGAGAAACTAACAAAAGCAGAAAAAAAAACTCAATATAATAAACAGAAATGAAATCATATAGTATCGTACCTAAACTTTGCTCTCCCACAGCTCTTCGAAAATTGAAATACCTGCAATGAAAAAGGGAAGAGAGAAAGAGAGATGCGAGTTGAAATGAGAATCCAGTCAGTACTCAGCCAAGCATTAATTTTGACTCAATAAGAAATCCTAATTATTGATAACTGGATTATTAATAACAATTAGAAAGGTTAGTACGTTACCTCTCTCAATTAAAAGAAATTTCTCTCAACACAATAAACCCTAACTTTGCTTCAGCAGACACTGACGACGGTGAGCTCTTGTGACACCGACGGAGATGGATCTGCAGCCGGTGGGTTTGATGGCTTCAGCAGACACTGACGACGACGAGCTCGCGGGACAACGACGAAGATGGATCTGCAACCGGTGGGTTTGAGAGAGAGACGAGCGGGCTGATGAGGGTTTGAGAGAGACAAATGGTAATTTTTTTATATATATAATTGATAGTTTTGTAAATTTAAAAACATTTGAGGGTAAAATTGTCTTTTCCAGACTTGTCCCATGCATGGGACAAGTCTGGCCTAGGGTGTGAGGTGGGACAAGTTTTCATGATTTTTGTCCCACCCTGTCCCGTCCCATGTTAATGGCACACCAAACGTGAGACAACAAAAAGTTGTCTCGTCCCGTCCCGCGTACCAAACGCACCCTAAATGACTGTCAATTAATTGTCTCCTCTTCATGATTTTCAACGACCACAAAATAATGTGATTGTTCTTAAACTCTCAACTCAAGTGGTGTTTATTTACTCGATCGAGCTCTCGTTTTTGTACCCTTCGTATTGTGGGAGTTGTCATCAAATATTATACTTGTATTGATTGTTTTGATGTTGGATTTGAAAAATAAATAAATTAAGAATAAGTTAGAGAACTTGTAACAACATCTTCAACCGTACATTAAAATAGAGCAAAAACTCATTCTAGAGTAAAAATGTTACTCCAACCCAGCTGTAAAAGTTACGCCATTTTTGCTTAAAGGAACAGTCTCACGGTATTCCTAGCATGACATTGTTCACTTGACGTAAAAAAGCCGTCTATTTTCCATTTTTTGTATCTCTAAACTTTTATAAAATCACAGTTTGATCCTATTTATTAAAATCTATTCTGATTATATCCTTTATTTAAAAGTTTTATTTAATCACAGTTATAACATTAATCAATTAAATTTATTCCAATTTGATCATTTTTATTATCTAATGATTTTTTTATTTAATTATTATCGATATTAACATTTATAATAAACTAAAATGAAGTGTATAATTTAAAAAATTGAACACAATTTTTTTAAAATAAATCACTTAATTCAAAATAGCAAAAATTAAAGCAAAATACATTAATTAATAAAAACATTAAAAACGAAATAAAAACTTCATAGTGATAAAATAAATTACCATTAATTGGAAGACACTAAAATTAAAAAAAATACAATATAAATTACAACAACTATTTCGTAGTCCAAAAGACCATTTCAAGATCCTCTAAGATTATTGAAAAACTCATAAAAGACCCATATGTATTTTGAGATCCCTGGCCTAATTGCTGAGCTCGTTTTGTCATAATTCTTAATTGTTCATGATGCATAAACATGTGTCGATTAGGATCAGTTATGGAATTCAAATCTTGTATTACAATGTTGTTTTCCTCCAGGTCCAAATTTCTCTCCATGATTGTGTAATTTCTTTGCCTACCTGACTGCTTAAAAAAAAACCTTCAATGAGTTGTTGTCGTCCTTCTTTCATAGTGTCAATAATTTTTTGCACTTGCAATTGAGGATCATATGAAAGCACCAACTCTAGAAGTTGAGATGATGGTTGATGAAAATAGATGATTCAAGAATTCTTAGCTCGACTTAGAAAAATCAAGAATAAAGAGACTCATATTGCACTTTGAAATGCATTAATTGATCATTTATTGAATGAATATACTGATTTCAGATAATTAAATGATGATCAATAAGGCTTTTATGTTTTTTTGTTGTTGATGAAATGTAATGTGTAAGTTATTTTAATAATAAATATAATAATTTAACTAATTCAAATTGATTTCTTTATATTCTAATTTCATAATTTTTTAACTTATTGCAATATTATGTTAATTGTGTGGTAAAATGTTAATTGTGAAGAAATTAAAAAAAAAAAAGGAAAGAAGGGGAATATTTTTTTTAATGTAACATTTGGTGCAATGGGTTAGATATGAAAAAGCTAAATAGTGTAAAACTTGCATCATTTTATTGTAAAAATTGTATAAAAATAATGCTGTAAAAATGGGATGGCCTGGCCCAAATGATCCGGCCCATATTCTAAAACGGGATCGTGCTTGGTCCAGCTGCAGTTCTGTCCGGGCCGAACCTGGTCTGGCACGTTTTCGGGAACGTGGGCCCAGTATGTGACGTGAGCCTACCACCGGCATGCCGCACTGGGGTGCCACGCATGGAGAAGTCGGTGTGCCTTACTGGCCATACCAAATTTTTTTATTTTTTTATTTTTTTATTATTTTATTTTATTTTTATTTTGGGTTTTGGGTTTAGACTTTAGGGTTTAGGGGAAATACATAATATCAAATTAACAATTCAATTATGTCAATGTAATTTTCATTGCAATTTATTTATCCTCTTAATTGATTATTACGAAAAATAAAGTGTTTATTTTTCATTCCAATTTTTTTAGTTAGATAGATTTATTATTTTTTATAGTAAAATACTAAAATAATGAAAAAAATGAATAAAGATAAAGTATTATAAAAAATAAAAAATAGATGAAGTTACGATAATATAAAATGAAGATTTATTTATTTATTTCTGACTTATGGTATTCAGTATTAAATATTTACATGATTGTCTCATTAAAAACCTTACTAAGAAAAACTCAGTGGGATAAAAACTTGGTAAGGGAAAAAGAGTACAATCGTATTAAACATTACAAGTAAATGTACCTGTAAAAGTATAACCTAGTTCTGACCATGACCACTGCCGGATGGCTCATCAACATATAGATTGTTGAAATTTAGAATAAGTTCATTATCTACGGTTTCGTTTTCACAACATTTTTATAGTATGCTCCCAATCCCAAAGGCATATTAATACTTCTACCATCTCCAGAGACAAACAGTTTCTTCTTGATTTAATTATTCAATAAGATAGGAAATTAGTATTATAAATTTTATAGATAGAGAGTAAGAATGAAATTGAATGAAGGTGTGTAGAAAATTGAAGAATATAGATATTGAGATTTGGAAGAATAAAAGAGAGTGAATGAATGTGAGTATTTATAGGAAAATTTAAACTATAGATTAAAATAGTGATAAAAAACTTTAAACAATCTATATTTATATCATAATATAAAAATGGCACCAAAACGGGTTTTTAGATGTGAGATGGTCTTAGGCAGTAATATAATCCGTGCGGAAGAAAGTAATGTTAGGATAAATCCTAAAGCAAAGTATAAAAATACAGTGTTTATAAGGACAAAATGTCAGGCTACATACAGTCTGGTACTAGCTTGCGTCACTCCCTTCACTCATCGTATTTGTACGGCTGTACCTACTTTTCATTTACTACCACTCATTACCGTCCAAATTAAAACTTTACTCTTAATAAATGCATCAAACTAAATTATTCCTTTCACGTCCGCGGTGATAGGAAGTGGAGTCTCATTTTCTATTTAATCTTTTTAAATATTTTTTCGATTTCTTTTTTGAAAGGTGTTGATATATTCATTTTTTTTATATATTCTAATGATTTACAAGATATTAACACCGTCATAGTTTCATATGTCAATATTTTTTTAAAAGAAATTTAAAGAAAAAAATATTGAAAAACATGATATTACTCTTTTTCATTATTGATATAATGAATATAGTATTTTAAAACCAATCATGTGTTGGTGTGAGTGGTTCGGCACTCTCATCTCTAAAGTAAGGTCGTGGGTTCAACCCCCTGTGAACGGAGCTACACATATTTGTAACACTTTACTCCTTAGTGAACCGATCCGGTACGAATCCGGATTAATCGAAGTATGGATAGGACTGATTGCACCGCATGGTGGATTCGTCCCACCCGAAAACCGGACGGTGTAAACCAAAAAAATATAGTATTTTAAACTGTTCTTATAACGTTCGATAACAAACTCATCGATAAGGTTATAAGTAACAAAAACACAATCCAATAAAGATATGTAATTTGTAAGCTTTCATTTAGTAATTCTTAAGTTAACTGTTGTTTGTTGTCATTTTGTTAAGAAGTTAATTAATTAGAAATTAGAACAGGATTGATCTCCGCGCGTTTGTTTTCTGAAACATTACATCATGATTGAGGTAAAATCTCTAATTATTTAGTTACGTTAAGAGGTTATTATCACACACCTTACAACCATTAACTCAGTCAAAGATCCAAATTGGATTTGATTGAGTTTTTTGAGAATTAAAATTTAAGATAAGTTTAAACTTGACAGGACACATAATGACAACGATTTAAGTGTTTTGTTTTTTACTACAATTATTGCCCATTTCTTATTCGACTATATCTAGACATATATACATAATTATTACAAATATATATATATATGGCCAATGTTACACAATACAAAGATGAATAATTATAAGATAAAAGACGTTTACGTTGACCGGTCTGATGTCCGTCGATTTGGCTATTGTATCCATTTGGATACGGACCATATGGGTATAGATCATATGGTGGTATTAAAATATGAAAATCATTCAAGGTTAAATTTAGAATCCACTTTTATATTAAAATCAACTAAAAAATGGTCTTTAATTTTTGGTGCTACCATATCTATATAGGTATAATAATCAGACCCGATATTATATATTAAAATATAATGTGTGATCTATATATTTTTTTCATGTGATTGATCATATAATATTACATAATGGAGGAAATATGGTGTTTTGTCTTTTTTTTTTAAATGAGTTTACAAAACTATCATCGCTTTAATAAGTTGAGTTTAAATAACATTTTTTATAGTTTATAGACAAAAATACTCCGTAGTTTTGATTTTTTTTTCGTATTTACTTGTCATTTATCAAAAAAAAATTATATAAAAAAAATGTTATACTTCATCTTTTTCATTAGATCTCCAATAGATGTTGATTCGACTTCCAACGGAGGTCGAATCGTTTGACCACAGTTGGAAGTCTAATCGACATCCATAGATATGGAAGAAGAAGATAAAAAATAAAATAAAATAAAATAAAATAAAATAAAATAAAAACCAATAAGTCTCAAAAATAATTTCTGAGATTGAGATGTAGGTCGATAAAGAAAAGTATAAAAAATTAAAAAACCCAATAAGTCTCATAAATAAGTTCTGAGACTTATTTCCTAGACTTATGAAGATTGAAAGGAGATCGATGAGGGTGATGATAAAAAAATAAAAAACCCAATAAATCTCTGAATTAGTCTCGAAAATAAGTTTCGAGATTTATTTCTGAGACCTTTTTTTCTTCAATTTTCGATACTTTCCAATTTTTTTTATTTCTTCGACTTCTACCTCCAATGAAGAGGAATGTTCGACCTCCATATGAGATCCAATGAAGAAGACAAAGAAGAACAAAAAAGATGGAAAACTAAAAAAAAACGTGGGGACATTTTTGTCTGTTAACTATAATAGGTGACATTTAAACTTAAGTTTTTAAAATGGTGATAGTTTTAAAATGCACCATCAAAAAAGTGCTATATAATTTTCGAATCCTATAATGCTTTTTGTAACTTTACTGAGTGATTCATACTCTTACAAAAGTGATTACTATATAATGTTACATAGTTAATATATTGTAATAATTTAGTGATAAAATATTATATTTAAGTGTATTAAAAATGACTACCCATTTGGGATTTGAAGATGGAATACGTGAAATATTGAAGCCACACAGCTTCATGATTGTGAATATGAGAAATTTGTCACTAAATAACTTTCAACTTTTTTAAATCAAGGTCTTACGATAAATTTTAAAGGTATTGGTCCTATTTTAATAAAATGCACGGTAAAATATACAAATGTAATGTTCAAAAATTTTAAAATATAACGGATGGGATGAGGTTTTATATATATATATATATATATATATATATGATATATCACACACATTTACACTATTGAAATTATTGGTTCGGTCATATCCTCATCTTTCAAACTCAAAATTAGCTGTAATAATTTATAATAAAACAAAATTGTTAATGGCATGTAAAATAGTATCTCAGTTGTGACTGCACATGCATTGATCTATATTTAAACTTAAAACTATGTATATTTTATATTCAACTATAAAATAATATCTACACGAGGTTTCACAATAATATACATACATTTTGAGTCTAATTTTTTAAACTACCATTTCACACACTATTATTTCATGGTCGAATTGATTTGATTCGTTCTCTTCTTAGTTTTTATCATTGTTTTGCTTTGACTGTGTAATCACTTATAGAACTGATTGGTGATCTTTTTCTTTTATTTTACGAAAAAAAAATACAAATTTATCTCTCTGCCGGGCATTCCCATAACCCCATCACGTTGATTTAAATAAATATCAGACAGTACAAATAGTTAAATTAAACCAATCTATAGCTTAAAAAACATTAAAAGAAAGACCTTCACAAAAATGAATGTATCAAATTATCAAAACAGTGATTGTGGTAAGTGAACATAAATTATAAAAATGTCCATGATTATTGGTTGGTTAGTGGGAACTGAAACATTTGCCGGCCTAATGTCTCCCGTTAACAAAACAATTCGTGGAGGTTATAGATAATCATTGGCATTATCGGGACTTCAAACCAAATTACACTCTTTGATTAAATATCAATTTCCTGCAAATATCCGAAATCTAAATTTTAAATTTTTTTGGCGAAAATATTGAGATTATTGTCAAAATCCATATTCTTACTACTAGTTCCCTCAAATTACGAAAAATATTAAGAATATTTCGACCAAAGTTTTTATTTTAACTTTTAAGACATGTTATTAATACCGAAAATAAAATGAGAAGAAATCAAGTTAAACGAGAAAAAACGTAAAGAGTAAAAAGAACTCGATTACTTAGATAGGAGGGGAGAACTAAGTTATCTTTCTAATGCGAACTTAATTCTTCATTTATGTGTGAGAACTACTCAATTTGATTTCCAATTTTATTAAATACTATAATTACAAATAAGAAATTAAATTTTATCACCCATCGAAATAAACAGAGAAACTCGATAGCTAATCGTGCACAAAGTAGTACCTTATCACTTCTCTTTCCAATGTTATAAACTTTAATAAAGGAAAATTGTGAAGCAACCCAGAAGGCGAAAGCATATTGTTTTGTTTTATATCTTGTGTATGAGGCCCAACAGATTCTCTTAACTTGACTAAGATGCCCTACGATTGGTACTTTTCATTTAATAATAATAAGCATGGCCCATGATTTCGAAGGTTAGTCAATCAGTAATACTAAACATATCATAAAATTACACTAAAAAATAATACAAATTCAAGACTATAATGCGTCTTTACTGTATCATACAATACACAATTAATCACACGTCACGTCATTTGATTTTTTTTAAAAAATATTTTGTTTGAATGGTATAACATTATTTTAATAAATATTTAAGTCATTTCGTTAATTGACTCAATCTAGAACCTTAACCGAGTATTATTTCATATTCATTCTATTAATGTTTTTTAGATTTTTTTTAGACCTCCACCTACTTATATTTTAAAATAAAAAATAAATACAGTCACTAGTTACACATAGAAACTATCTTTTTTATTATATATAGGTTTTCATTTATTTACAAATTTGTCATTTGTATGATTACTAGGTTTAAATACATATTTTGTAGCAATATGTTATGTAAAGACAATCCATAATTCATTATAAACTTTTGAATTTCTACCTACGAATAACAAATGAAATATTACTATAGTAAATAACAATGAAAATATAAAAGCTTTATTTTTTAATAAATAACAATTTGATCTTCAATAAATAGAAACATTTCATATGAGTCCCACTAACTTAAGCTCAAACATAGTAGATAATACTAATTATAATAGCAAAACAATCTAATATAATATTTCGGATAAAGGAACGGATAAAAATCTAAGGATTCAAGCTAAATCATGGCACCAAAAATCTAAAATAAATAATAAATGTCATGGAAATAAAAATTGTATTGAATAACATGCATATTTTTTTATTCTTAAGAGAGGGGTGCTGATCAAACAAGTCTTTCGGTTCTCATGGTTCCTACTGACACAAGAAATGGGTTTTCAAATGGGTTTTCAATTCTCTCAAAGCCTACTGTTGCCTTTCACTAGGACTTACTCGAGGCCACCAGAGAGATTTTTCCAGAAAACAATTTTTTGATTCATAAAAACGAGAACTTTACTTGACATGATTATAGTATGACTAGCATAGTGACTCTTAATCAACGTTTCTGGACCTCGTTACTGTATAAATTTAACAACCACTTCTAGCTTTCGTTAACCTGGCTAGACTTCTTTGGTGTCTAAACTAATAAATAACTTGAAAGTAAAACTGAGAATTCAGGATATTTACTGAAATATTCACAAGCTTTTATTGATCCTTGAAATATGATACATGAAAGAGATAGTGTTTACAGAGTGTTTTCAGAGGGTTTTTTGAGAGATGTGTTTTTTACAGAGATTGATCGATGATCATTACAAAGGATGGAGAAGCTATATATAGAATAAGAAAAGAGTGGGGCTCATTAGATGGTCGACAACATTATTAAAGAAAAAAGAAAACAGTGAAGATTCTAAATTATTAAAGCAAAAAGGGGAAAACAGTGAAGATTCTGCCGACAAAAATAGTAAGGCTTTTGTCTTCTTCTAATAATGTTATCTTTGAACTGATCTTGATGTTGCTGTTGCTGACTATGCTTTGTTTGTCTCTTTCTACCGACACTTCAGGCATCTAGATTGTGAATGGCTTCTTCATCTAGGTCATAATCGTCTTCTTCTAGATACGAGTCTTCTAGCTTTAGGATTTCTTGTTCTTGAACCTCTCTCAGATAATCATCAGTCTCTGGACTTAGAAAGACCCAGGGTATGGGATACTTGAACCAGACATGCAGATCTCTAAGGAAAATTGACATATGAGGAGTCTGGCCAATCAGTTTTGGTCTGACCAGATTTATGCTGATATAATATTTCTGAGCTCTAAATCTTTGTAGATACTTAGGAAACATATCTTGAAGATCAGCAGGAAAGTTTTCTTCTATTATAGTTCCTTGGCTTATTAATGGTACTATCACAATATAGTGATAAGCTGGAAGAAAACTAGTCATATTGTAAGGCTGGTTAATGATCCATTCACATGGAATATAATCAATATCAAGACAGAAATCGTGCTTCCCTCCAAACATTCTGATAGACTATTGGAGTTTTTCAGGGAGGAAATGAATCTTTAGTATGCTAAAAGCACTTATGGAATCAATGATTCCATAGCTGAATAATTCTTCGATACCAACTTGGCCAAGCTCAGGGACTTCATAGTTCATTGGAAAATCATCCAGATGAACTTGAGCAGTCATAAATTTAAAAGGATATTCATAATTAATATTTCCTTTATGAAGAAGTGTAGTCATACCCTTAGGTAGTCCAACTGCTTGAGCTAAAAACTTTTGAATTTTTAGAAAACGCTTCAGATTATCATCTCGGGCATGGCCAAAGATACTCTGCTTAATATCATTAGGTAGGGTTTCTACCGCTTTATACAGTATTTTTGCTTGGTCCCTCATTAGGGAAATATTAATAATATCTAAGGGCATTTCCATTTCTGACTTCTCTATTTTTTCCATTTTTTCTTTGCCCTTAATATTTCCTTTTTGTTTTCCTTCTTCTATTTCCAACTTCTGAAACTGTTCTAATAACTGTTCAGCTCTAGTCAATTCTTCTTTTAATAATCTATTCTTTTGTTGAAGATCAACTAAAAGATCATTCATATCTTTTTTACATCTTTCTAGATCTTCAGAGATCCTATGCTTTGCTTCATTGATGTTTTTGAAATGATTCATGAAGCTCTTAATTTGTTCTCTACTATAAATGCATCCATTAAATTCTAAAACAGGTTCGAAGCCATCTTGATTTTGGAAAAACATTTTTAAGGCTGTATAGGCTTCATCATAGGAAAAATATCATTTGAAAATAGGATTAGGGAATCCTTCAATACTACTAGCAGTTTCCTACCATGTTGAAAATATCCATGTCCTTCTTCCTTTAAAGACGATATAAAAACCAAACTTATTTGCTTCTGAAAAGTGATGACTTAAAACATTTAAAGACTGAAGAAAACCTTTATTATCGTTTCTAAAGTACCAAATGTTATTTAAAATAGCTTGCTGAACTTCATTAATCTTTTCTTTTACTTGAGATAATGGTTGAAATGGAACACCTGGACAGTAGTTAGTAATATAAGATCCTATGCTAATCTTTTTACTATTAGCGCTTTGAGAAGTACTTTTAAAACTTTACTGACTATCCTTTGAACTTCCTGCCATTACTGCAATTTAGTCAACAATTTATTAGTCTTGAGAGAATATCTGCTATAGTATTATCTTTTCCACTTATATATTAAAAGTCTGCTTTATAACCTCTTCCTGTTAATGTTTCTAGGAAACCTATCCATCTTTTACTAACAAATGAGTTTTTTTCTTTCGAAGTTCTTTTTCTGTACTTTTTTATAGAATTCTACTATATTATTACAGTCAGTTCTTACTGTGAAGGCTTCATTCTGTATGTATATATGAAATTGATTTAAGGAATTTATTATTCCTAAAATTTCTAATTCTGTACTAGATCTTCTGGATTCTACTTCTGTAAATTTTCCACTAGCGTACATTGTTATTTCTTCCATATTCTTTTGACTACTCTTTGTGGGTTTTTGGATTAATATTCCGGCCCAACCTTTGCTACTAGCATCTGTTTGTACTACCTTGTAGTAGCTATCTATAGGTAAAGCTATTGGGCTTAAGTTTTGGGTTATTCCTTTTATTTTTTGTACTAGCTTTACATCTTCACTATTAAAATATTTTTGGCCATTTTTGCTAACCTTGTTATAGAGAGGTCTAACTAGGGTACTTAAATTAGGGATAAATTTTCTACCATAATTTAACAGTCCTAGAAAATTTTGTAGTTCTTTAGTTTCTTCTATTTTGTCAGGAAATTCTAGAATTTTTGTAATTATATGGGGTTGTAATTCTATTTTCCTTTATCTATTGTTAGACCTATGAATTCTATTTTATTCTTAAATAAATCTATTTTAGTTTTTGATATAATTATATTATTATTTTTAAAGACTTCTAAAACTTGTCTTACATGGTTCATATGTATATATCTATTATTACTAAAGACAAGGATATCGTCTATGTATACAATACAAAAACTAGAAAGCTTTTTAAAAATCTTATCCATCATCTCTTGAAAAACTTGAGGAGCATTTTTTAATCCAAAGGGCATTACTAACCATTCAAAGTGCCCTTCTGAACAACTGAACGTTGTCCAACCTATAGATTCTTCATCTAATTTTATTTGCCAAAATCCACTTTTACAATCAAACTTTAAAAACCAACTGGCTTTTTGTATACAATTTATTAGTTCATCTTTATTAGGGAGTTATAACTATTTCTTAAGGTATTGTCATTTAGTCTTTTGTAATTCATTATCATCCTACTTTTACCTCTTTTTTGTTCACTATGACTAAAAACTATAAAAGCTGGACTTCTATGCCTACTAGTGCTCTTTCTTATTACTTTTAACTCCAATAAATCTTCTATGTGCATTTTACATTGCTTTCTATCTTCTAAACTATATGGTAGGTCTTGTGTAATTATAGTAATGTCTGGATTTATTATTTCTATTTTATAAACTTCCTTACTATCTTTATTCTGGGGTTATCACCTATTATTTTTAGTTTTTCTAGTTCCTCTATTTTTTGCTTTATTTCTATTGGCCAGTCTTCACAATCCTTTTGCTCTTCTATTTTCATACATATTTCTTTATGATAGTCCACCATTTCTTCACTAGTTAGGGAGTCTAAGTTAGATTCTTCAGGTTCTTCATCTAGGGCTTCTAGTACAGAATTATCATATTCTAGCTTTAGAGTTGTTTCTAAGTTGGTGACTTTCTTTTCATAAAGAAAGTTACTTGTTTCTAACTTAGGTTGAATAAAAGTTGACTTCTTAAAGAAATTAACTCCGCCAGGTGTAATTAACATGCTTCTATTATTTCCTAGTATAAAGTTTAATCCTAAAACAAATTTATAACTAGCTGGTTGACTTGTTATTAAAGTTTGGGGTAGATAGTGAGTTTCACCGTTAATCCTAATAGGTATATTTATTAAACATTCAGTTATTTGAATAGTGGTTTCACTAAAACTTCTTAATCATATATTAGCTCATAGTTTAGTCCTATATTCTTCAGGGGCTAAGCTTTCATGAATGATGCATTTATTGGTACCAGTATCTATCATTGCCTTAGTTTTTATTGGTCTTCCTTTATAAAGAATTTTTATATCTATTAGTATTAACTCACTTCCTGCTCTATTTACTTCACTTTCTTGAGTAATGGCTTTGCAATTTCCACAAAAAAAATTGTCTTTATTTTTATATCCTTTATTAAATTCTTTTTTACAGTTATGACAATTCTTTCCTAAAAAGGACACTATTTCTATCATATTAATTTCTGATTCATTACTACTTTCTTCTGATTCTTGGTTACTAGATGACTCATCATCAGACTCATCATCATCTGAACTATCTATTATACATATACTTTCATCTTCTGAGATCTCTTCTATGTTGTAAACTTCCTCTAGATTTTCTAAATCTTCATCTATTTCTATTAAATTTGCTTTTTCTTTATTATCTGGACAATTAGGCTTAATATGTCCCATTTTTCCACATAAGTAACATTTACAATCTTTGTGATTTTTTCTTTTATAAATCTTCTTATTATTTTTTGCAGCTCTTTT
The DNA here is from genome assembly GCA_032871835.1 of Dipteronia dyeriana. Classification (NCBI taxonomy): domain Eukaryota; kingdom Viridiplantae; phylum Streptophyta; class Magnoliopsida; order Sapindales; family Sapindaceae; genus Dipteronia; species Dipteronia dyeriana. The sequence continues at coordinate 41,834,830 of CM065300.1, forward strand.
TAACTTTCTCTTTCTCTTCTTATCTTTATTTATAAACTTAAAGAATTTCTTTGGTTTCGAATAAGCGGTATTAAAAGGTATATAGGGAGGAGAATATTTCTTTCTTCTTTGTTTATAAATCTTTCTAAATCTTTTTGAACTATAATCCTTCCTTCTACTGCACCCTAAAGTTGGTACTTCATGTAAATCTACACACATTTTACTAAATTGAATTTGGGCTTGTCTCCTAAGCTTTTCTTCATCACACATTTCCCTTATTCTTTTTCTAACAAATTCTACCATTGGTATAAATGAAACTTGCCAAAATAATCCTTCTTTAGTTTTTTCTTTAAACCACTTATCAACATCTTTATATAGTCTTTCTCCTATTTTTCCTGGTAATTTATTAACAAATTTCATTAGTAGACTTTCATCATAAGGTCTACCAATTTGGCTCCAATATTTATAAAATAAATCTACGTATCTATCAAAATAATGCATATCACATATCTTTAATTGTTCTAAACATCTTATTGCTTTAATCTGCTTATGAGTATCTTCTACTTCTTCCATTGAAACTCCTAGTATGCATTTTCTTATTGCATCTATATAGCTTAAAACTGTGATATTAATTTCAAATTCTTCTAATTCTAATTTTCTTTCATCATCCTTTTTCATAAATTCTCTCCAACCCAGATAGGTCTGCTTTTCATTGTATCCTAGAGTACTTTCTAGATATACTAACTTATACTTATAGTCTGTTATACTGCTTACTGCTTCCATTGAATGCCTAATCAAATTTCCTTCCCATTTATTAAATATATGCTTCCATTCTTCAGGTCTATGCCCTTGTAAGCTTAAAATCAATACATCTTTAGCTTTTGGAGCTTTTCTCCAATTTTCTAATTTTGTTTTAGCCTTATATATCCTTTCTTTATCTTTGTAATCTCTATATTCCTCCTTTGAGTCATGAATTCCTCTTTTTTCTAAGTAGTCTTCAATTCTAGTTGTAGTTGGAAGACCTTCTATATCAGGTATCTTTGGTCCACTTCCTTCTCCAACTTCTATTTTAGTTCTATCTTCACCTACATATATTTCATCTTCTATGTAGTAGATTTTTATTGACTCCTTTTTACTTAATTCCTCATAATCTATTTTATCTTCATGAATTATATCAACTTTTTCATCATCTAATTCTAGATTATTGTAGATTTCTTCAAATATTTCTTCTGGTAAATAGTCTGAGGGTCTATTAAACACTAGATGTATAATTACTTCTTTATTTTCTTTTAAGGTTTTTTGTTTATCTATAGGCTGATCCATTTTCAAAACCTAATCTTCAAATTCTTCTTCAGTTATTTCAATATTACCTTGTTCTTTATAGTCTTGAAACTTCTGAAAAGCTTGATTATTTTTATCAACATATATAGTACTATCTTCTAGGATTTCTATACTTTGTTTTTCTAAGTCAGGTAGCTTCCATTCCATTCCTTTAAGTTCACTACTATTTAATTTCTTTGGGATCTGCATTTTTACTTAATCACTATGAAAATGTTCTACTATGCTCTTATTTATAAATCTAAACTTCTTATGATATTTGTTGTAACATCTTCCTAACACAAATATCTTTATCCTAAGATTCTTATATTCTGCGTTCATATCAAAACCTTTTGTCTGTATACTTAATTTTATTTTTCTACAGAATTCGCTGATGTCTATATCAATATCTGGAAGGCATCCTACTACTGCTACTTTATTCCTTAAATATACTTCGGTTGTTGCTAACTGTGCCTGGGTATGATTGCTAAACTACCATCATATAGATATAAATGAGCTTTTGTATCAAGTCCTGCTCTTGTTTGACTAAGTACTCCTATAATTACTACTCCTAAAGGTATTGAAGAAAATCCACTCTTCTTTATTTCCTTTGCACTTTGGGGACTTATTAGAGTAACTTCTTCTCTATTTTTAACTACTGCTATTGTAAATTCATCTTTGTACACATATAGACTGTTTTTTAAGCTATCTAGAATTCCTTCTCTATATAGGTTCTTTTTCTGAACTTGCTTAAATCCTACTTCTAACATTTTATCTGCATCTTCTTCTTGGATTAAATCTTCTGTTTTTTCAATAGTTTTCTTACCTTTATTACTATAATTTAATATATTTCTTACTATACTAACAGCTGATTGTCTTACACTAGAAGTTCTTGCTAACTCCATTCTACTTATTTTTAGATCTTAGATTTATTTTTGGTCCTAAAATGTCTCCTATATCTACTTTAGGAAGAACCGAAGGCTTACTATGTTCTTCTACCTTTGATTCTACTACTTCGATTCTTTTTACCAACCATGCTATATACTCTGAACTTATGCTTTTATGGTCCAACCTTTCTATTGTTTCTTCTAACTTATCAACTCTTGTTAAGACTTCTATAAGTAATTTTATTATAGTATTATTCTGTCCTTGTATAATGGTGTTACTAGGTGTACTAAACCTTTCATCACTTATACCTATTGGAGGGTTATTTTTTATCTCTATTGTTAGTTCTTCTAAAACTTTATTTAATATACTGCTCATTCAATTACTATTCTTGTTATGGTCTTAAGTTGATCTTTTAGTTCTTTTTGGGTTTCTTTGATACTTTCTACGTCCTTGTGTAATATCTCCACTATCCTTTTAATTTCTATTTCTACTGGTTTAGGATCCTTTAATTCTATTATTCTAGTTAATTCAGAAATTTCTTCTACACTTGGAAATCTCTTAACTTGATTACTGAAATCTTTTAGTAATTGTCTTATGTAGTCTAAGTTTGACTGGAGTGTTTTAATTTTACTATTCTGAAAGAACTTGGCTAATTCCGTAATATTGTTATTAGTCTTGTCAATGTTGTCTTCTAAGCTTCTTCCCAAATTTATTACTAAATCTACTAAAAAGTTTTGTTGTCCATTACTAGTATGGGGTATATGCTTATATTGATTTTCTAAATGTTCAATATTACAGCTGATCTTTATATCATTTCGTAAACTTATTTTTGTCTTTTTAAAACATGTTATTTCTAAGTCTAGATACTCTAGTCTTTTAAAGCTCATGTGTTTGCTAGATCTAGGTATTCTAATTTCTTTAGAACTTTAGAACTCTGTTCTATAAGACTGAAAAAATAAGCCTTTACTATATAAAGTTTCTCATCAATTAATATGCCAAATATCTTTTCTGCTTCAAAAATATCTAAACTTTGTATGATATTAATAAATTCACCTATAGGTCCTGCAAAGCAAATATTTAAGAAACAATTAAATACCTTATGATCATTTTCAAGTATACTATAATAAAACATACTACTTTGGAAACTCATTACTCTAGTTTTCTTTTTCTAGTTATTATCCTAAGATTTTCTTTCCATTTTTTCTCTGCTAAAGTTATTCCGCTTAGTCTTGCTCTTGAGTTAAAGCTTCAACTTTCAGAAATACTACTGTCTTCTAATTGTTTTTTAATCTCTATGATCTTTTCACTACACTCTTTTAATCTAGAATTTATAAATTCTATTTCTTTATTCTGGTTCATTTAGAGAGCTAGTTGATGCTTTAGAGGTTTCTGAGTCTTTATTCTTATGACTATATTCTTTAAATAATCTATATATTTCTTTTATTTTATTTTCACTTCTAGTTTTCATTTCTTCTAAGTCATGCGGATCTTTTTCAAAATACGGGCATCTATGATTTGTGCTTAAGTAAATTTTATCAAATACTTCATATTTAATCTTAAGCGATTCATTAATTTTTTCTATCATACTAATATGATGTTCTTTCAAAGATTCTAAACTTTTTGGATCATTAATAGCTAAATTTATTAAAATAGCATCTATAATACTCATATTATCAACAATACTCATAATTACTGGTTGGTACGTGACTTTGTTAAACACAAGTTTACCCTGGCCAGCATCACTCTGGATACGGGTAGGTCTATATACCTAACTCAGTTGTTCAAAATTTCAATTAACAAACTTATAACAAGTAATATTAATAATATATGAACAGCTATCATGGTTATCATTAATAATATCAATAGATTGGAACATCTAATATTACAACGCTTTATGAAGATATAGATCATAAACAGATAAGTTTCTTTTGAGAGAAAATCCAAAGATGTAATTAGAAGTCTGCCTTTCTGTAACTACTCACTAGACTAGATTATTAAATTTTAAAGTAACTAGGCTCTGATACCAATTCTTAAGAGAGGGGTGCTGATCAAACAAGTCTTTCGGTTCTCATGGTTCCTACTGACATAAGAAATGGGTTTTCAAATGGGTTTTCAATTCTCTCAAAGCCTACTGTTGCCTTTCACTAGGACTTACTCGAGGCCACCAGAGAGTTTTTTCCAGAAAACAATTTTTTGATTCATAAAAACGAGAACTTTACTTGACATGATTATAGTATGACTAGCATAGTGACTCTTAATCAACGTTTCTGGACCTCGTTACTGTATAAATTTAACAACCTCTTCTAGCTTTCGTTAACCTGGCTAGACTTCTTTGGTGTCTAAACTAATAAATAACTTGAAAGTAAAACTGAGAATTCAGGATACTTACTGAAATTATCTTAAATTTAGTTATTGAAATTATCAAATACGAATAGAGAAATCAACCATTGTCTCTTTGACATGAGTGTGAACAAAATGCTTACCATTGAGTCATTGCATCAATTTCATTTTGTTGACAATTTTTTCACTATTTAATTTATCAAATTCAGTTGTAATAATTGATGAAACCACAGTTAATTAGAATTTTATATTCTATAGTTCTTACAATTAATATTTTAAGTCCTATCAATTATATACAATAATTGCAAAGGGTCAAAAAATAAATGACACTATTTCAGAGGGGTTGTTGTGCAAATATCACCAGTTTAGTAATGTAAGTTTAAAAGGCATCATTCAATGTAAACAGACGAGAATATCCCAACAAAATTGAAAAAGAGAGAAAGTTGTCGTTTTGTGAGTCTGAGAAAAGCAACAGTGAGAAAGAAACCGACGGTGAGGAAATCGACAGCTTATTGACCAGAACGGGAATACAGTACATTTCGCAGCGATTGACAGAGGTAAGTTCAGTTTGTTTTATCTATCGATTTGTTGTTGATAACTTATCATTGAATTTTAGACTTGTTCTGTTGATTGAAATTGTAGATTAGGGTTGACAATGGTTGTGGTTTTGGTTTGAGTTTGAAATGAGGTTGAATATGTTATGAGGAAGATGAATTCTGGTATCGAACATTTAAAAAAAAAAATTAAACCGAGAATATTTCAAGCGAAATCGAGGAAATTTTATAGAAAGATTCGAGGAAATTTATCATACGATCGAGATTATTTCTCAAAGGATCGAGAACATTTTAAAAGCATCGACAATATTTTTAAAAGAACGAAAAATTGTTTGAAACGATCGAGAATATATTCCTAATGATCGATAATGTATTTCAAAGTGATCGAGCTTTTGTTAAATGATCGAGAAGATTTTTCAAAGAATCGAGAGGTTTTTTAAAGGATCTAGACTATTTTCAAATGATCGAGAATTTTTTAAAACGATCGAGAATATTTTTCTAACTATCGAGAATGTTTTTCAAAGGATCGAGATTTTTTAAAATGATCGAGAAAATTTTTCAAAGAATCGAGAGGTTTTTTTTAAGGATCTAGACTATTTTCAAATGATCGAGAATTTTTTAAAATGATCGAGAATATTTTTCTAACGATCGAGAATGTTTTTCAAAGGAACGAGATTTTTTAAAATGATCGAGAAGAGAAGATTTTTCATCGAATCGAGAAGATTTTTTAAAGAATCGAGAGATTTTTCAAAGTATCGAGACTATTTTCAAAGGATCGAGAATTTTTTCAAACTATCGAGAATGTTTTTCAAATGATCCAGATTTTATAAAATGATCGATAAGATTTTTCAAAGAATCGAGAGGTTTTTCAAAGGATCGAGACTATTTTCAAATGATGGGTCGAGATTTTTTAAAATAACCGAGAATATTTTTCTAAGAATTGAGAGGTTTATAAAAATGATCGAGAATGTTTTCAAATGATCGAGAATATTTGTGTAACTATCAAGAATGTTTTTCAAAGGGTAGAGATTTTTTAAAATGATCAAGAAGAATTTTCAATGAATCGAGAGGTTTTTCAAAGGATCGAGACTATTTTCAAAGGATCGAGATGTTTTTCAAAGGATTAAGACTATTTTCAAAGGATCGAGACTATTTTCAAAGGATCGAGAACTTTTTCAAAGTATCGAGAACTTTTTTCAAATGAGCGAGAATAATTTCTATTATTTTTACAGTTTACTGATGTATTGTTTCTGTGACATTGCAGATGACGAGCAGGTTGAAGGAATTGCTTAAAACTCCAGAGGGAGATTGGTTCAAGGGAAAATTGACCCGACACAACCACTTTGAAGCCCTCGCCCGTATAGACGATGCACTTAACAGGGTCCCTAAAGAGTTTGCTGTTGAGGATCGACGTCGGTTCATGGCCTCCTGTTTCAAGCATTTCATGTCGATGCACCGGGAGCTTAAGTTTTCAGGTGGTGTTATTCATCAACTGCTGTTGCAAGAGTTGGACCATGACGGGCCGACAGATGAGATGCGGTTCTTGTTAGGGAACCCTGTGGTCAGGTTTTCGAAGGTGAAATTTAGCCTCATCACTGGATTACGTTTTGGAGTCGTATCGGACACGAGTATGTATGTTGCAGTTGAGAATGACATACATCAACAGTACTTTTCTGGACACGATGAGGTATCGTTGGATGACTTGAGGGTTGTTCTTACCCGTAGAGAGTTTCAACAGGCGTACGATGCTGTGAAGCTGTGCCTCATTTACATGTTGAACTGGATATTGATGAGGGGTGGACGACAGATTAAAGATTCCAGTTTGGCAGTTTTGGTTGGTAGAGGACCTCAATGCTTTCGATGCGTTCCCGTGGGGTGCCCACGTCTATAGGCATTCTATCTTTTCATTCAAGCATACATTACCGCGACGTCGTGATGAGAGACGCCAGCAGTCATATGGCGATGTTGGACATTCCATTGAGGGGTACAACATCTATGGTCTATCACATGCCCTTTTGGTAAGAAATTTGATTTCTATCATGTACATTAAATTTCGTTTCCAAAATTGTTTTGGATTATAACTGTACTTATCTTTGATGCAGATATTTGCTTTCGAGGTGATCCCCCAACTGGGCGTCGATTTTAGGACTCGAAGGGTTACAGACCTTTCTCCTCGTATGTTGAAGTGGGAGTTGACCAAACAACCTAGAGGGAAGAAGCTGGATAAGAATTTTACTGCTAGGGTAATTATTTAATTTGTTAATCGTTATATTACTTACTCTAAGTAACAATGACATTCATCTAAGTAAGCTTTCAGATGTCTGCGAGGACGGAAATCGTGCCCATAACAGCCGAGGTGGTGGCACCGTACTTCGCAGGCCTAAGTGACGGGGGGAGCCCGTATGTGCAGGACTAAAGGGTTTACCTTCCTACTGTCTCTGATCCGACTATTAGTGCAGATCGTCCGGAGGAGGAGGAGGAGGAGGAGGGTGGGGGTGGGAGGTGTACTGAGACAGAGCCTTCAGACCCAACGGGTGAAGATTTAAATGGCATGGACACTGGCGGATTTAAGCCGTCTCCTCTGCGAGTGAGGTGTAGAAGGGTTTGGCTTACCACCTCAGGACCTGGTGCCGCTACAGGGGATTCCCGTGCAGGCGTTGGACTTGATGGGGAGGCAAGTAGAGATGGTATTTTTGTTTTTATTAATAAATCTGTTGATTGTTTTAGTATTAACAATGTTGCATGATTTTAGGCCCGTTTAGAACATCAGTTTAACGAGTTACGTGAAGCCCTCCGGAAGAGTGAGGATGATCGACAATAACATCACCAAGAGTTGCTGGATTTGATCCGGAAGAGCGAGGAGGATCGACAGCAACAACATAGGGAGTTGCTTGCATTGATCGGGGGCCTTCAGGGCTTCAGGACGCATATGTATCAGCATAGGAAGGATCCACATACCGGTGGGGCAGTTCTGGAGAGTGAGGCTCAGTCTCCCATTTCCTTTCCCTTCCCTTCCCTTCCCTTCCCCTCGAGCAGCAGCCTCGCCCTCCCCCACCCCCTCCGAGCGAGAATCCTGCCCCCCTCCCCCTCGGAGTGAGCAGCAGGCTCCCCCTTCACCTCAGAGAGAGCAGACGGCCCCCCCTCCCCCTCTGAGCGAGCAGCCCCCTGGTCAGAGTGAGCAGCAGGTTCCCTATCCACATCGGAGCGCCACCGACAAGCGAGCAGCAGGCTCTCCCTCCCCCTCCACCTCCGAGGGAGCAACCGCACCCTCCCCCCATCCCCCTCGGAGCGAAGAGTATGCTCCCCATCCACCTCCCCTCCCCTAGAGCAGCAGGCTCCCCCTCCACCGACTACTTCGATCCAGCCACACATGGAACGAAGTTCCTCATCTCAGAACACCCCGACGGGGGGTGTTCAACAGCAGAGGCGTGTACTGAAGTGCGGTTGGCAGTTGCTTAGCCCGTACACAGATCCGTGCCAACCTAAGAGGGCGAGGATAATACTAGAGGGACCTGACCACGTATTTAATCCCCACGGACTGGTGGACGGTGGACGGTGACCAGTTGAAGGCTTACCGAGCCTTGAAGAAGAACGTAAACGGGGAACTGTAAGTAAATTTCTTTGTTATTTAGGTGGCAACTTTTCTTCTAATGCATTAAATAAATGTGTAGCTAATAGATCATTAATGCAGACGTGATGTTGATTTGCTGGAGCCAGTTGATGCTGCATGGTTCTATCGGATGCAGACCAACTTCATGGATGTTGATGATGAGGTACGTGGGACTGTAAATTCTTTTTTTAATATTTGTTTTAGATGTGTAAGCCTCCTAACATATCTTTACGTGTTTATATTTCCAGCATACGGACGCGTACCTTTATAATCTTCTGAAATGTCAACGGGCTTTTCCGAATGTGTACAGTCAGATGGTCAACATATTGGATACGCAGTTTTTTATAAGTACTGGAATTAGTAATGAGTATACATGCTTGTAGATTTGTATGGAAAACATTAACAATTTTGAGTTTGTGTTTCTACAGTCCTTTCTAGAGCACCAGTACAGGAAAATAATGCCTCGTGATTCTCTCGGGGAGATAACACCAGCGCGGTGGAATGTTTTGAGATCTTGGTAGAAGGATGATGACCTTACGACGGTACTTGGTGGTGCCCCGCTTGGATGTCGTCCGTGGCACGAGGTTGACATGGTAAATGTTACTTGGTTTGTAATTACAAATATAAATGTCTTTGTACAACCTAACACCTGCTGTTTACGTTTACAGGTCATGATACCGTGCAACATTGGGAGCCAACATTGGCTACTGGTGACTGTGGACCTTGTTGGGGTTTATGCCCTAAAGATTTAATTTGTAAATGGATTTATGAAATAAATAAAAGAAAAAGTTCAATTCATTCATGTTGTGTTGTTTATTTTATAACTTGTGCATATATTTAACATCCAAGATTGCCGAATGTAATCTCGAACTGTGCATATGAGTGTCATATACAGATGGATACAGTAAGAGACGAGCAATCTAAAGAGTCCATAGATAGCAAATAAAGCTGGAAACTTTATTTGTGGTTAATCTATAGTTGTTGTCCATTCTGTAATGTACGGTGATTCTATTCTGAATCATTCATATGGAGATATGAGAATGGAGGCACCTTGTATGATGTGATCATATAGGACTGGGCCATGAACTATATGAATCTCTCACCAAGATTCGTTTATCGACGAGATTCATATATATCAACTAATGATGGATATATGTGGGTGATCTTAATCTTGTGTGACTTATCGACTCCTTCAGGTTAGATCGTGGTCTTTGATATACCATGGGTGAGGTCGGATGCAGTACCCGATCAATATACTTTGTATATTGGGATTGCGATATGGCTTGTGGCTGGGAAGGTTTGTACACAATAGTGGAATCCACTCCTTCTTGTGAGAAGTAGATGGTAGTTCCCTTAAGGGTTGATTCAGGGCTTGGACAATATGAGCGCTCTCCTAATTCCGTAAGGAAATAGGATTTATTGTTCATTATAGAATCAACAGTGCTTAAAGGATATATGTAATTAATGGGGTATAACGGACATTATGACCCAGCTCTAATTATAAACTACTGTGGAGGATCACATCATGTGTAATAGCTATATCGATGGACACCGAGTTGTATCGGTCTGTGTAAAAGCGTCTACAGTTGAGAGAGTGCAGCTTCGGGTTTTTAGTGGAATAACACCGAAGTTAATAATCAAGAAATATTAACTAAAGAGTTTAATTAATGATTTCAATGATTATTGGAGCTCAAAATACTGTAGGTCCATTAGGTCCCCTTGCTAGCCCGTTCGATTTAGGTAACAAGGGTCACAGTTAATTAATTGGATTGTCCAATTAATTTTGTTACGAAAGTGACACGTACATATTCGAGAATTAATTGAATAATGAGATTATTTAATTAATTAATGTTAATAGTTAAATTAATTAAATAATTAGATTATTTAATTATATTGATAATTATGAATTATTAATTAACTATTAATTGGGGTGTTAGTTGTTATATGGATTTAGGTGAAGATAAAATAATAGGATTATTTTATTTTTACTAAATCATTTATCTAAGTATTTGAATTTAGTTTAAATTTTAAATACTTATTATCACTTTTAATATATTAGATATATTTAAAAAGGATAATTAAAAGATATATATCAACTAATAACACAATAGAGATTGCATTGGATGTAAATTGGTGAGTACATCAAACAATAGTATAAGAAGAATTTGCATTGGATGTAAATACTTAATTTATAAATATAGTATTTGGTGAAGCAATTAGAGTGAACATATATATAGAGATATATATAGAGAGGGTGTAATTTTGTGGTGACAAAAATAAAAGCAATTAACTATATATACAAATATATATATATATATATATATATATATATATATATATATATATATATATATATATATATATATATTTGTGAGCAGCAGTGCACTGATATATAGATCAGCAGAGTTTGATATATATTATTTTTGCAAAAAGCGAGATCAGCAAAGTTTGATATATATATTTGCAAAAAGAGAGAAATATAAATATATTGTTTCATGTTTCATGTTTTATGTGTTTCTGAAACACATAGAATAAAAAGTTTCTTCAATTCTCTCTACATCCTCCATTCAAGTTTCTAAGACCGTGATGCGCCCACACGCAGTTACCAGTCCCAGGAGATAGCGAGGAAGATCAAGTGGTTCAAACAGGAGCATATCGAAAAGTGAAGGAGCCTTCAAATGTTGGTAAGATTTTCTTCTTCTGATTTTTATATCGATTACAATTTTCTGTGTTTACATATTGTATGTATTGGTTCCAAAAAATAATTTACGATCCAAAGTTCACTGGTCCCATATACAGATATGATCTGTATAAAAGTTTTAAAATCTAGTTCCGCTGCGTGACCGGTGAACGGGGTTCAAACAATTGGTATCAAAGCAAAGGCAGTGGCGACTGGTCAATCCCCGGGAACTCTCACGCGTGATCGTGTGACGAAGCGTGGCTCTCCGCCTGGGGGCTTCTTAGAGGAGTGCTCTGATAGGTATCTGTAGGTGTCATCCTAAGGAGTTGGGACTGTGCCCACACCCATGAGATGGGAATTGGTATCAACAATTGGTATCAGAGCAAATGCAGTGGCGACTTGCCGATCCCCGGGAACTCTCACACGTGATCGTGTGACAAAGCGTGGCTATCCGCCTAGGGGCTTCTTATAGGAGTGCTCTTATAGGTATCTATGGGTGTCACCCCAAGGAGTTGGGACCGTGCCCATACCCATGAGATGGGAATTGGTATCCAACAATTGGTATCAGAGCAAATTTATTTTTCGGAACATGAAATTGTTTTCGATGCTTCTGTATGTATGAATTGTGTAGGCACAATTTAAATTGACTGCATGATGTTTTTGTGTGTATTTTTTTTTAAATTTACAAAAACATGATTGATCGTTAATTATATGGTACTGTGGATTTAGGTTTTATGGGTTGTATTGTTATTATTATTTTTTTGTTTATATTTTTTATTATTATTATTGTATTGTAAAAAAAATGTAACATTTATTGAAGACCTGGTAAAATCACGAAGATGGATTCATGAGATGAATCGGAGTGACATGAAGAGACTGGAAGATATCTGAAGTTACTAGAAGACCAAGGAATGCCTTGGGAAATTTTTGTAATTTTAGATTCCAATTTTTTAGGTTAAATAATCCACAGTACTCGGTCAATTTATGTATGTTTTATATTATGTGATGATAAAAGCATTGTCATGCATACGTATATCATTTAGATTAGATGTGCCTACACAAATATATTTGATATGTCATTCATGCACCATAGCCTGATATTTTATTTATTTTTTTAATGTGATTAAAATGGGCAATATACATAATTGGCTATGAATAATGAGATTAGTTTTTTAATGGTTAGAAAACTTGGTAATTCTCATTAATATTAATCTAGTTATTAAAGAGTTTAATAAGTTAGATTAATAGGGTCATTTATTGTAATTAGGATTAATATGATTAATTACCTAATAATAAATGAACCGAATAAAGTGTTAGAGTTTTAATAGTTAAAATTTGGTAAACACTAACAAAATAATCTAACCCTAGTAAATAGTTTACAAGGGCTTAAATTATTCACTAATAGATTAGATTTTTAATTGTTAAAAATCATTAATAATTTATTAGTTAATTAGAATTTGGTTCTAATTAGTTAATACGCTAGATAACTTGATTAAAGTTAGTAGTTCAATCCGGTAGAGTCTAGGTGCATTAACGGTTAAAAGAAAACCCTAATTTTAAAATAGTGAGTGAGAGAGGGATATATGACATATATATCACGCGGTCTCCATCATTAGTTCAACACATTGAGACCCAAGTGGGGCCTCGTGACGGCTTTGCTTTCGTCCTCCCTAAGGAGGGTTTCCACAAAGGTCAATACCAAGGTTTACTTCCTAACGGATAGGATTTCTAAGGGTATTTCGGGATTGACCGACCCTAAGGCGGCAATTCTCGAGTTAAGCTCGTGAGATCTGAAATGGTGGGTTACAATCACGAAGGATTTGATTAAGTTTTTAATTAAAAACCTGACTAAATGAATGATGGTTGAATGATATGGAATAAGAGTTATTCTATAATATCATTTGATTGAGAATGTCTCGGTCCAACATGCAAAGACTTGACCGACCCTAAGGCGGCACTTCTTTGTGGTATGTTGGATTGTCGTGGTATAGTAACTAGTTTTAGGGTAGTTCTAGTTCGTTAAACATGTGCATGCATCATGTTTAAATTTATGCCAAAGCACTCGCACTTGTTTTTAAACAAATGACTGAATTAATGTTTTTATTTATTTCAGCAATAATGTCTTCTGCATTACTTCAAATTCTCGCAAACGACAAATTAACTGGTGATAACTACACAAAGTGGAAACTTGACATTAATGCAATATTGGTTACCAAAGACCTCAAGTTTGTGCTTACGGAGGAATGTCCTCCAGCACCTGCTGCCAATGCCACACGAATTAATCGAGAGGGATACAAGCGAAAGGTAAGCCCAAACCTAAGAAAGCCCAAAGCAAGAAGAAGTCCAAGAAAAGTAAATATGATTTACTTGTTCTTGAGTCGTGTTTAGTAGAAGATTATTCTTCACCCTGGATAGTTGATTCGGGGGCCACTAACCATGTTTGTTCTTCTTTACAATGGACTGATTCTTGGACACAGCTAGAGGAGCAAGCCTTCTCAATGCGTGTGGGGTCAGGGGATATCGTGTCGGCACGAGCAGTGGGCGTAATTAGATTACGTTTTTGTAATAATTATATATTGTTGGACAATGTATTTTATATTCCTGGATTTACACGGAATTTGATTTCCGTTTCTAAGTTGTTTGAACAAAAATATTCTATTTCTTTTAATAATAAGTCTGTTCTAATTGGAAAGAATTGTCTGATATTTGTTCAGGAATTAATGAAAACAATTTGTATGTGTTAAGACCGTTAATACATACTACACTGCTCAACACCGAAATGTTTAAGGTTGAAAAACCATAAACTAAACGACATAAGATTTCTCTAGATAATGACACGTATCTCTGGCATCTAAGACTTGGTCACATCAACCTTGACCGGATAGATAAACTAGTAAAAAGCGGACCTTTAAGTGAGTTAAAGGTTGGCACCTTACCTGTCTGCGAATCTTGTCTGGAAGGTAAGATGACTAAGAGACCTTTTACTGGAAAAGGGCTAAGAGCTAAAGAACCGCTAGAGCTTATACATAAAGACGTCTGCGGACGGATGAATGTTAAAGCGAGGGGTGGTTATGAGTATTATGTCACCTTTATAGATGACTACTCAAGATACGGATACGTCTACCTGATGCAACGAAAGTCGAAAACATTTGAAAAGTTCAAAGAATTTCGAGCTGAGATTGAGAATCAATTAGGTAGGACTATCAAGTCACTACGATAGGATCGTGGAGGTGAGTACCTTGACCAAGAGTTTGAAGACTTCATGGTCGAGCATGGGATAGTTTCCCAACTCACAGGCCCCGATACACCTCAGCAAAATGGTGTAGCGGAGAGGAGAAATATAACCCTAATAGAAATGGTGAGATCTATGATTAGTTTCTCATCATTACCAAATTCCTTCTGGGGATATGCGTTACAAACAACGGCATACATTTTGAATGTAGTTCCATCCAAATATGTTCCTAAGACTCCCCTAGAGTTGTGGAATGGTCGTAAAGCTAGTTTGCGATATTTTCGTATATGGGGGTGTCCAGCACACATGCTGAAGAATAGAACTGGAAAGCTAGACTCCAAATCTGTTGTCTGTCTGTTTGTAGATAATCCAACGAGACCAGAGGTGGGCACTTCTATAGTCTGAAGATAACAAAGTATTTGTATCTACAAATGCAACGTTACTTGAGGACAATTACATTAGTGACCATAAACCTCGTTCAAAGATTGTATTAAATGAGTTGGAGCCTGGTGAGACTAATGTTTCATCAACAAGAGTTGTTGTTCCACAAACATCTGAGAGTCAGATGGTTCCTGGTCAGAATACACTACCATCTAGACGTAGTGAGAAGGTTGTCAGACAATTTGAACCATATTTAGCTATAGGTGAGGGACAAGGTGTTGTCTCTGCTGATAGTGTTGATGATCCATTGACATTTAAGAATGCAATAGAAGATCCTGATAAAGAGGAATTGCTTAAAGCCATGAATCTCGAGATGGAGTCCATGTACTCTATCTCAGTCTAGGATCTTGTAGACTTACCGGATGGGGTAAAACCCATAGGGTGTAAGTGGATCTACAAGAGTAAGAGATGAGTAGACGGGAAGGTAGAGACCTTCAAGGCAAGGCAAGTGGCCAAGGGTTATACCTAGAAAGAAGGGGTCGATTATGAAGAGACCTTCTCACTAGTAGCCATGTTTAATTCTATTAGGATTCTCTTATCCATTGCTGCCTATTTCGATTATGAAATTTGGCAAATGGACGTCAAGACTGCATTATTGAATGGCAATCTTGATGAGAGCATCTATATGATGCAACCAGAGGGATTCGTGTATCCAGATCAAGAGCAAAAGGTTTGCAAACTATAAAGGTCCATCTATGGACTTAAGCAAGCATCTAGATCTTGGAATATTAGGTTTGATGATGTGAAGCAAGCATCTATGGCTTCAAGCAGAACGTCGATGAGCCTTGTGTCTACAAGCGCATCATTGATAAGAGAGTAGTTTTTCTTGGTCCTATACGTAGATGATATCCTACTCATTGGGAATGATGTAGGAGTATTGTCTGATGTAAAGGGCTGGCAGGCTAGCCAATTCCAAATGAAAGATTTGGGAGAGGCAAGTTATGTTCTAGGGATCCAATTTATAAGGTATTGTAAGAACAAACTTATAGCACTGTCTCAGTCATCATATATCGATAAGATTCTTGTGCAATTTTAGATGCAGAACTCTAAGAAAGGTAATTTACCTTTCAGGCATGGAGTTCACTTGTCTAATGAACAGTGTCCTAAGACACCTCAAAAAGTAGAGGATATGAGACGTGTTCCCTATGCATCAGCAGTAGGTAGTCTCATGTATGCTATGTTATGCACGAGACCGAACATCTGCTATGCAGTGGGAGTAGTCAATAGATACCAGTCCAACCCAGGATTGGATCATTAGATTGCTGTCAAGATAATTCTTAAGTATCTTCGGAGAACGAGAGACTATATGCTAGTGTATTCTGGGCAAGATTTGATCCCGTTAGGATACACGGATTATGATTTTCAGTCAAACAGGGATTCTAGGAAATCCACGTCTGGATCAGTATTTACCTTGGGTGGTGGAGCCATTGTGTGGAGAAGTATCAAGCAATCTTGCATTGCTGACTCCACTATGGAAGCCGAATATGTAGCCGCTTAAAGCTGCTAAAGAGGCTGTTTGGCTCCTAAAGAGGCTGTTTGGCTCCGTAAGTTCTTGAGTGATCTGAAAGTTATTCCAGATCTGGATAGGTTCATCACACTTTATTGTGATAACAATGGTGCTGTGGCTAATTCTAAAGAACCAAGGAGCCACAAAAGAGGGAAGCATATAGAGAGAAAGTATCATCTCATTAGAGAGATAATGTAGAGAGGAGACGTGATGGTCACAAAAATAGCCTCATAAGACAATCTTGCTGACCCATTTACAAAGACCTTACCGGCTAAAGTGTTTTTAGGTCACCTAGATGGTCTAAGGTTACGAGACATGCCTCACATGCTTTAGTGCAAGTGAGAGATTATTGGGGTTTATGCCCTAAAGATGTAATTTGTAAATGAATTATTAAATAAATAAAAGAAAAAGTTCAATTCATTCATGTTGTGTTGTTTATTTTATAACTTGTGCATATATTTAACATCCAAGATTGCCGGATGTAATCTCGAACTGTGTATAAGAGTGTCATATACAGATGGATATTGTAAGAGACTGTAAGAGACGTGCAATCTAAAGAGTCCATAGATAGCAAATAAAGCTGGGTACTTTATTTGTGGTTAATCTAAAGTTGTGGTTCATTCCGTAATGTACGGTGATTCTATCCTGAATCATTCATATGGAGATATGAGAATGGAGGCACCTTGTATGATGTGATCATATAGGACTGGGCCATGATCTATATGAATCTCTCATCAAGATCCGTTTATCGACGAGATTCATATATATCAACTAATGATGGCTATATGTGGGTGATCTTAATCTTGAGTGACTTATCGACTCCTTCAGGTTAGATCGTGGTCTTTGATATACCATGGGTGAGGTCGGATGCAGTACCCGATCAATATGCTCTGTATGTTGGGATTGCGATTTGGCTTGTGGCTAGGAAGGTTTGTACACAATAGTGGAATCCACTCCTTCTTGTGAGAAGTTGATGGTAGTTCCCTTAAGGGTTGATTCGGGGCTTGGACAATATGAGCGCTCTCCTAATTCCGTAAGGAAATAAGATTTATTGTTCATTATAGAATCAACAGTGCTTAAAGGATATATGTAATTAGAGGGGTATAACAGACATTATGACCCAGCTCTAATTATGAACTACTGTTGAGGATCACACCATGTGTAATAGCTATATCGATGGACACCGAGTTGTATCAGTCTGTGTAAAAGCGTCTACAGTTGAGAGAGTGCAGCTTCGGGTTTTTAGTGGAATAATACCGAAGTTAATAATCAAGGAATATTAATTAAAGAGTTTAATTAATGATTTCGAGGGTTATTGGAGATCAAAATGCTGTAGGTCCATTAGGTCCCCTTGCTAGCCCGATCGATTTAGGTAACAAGGGTCATGGTTAATTAATTGGATTGTCCAATTAATTGTGTTACGAAAGTGACACGTACATATTCGGAGAATTAATTGAATAATGAGATTATTTAATTAATTAATGTTAATAGTTAAATTAATTAAATAATTAGATTATTTAATTATATTGATAATTATGAATTATTAATTAACTATTAATTGGAGGGAGTTAGTTGATATATGGATTTAGGTGAAGATAAAATAATAGGATTATTTTATTTTTACTAAATCATTTATCTAAGTATTTGAATTTAGTTTAAATTTAAAATACTTATTATCGCTTTTAATATATTAGATATATTTAAAAAGGATAATTAAAAGATATATATCAACTAATAACACAATAAAGATTGTATTGGATGTAAATTGGTATGTACATGAAACAATAATATAAGAACAATTTGCATAGGATGTAAATACTTAATTTATAAATATATACGTATTTGGTGAAGCAAGTAGCATGAACATATATATAGAGATATATATAGAGAGGGCGTAATTTTGTGGTGACAAAAAGAAAAGCAATTAACTATATATATATATATTTGTGAGCAGCAGTGCGCTGATATAAAGATCAGCAGAGTTTGATATATATTATTTTTATAAAAAGCGAGATCAATAGAGTTTGATATGTATTATTTTTGCAAAAAGCGAGATCAGCAAAGTTTGATATATATATTTGCAAAAAGAAAGATATATAAATATATTGTTTCATGCTTTATGTGTTTTTGAAACACATAGAAGAAAGAGTTTCTTCAATTCTCTCTAATAGGTGTCTTTAAACTTAAGTTATTAAAAGGGTGATATCATCACAACACACGTTAAAAAAGATGACATATCTCACCATTTCCACATAATTGCAAATCAAATTAAAGTATATATATATAGTCACATACTTGGTCAAACTCTTCAGCTGTTTGGTCCTAGGTAAATTGCTTCTTCTAAAAATTATATCATTAATAAAAAACATAAAATAAAATAAAAATTAAAAGGAAGTAGTGTTGAACCTATACGTAGAGGTGTCAACGGTTCGGTTTAACCGTTCGAAACCGATCCAAAACCGATCCAAAATGCCCTCTTAAAACCAAAATCGTAACCGTAACCGAAACCGTCGGTTACAAAACCGGTTGGAAACAGATTTCCAACGGTTCGGTTACGGTTAGGATTTCTAAAAAATCGTCCAAAAACTGCCAGTTTTGAAAAAAAAAATGCAACAACTAATAAATTACTGACACGTGGCAATGTGTATGAAAAAAAAAAAACAGGACCAAATCGAAACAGAACCGTTCGGTTTCACAAACCGAAACCGAACAGTAACCGAAAATTCGCAGTAACCAAAACGGCCTCAAACCGTCCCATTCCAGTTATGGTTACGGTTACGATTCGGTCTTTCCACGTAACCGTAACCGAAACCGAACCGTGGACACCGTTATCTATACGGCTATACCTATTCTGAGCCGTATTTAAATACTATTATAACTCTACTTCAAGCATCCAAATCCAAACATCTTTCTTTTTCTTTTTAAGTTCTCTATGAGGCATCTCCTTGCCCAAATCTCATCTCTTTCTTCAAACACCCACTGGCCACTCCACATCCTTTGATCTCTCTCTATTTTATTATCAAAACAACACTCAAATACATGACTAAATCTCTCGGAAATCCTAAATCCATTGCTCAATCTACTCTATTTCTATTTTTCAGGTAAATTTGTGGTGCTTGCATGTGGGTTTTTCTTCCTCAGATCGTGTTTTTTAGAATTCTTCTGCTTATTTAGTTTTCAAGTGGCTACATGAAACATTGTTATGTTAATTGAGCAGCGATCATGAAAAATAAATTACCCTTCTTCTGCCTTTTCATTTTTTCTGTATTTTAGGATAATGAAAGCTAACTTTTTTTCTTTGTTTCAGAATCTGAATTTTAATTTTAAGATTTTTTTTAAATCATATATGGATTTCAAGTCCCTTTTTTCGTTTAATTTTTCATTTTAGATCCATGTAAATTAAAGTTTTAATCTTTAAATTAACCTGTTCTTGAGCCACAAATTACTTTTAAAAAGTCCCATTACATACGACTAAAGATTTACATCTGCAAAGCATACTCTGATATTTTGCCCTAGTTTAGTTTATT
This sequence comes from Dipteronia dyeriana, assembly GCA_032871835.1. Lineage (NCBI taxonomy): Eukaryota > Viridiplantae > Streptophyta > Magnoliopsida > Sapindales > Sapindaceae > Dipteronia > Dipteronia dyeriana. Next base: position 41,854,905 of record CM065300.1, read on the forward strand.
TTTGACATACAAGTTAATTTTGATTTGAGTGTTCTGATGATCTGTTATTTTCCCCCATAAATTTTGCTTCTTTTTTCTTCTTGTCTGTGTGGTGTGTTTTGACAGGGTGGGGTGGAGTGATTGGTGTGTTGTATCGGCTGAGTTTTTCTCTTGAGATTCAAATTCTGGACTCTTATGTTTCTAGATTTTATTTTGTTTCCCTGTTATCTGTTATTTTCTCTCATAAAGATTATACTTTTTTGAATATTTATATTTTAACAAAATAATATATCATCAGAAAATAATTTACCTTAAGCCGAAGCACATATTTGAAAAGCTCAGTATTGCTCTCTTCTGTTTTCCTATTTCATCGTCTTTTACCAAACGAAGACCGATTTACAATATATTCTTCTTTCAGACCTAATACTTATTTGTATTTATATATTATTTTTCATAATTATCTTTTTGAATTTACTCATCACTGCACCTAAATATAGTTTATAGATAGACTATACATGTGGCACATGTGGCAATGGCAACCACCGGAAGAAGCTGGAAAAAGATAAGAACGTTTGATTGCCACTATTAATTTATTAATTTTGTTTAGTAATATGGTTCCTATAAAAAATTTGCTGGTCCTCCAAACAATTACATAAAGATATATTTTCAATTTTAAAAACAACCGCACAACTGTAAACAGAAAATGACTCTATTATCTTTTTCAATTAATTATTCTGGACAATTAATTCTTCTGTACAAGTTTCATGTAATTTATGATTATATAAAGGAGTTTGATGTCTTTTTACTGTTATAAAATCAATAAAATAAGAGTGGTGATATTGACACTGAACTATTAATATCCTATTTTTAAAATTATTTAGTATTTATTTTTTTTGTTTATCAAATTACTTAAATTGACGGAGAATTTTTATTAAAAGAATACGGTACAAAATAAAATTAATAAAATCCCACTTACCTTATTTTAAAACCCTAATAACATATATTATTTCAAATCATTGAATGTTTACTATTTTGTTTATATATTTTTTTTCAAATCTCAATCTCATATTTTTCATATTTAGTATCACTTTCCTTATTTCAAAACCCTAATAACATAGATTATTTTAAATCATTGAATTTTTACTATTTTTGTTTATTTTTTTTAGATCACAATCTCATATTTCCTATGTTTAGTATTTTTTTCATTTTATTGTTCCACATGTTTGTTTTGTTTTTGTTTTTAAATTTTATATCTATGTTTGTTATTTTTTTCTCTCAGTTTATTTTCTTTCAAAATTTTTATACATTCAATGATTTGTACCCACACCAAGAATCGTAACCAAGAAAAACTAATCTTTAACGAAACGAAACCACACCGAAATCCTAATTCAATCGCTAAAAAAAATCATGAAACGATCAATATCACACTCACAATCTACCACCAACGATCAATCGATTACAAAAAAAAAAACTCATCTAATAAGGACGGATTCACCATGATAATAATAAGAAAAAATAAATATGGATGTGAGAAAACTGTATATAAATATTATAAAAGTATAATTTTTTTTTTTAGAAAAGATATGTGGACCATGTGGTGTATTAAGTTTGGAAATATGGAAAAGGGTAATCCAAAAAATAAATTAAAAAATTTAATAAAACCATTTAATTTTATATAATTAAATTAAAAAATTTAAAGTTGGAGTATAAATAGTTAAGTAGTGGGTGTCAATGGCTAAATGGCACCACTCTAAAATAATTCTAAATTTATAATTTACTTTTTCACCCTGTTACAAAACAAACTATCCATTATTAATTTGAAAATATTGACAAGAGCAAATATATATAATTCTTTCCACTACTTAAAAAAGATCATAACAAAATAAAAAGGTTAAAAATATGGTTCAACCCACTATTTTTATATAGAACTAGGTTTGGAGTCACATGCAATGTGCTTCCTAAATGCATGGTTTATTACAATATGATATATAAAAACAATTTATATTCATTATAAATTTTACCACTTGAAAACATGACAAACATAAAAACTTTGACAATATTGTTATATATTATAAGTTTATAACAATATAAGTACATATATAAAATTAAAAGTATATATATAAAGTAAAAGGTACATCTCTATAAAAAAAACAAAAAAAAAACAAAAAGTGCATTGTTTTTTTTTTTTTCTGGACTATTTTGGTATTCTGTTAACTAACAACACTGTACCTTTTTTTTTTCTATCCTTGCCTTTCGTACGTAGTTGCTTTGATATGAATGAGGAAATATCTGGATTAGAGAGTGTGGTAATACTTTCAATGTCGGTGATTCCCTCCCGTTACATAAAAATATAAATTTAAATTAATGTTTTATTTTAGAATAATATTTTAGGAACAAGTAGAAATATAGGGTACTAATATACTTCATCTGTTTGTTCCATGAGTTGTTTTGTTGAGCATGACAGAGTTTTTTCAGCATTGTTTCCAAATAAAGTGGCTAAAATTGTTCCAGATGCATCTTCTAATTCAACTTCAACACAACACCTACATCATGGTGGTTACAAAAATATAAGAGAAAATATGAGAGTTTATGGAACTTGTTTACCAATATGGCTATAACTACAACAATAAATAGTAAACCAGCACCTAACAACAGCCAAAATCAGTTACGAAAGGAAGTTTAAAAGAAGAAAAAAAAAAGATTTATGTAAGCAGAATTGTTAATAAAAACTGGATAGTCTGTTTAAGTATAGATTAATGTTTAATAACATTCAATTATTTTTATACGTAAAATCAGTTCAAAAACACTCAAAGTAAGAAGTGGCTAGGAAAAAAAATGAATATGAAATACAAAATAGAAAATAGAACCTTAACATATCAGAGCTTGCAATAAATGCATGTAAACGATTCATCATTTTCTGCCCCTGTGACTTTGTTGCATTGATTGCAAGACATGTACCAAAATTTTTGGTCTAAGTTTTTTATTGTTACCGATGCAATCACCCAAAAATTCATTTGCTGCAATTATAGATTTAAATTTGTTATAATAATAATAATAATATATTTCATACATACTACGCTAAAAAGGGAATTTATCTTTGAAAGAAATAGTGATAAAACTAATTTACTTAATGAAGTAAATTTTCTATTTTGGTGATCTCTATCACATCTTCTTTTGAAGGAGTTGTGGAAGAAGATGCAGAATTTAAGTATTACTTTTGTCTGATTATATCTTCGAGCACAGTTTCATTAAGTATTGACCTGTTATATTATCAATATGTAAGTTTAATGATACAGAATTATGATATATAAAAAATATTTATAGGTCAAGAGTGAACCACCAGGAGTGTAGTGTTGTTGCTTCAGAACTTTCTGGGTTGATAATGAAAGAACTTGCTGCCTTTGTTGCTAATGATATTCCTTTGCATATAGAGGTCGTTTTTCAGTGAATAGTGTTAGAAATAAATATCGTAATCAATTTAATTTTTTTTTTAAATGCGTACCGTTATATGACACAACTTTTAGATGGGGCACTATGATGATCGGCTTTGTTCTGATAACTTCAATAATTGTAGCAGCTTCATTGGCAATAAATTGATCCTAAAAAGTTAAAAGCATCAGCTTTAATCTAAAAAAAAAAACAGAATTAATTCGAATATAATCTTCTATCAGGTAAGTATTTTGAAATAGAAGAAAAATCATTAAAAAAATCTTACTCGTGATTAATCACTATGATTTCTTGAATCATTGATAGTCATTGTCGTTTTCCTATTTCACGAGCAGGCTTCATATCGATTGCTAGAGCAATGATGTCTACGGGAAATAATAATAATAATAATAATAATAATAAGCTATCAATAGGAATTGTATCATTGACAAATTCAATAAGAAAATTCTGAAAGTCGATTCTTACCGATTTGTGTATTACAGTCCTTGTATTTTTCTAGATCAACAAACGACACAAAATTGAAGGTTGATGGGATCACCAATTGTTCCTCTACAATTTCCTGAACCAAAGTTCTGCCATTGATGGTCCCATTGATAATCATATTCAACAATTCTATGTTCCGGTTTGATTGCTTTTACAAATGCATTGGAGATGCGATAACTCTTGGATATGATTAAAGTGTCTTTAAACAGTTCAATGTCAGTGCCAAAAATGTTGTCATGGATTCGTGTTCCCTATAAATTGATATTATAGAATTTAAAGTGTAACCGGTAAAAAGTAATGTAATAATACGAACGGGCAGTGTTTTAAATTAATAATAAAGAAGTTGTTTTTTACATGAAAAAACAATGAAATAAACTGTATACCTCAGAATCAACCGGAATCAATATCTGATATTTGGTAGGGCTATGTTGTGATAAGCGCGGCATCGTTTTTTCAACCACCGTTACCTTTACTGACCAGCTTTTACTCGTAGGATAAATTTCCATTATCAGCTTATGTGATTTTGAGCAGTATAGGCATATGTTTCCTAAATGCATGTTTTATAACAATATGCCATATAAAAATAATTTATATTCATTATAAACAATACTAAATACAATAGAAATAAGGGAAAAAATAATGAAAATAAAATATACAGAAAAATAAAAGGATGGAAAGGAATAACATGTCCATTTCTTTTTTAAACCCTCTTTGATATAGGTGTAAGTAAGATTCACTATTAAGTAACTAAACCAATTCCAGTTCATCATGAGCAAGATTTACCATTAAATCACTGAGCCAAATTAATTATAATTTTATATTCTATAATTCTTACAATTAGTATTTTAAGACCTATATGTCGATTGTATATATTTTTAGGATAATTTGTTAGAAATTGTAGTATTTCCCTAATTTTAAACCAAATTAAGGTGATTATATATATTCACATTCCTGGTCAAACTTCTCAGTTATTCCATATTTGGGTTTGGTTAAATTCGTCATTTTAGAAACTATATCATAATAAATAAATAAATACTAAATACAGTAGAAATAAGTGAAAAAAAATAAACCTAAACAGGGCAGTATATATATACCATTATAACTCGAGAGAAAATAAAAAATAATCACAACTATTGTGAAAATTTTGTTTTTAACCACATACGAAAATTTATTTTTTAATAGCCACTTTTTAAAAAAAATTCAGTGTATGTCCGTAAATTACAAAAATACCCATGGATATGATTTTTTTCTTTAAAACTGAAAGAAAACTTGAAATCATGACTAAAATCTGGAACCAAACTTGAAATCACGGCTAGGAACTTGAAACTTGAAATCTTGTTTAAAAAAATGAAATTTTGAAACTTGAAATCTTGCTTAAATTAAAATGTTGAAACTTGAAATCTTGACTAAATTGAAAGTTGAAACTTGAAACTTGAAACTTGAAATGATCTGGGTTTTTAAGTTCTTCGTTTTCAAATTTTGAAACTTGAAATGTTGCTTAAATTGAAATGTTGCCTAAATTGAAATGTTGAAACTTGAAATGTTGACTAAATTGAAATGTTCAAACTTGAAATATTCTAACTTGAAATGTTGGTTTCTAATATTTCATTTTCTTTCCTTTTTTTCAGCAGATCTAATCGTCTGCGGAGGGGGAGCTCGACGATGTTGCTGGACGGTCGTGAAGGCCAGGCACTGCACTCCTGCAAGCCGTCGACGACATGTGAGAGAGAAAGGAAAGGAGAGAGAAAGAGATGTGAGTGAAAAAGAGAGAGAAAGAAGAGAGAGAGAGAGAGCTGCGGGAAGAGAGAAGAGAGGTTGGGTGGGAGAGAGAGGAGGCCAGCGACGGTTCGCCGGCCTTCGCAAGGATGCCGGCGACGGTTCACCGGTGAGAGAGAGAGATCGGGGAGAGAGAGAGAGAGAGAGGAAAGGAGAAAGAAATCGGGAAGAGAGAGGAAAGGAGAGAGAGAAAAAAAGAGAAGAGAGAGAAAATGGTTGGGGATGGTTTTTATATGGGGGCATTCAAGTAATTTCTCAAAAAAGTGGCTATTAACAAATAAATTTTCGTATATGGTTAAAAATAAAATTTTCATAATTGTTATGGTTATTTTTAGCAATTTCCACTTATAACTCATCATTAAGCATAACTCTTCATCAAGCGTACAAAATGAAATATCTCTCTTTCTCTTTCTAAAATACCTAACATTGTTCTTACCCCACATCCTATCTCTTTCTTCAAACACTCAACAACTCCCAAAATCATGTTAAATTTCTCAAAATCCTCAAATCCATTACTCAATTTCTCTAAAATCTCAAATCCATGACTCAGTTTACTTTTTTTCTTTCTCTGAGGTAATTTTCTGATCCATGCATGTAGATCTTTAAATAAAGCAAACTTCATCTTCTCTTCTTCAGATTATGTTTTTAGATTTCTTTCTTTTATTTTATTTCATCCACATTTATTAATTGTTATTTTCTCTTTTTCAAATTTTATCTCACTCTTCTTCTCTGCCTCATAATTAGATTTCTGATTTTAAGATTTGTTTTTTAACTATATACAGATTTCAAAAAAAATTCCATTTAATTTTTCAGTTGTAATCTTTAGATTAACTGGTGCTAGAGCCATGAATTCGCCCATTGATCTTGATGAGGTTGTCATTAGAAGGATTCCGCCGGTAAAGTATTAGTTTTTAAAAGTCCCATTAAATACAACCATAGATTTACATCTACAAAGCATATATACTCTGATATTGTCCCCTGGTTGAGTTTATTTTTTATATACTAGTTTCGATTTTAGTATTTTAACGATGTGTTGTTTTATCCCATAAATTTTGTCTCTTTTTTCTTCTTGTCTGGTGTGCTTTAATGGAACAGGGTGAAGTGATTTGTGTGTTATATTGTGTGGTGAGTCTGAGATTCAAATCCTAGACTCTATTTTTCTAAATTTTATTTTGATTCACTGTTATCTGTCATTTTCTCCCATAGAGATCAATTTTTTTTTTTGTATTATATCTATATTTTAACAAAATAATGCAACATCGGAAAATAATTTACATTGATTCGAAGCACAGATTTGAAAAACCTCTTCTTTACAATTATTTCAAATTGTGATGCTTGCATGTGGGTTTTTAAATTAATAGTTTGAGTTTTGTTGGTTATTACTTGTAAAAAAACTTCATAAATCACTACCTACATCATTTCTAGAAAAACAGAAAACAATTTAACTTTGAATTTAATCCACAATTATTAATGACAAACTCACAAACAAATATATAAAGTTCAAGCATATTTTGTAGCCGAAAAAAACTAACAAAATTCATAAACCAAATACCTGGATCACAGATTTTTAAGATGAAGTTGAGTTCTTCTTTATTTATTTTTCCCAGTTATTTTTCTTTCAACCAAACTAAGAATTTTCTTTGTTCAATCGCGTCCAGCACTTTGTGTATTTCCTCTCTTTTTATCATAGATATCCTTTTCAAAATCAGCCATGTGGCAGTAAAATTAAATATCTAGGCAAGTCTATGTAAATACTCGGCAACTGTATTTATATATTTTTTTAATTGAAGATAAGAATGCCTATTTTTTTTTCTCTTTTTCTCATCCCAATCTTCTATTTCTCTCTCTTAAAATTGACATTTGAAGCCCTTGCATCTGTGTCTTGTTTTAATTTGTAGGGATTATAATTGTAATTTCTGTTTCTTGTAGCTACCGGTGTTATGTTTAAATTTCTTTTTAAATGTGTGTAATAACATGGAATTTAAGTATAATTTATTATTGATCCTCAAAACAACTACAAAAAATATATTTTCAATTTTAAAAACCGCCTAAACCGTAAACATAAAATGATTTCGTTATTCTTTATAATTAATTATATTGTATAAATTTTATGTAACTTTTGAATATGTGAACACTTTTCCAATCGTTTTATTTTTATAAATTTAGCAAAATAATTTTAAATTTGTGAATCATTTCTTTATTCTGCTACTAAATAAAATATTCATAATTAGTTATGGAATTTTAAAAACAACAAGAGAAATCATAATTAAATAGAGAGGGCTTAAAATATTTGCATGTGACAAATGTTTCATGACGCATTATAATTTTAATTAATATCATTCAATTATTAATATAATTATGGTAACACCATATCAATAATTGAAGTTTGATTAATGACACATTATAAATACCTTAAGTTTTGGAATCTGTTATGGTTCCTAATTATAATTTTAATTAATATCATTCAATTATTAATATAATTATAGTAACACCATATCAATAATTGAAGTTTGATTAATGACACATTATAAATACCTTAAGTTTTGGAATCTGTTATGGTTCCTCAATTCTTGATTAAATCTTCCTTCGTCATATGAGAAGTCATGTCATAAACAATAATAAAACACCGAAACGAATAACATAATAACATACATATTAGCTTTATATAGAGATTTATTTACATCAGAAGTGTTTGAGATCAAATGAAAGTGGTATGTTTACTGTGCAAATTCTATACGGAGTGAAGCAATACAATTTGTATTGCCTACACCTCCCTTCTCATATAGCATGTAATATTTTCGTTGGGTTTTAGACATCATTCTGTTAAACTCGATAACAGCCTTTGATGGGGTAGCCACTGATTTTACTGCCATACAAACAAGAAAATCATTTTTGACACATTAAAAGAAAATCATTTTTGACACATTAAACTTGATAGTTTGTGAGGATCTAACAGATAAAATTAGAAGTAATTTTGATTGTTTTCTAAAAATCTCAAAATTACAGTTCCAGTAAAAAGAGTGGATAATCATCTCCTTCAACTTGAAATTACAAAAAAAAACTAATTTTTGTAGCAAAAGGATGGAATTAGCAAAACCCAAGTGAGTTAGATGAAAGTAGAAGAATTTCCTATATACCTTATAAATTGAAGTGACAGATAATTATTGTATACAAAAAAGCTCATGTGGATTTGGAATTTGATATTGTATAAACACAACGCATGATATGCATCGTATATATATATATATAAAGGAAGAAAAAAAAAATCTAATATGAATCATATTTGATATATCCAACAATTCATGGTTTGATTGCTGAGTGCCGACAAACACCATTTATTTTCTAATTTCAATTACAGTGATAAGTGGTGTCAACACTTAACATAAATCACAGACAAAAATATGAATGGTTTTGGTCAATAATTCTCTTTCTCCTAAGCCTGCAGGCACAAAATTTAAATACCAAAAGCATCCAACACAATACTCACGTGTTGTAAGTGCAGCAAGTATTTTCTTGGATAAAGTAACATCTCCAACATGATCTTTGCCCATAAATAAGTTTCTAACCTGTCAAGCAAGCGGTGCATTAACATGTATCAGATATTAACATGAGAACAAGATATCTACATTAATTAAACGACATAAGATAAGGATTCGGAACCCACTGGCTCGTACAATCTGATTCTTAACCCTCCGTATATACATTGATCAGTGTTCTAGTAGATTTTCCTTTAATCGGCCTTCTTAGGTGGTCGGACGCTTAGTCGGGTGCTTAACCCGTCTGGGCGGCGCCTAACCCGTCTAGGCAAGCCGATTAATCGGTTTATGCGTTTTTTTATTTTTTATTTTATTTTATTTCTAAAAACGACATTGTTTTCAGTGTTTTGGTCAGTAAACCTAATATTCTCATTCTTTAAACATATATTCCAATTGAAACCACCATAAACAGTTTCAGGTTGACTAATAATTGAAACCGCATTCCAATTAAAACCATCATTCCAGTGTTTTGTTTTGTTTCATTTTGTATTTTTGTTTATTAGATTTGTAAAATTATCATTTTCTTGACAATTCTAATGATTTTATATGGATCTTTATTCATTTTATTAGATTTAATCAGGTTGTGATTTGCTTAAAGGGAGTGTAAAAAGAAAAAAAAAAGATTGTCGCCTAGGCGGTGCCTAGATGGCGTCTAAGCACTCTAGGCACTAGAGGCTGGTCCACCGTACAACTAGCGCCTAGCGCCTAGCGCCTACTAGAACATTGACATTGATGATGTAATCCTGGAATAATTCCATTCCAGAGTGCTGTTGCACCTTCTTCCCTAGCAATGGTAGCAATTGTACTCAACATTCCCTAGTATATTGGTAAGGTCGCTGAGCAGCAGCTTTCTTTCGGAGTTGCATGTCACGGGGTGAGAATTTCATCTAGGCACACCCGTGCGGCACTTAGGCAACTTCCGTGGGAACGTTGCTAAGTAAGCCTTGTAAGAGGGACACTCGGGCAAGTTCTTGGATGAACGTTGCCGAGTGTGAAGATACGGAAGCGATTTAGAGTGAGGAGAGTCGAGAGAGGGTTGAAATGGGGAGCCTAGAGACAGTGCATCGGTGAGACTTACGAAGGAAGACCACGATTCTCTGGATCACTAGAATGCTCACAAATACTCTCAAATGAAGAGTTGTATTAATGTAAGAATTCTATGATGATTTACAAATGAGAGGGATTGGCTATTTATAGTTGAGCCGCCTCCTTAAGGAATGTTCTAAACTAATCTAGTATAATAGTGGAGATTAAGTCTCCAGAATATTCTACACCTAACTAGAATACTCTACATTTATTTACATGCCTTTACAAGGTTCTTGATTATTCTACACCTATCTAAGCACAAGAATGGTGTAGAGATGGTTGGGTTGCTAGAGACTTCCAGAAGCTTGACCAATGCCGGAATTGTGGGGAAGTCTCTAGAATCTTCCAGGAATTTGGCAGATTAAGGGCCTCTGTTGGACTCCTGGGCTTGTAAGCTTGCGGCCCGTGACATCCTCCCCCACCTAAGTTCGCAACGTCCTCGTTCCGTGGGCGCTGAGTATGTTGGAGTCGACCACAAGTTGGTTCATTCGTGCGGAAGGTCTTTGGCTTGGGAAGCTTCCCTTGAGAGACCGAATTCGAGTCTCGCATCCTTAACTCGAACAAGTGGGCTGGCTAGGTTTCGAAGGTGATCCAGCATCTCAGGTGCCTTCTCTCGGTACCTTCGATCGCTTCCCATGGCTTGCGCACTTCTTGCTCCTTCGAACACCTACGGTCGGCTGGTTCTGTGGAGAAGTGGGAGAACTAGATGACACCTCAAGTTTTACGACGGGCAGCATCCTGCATGGCTCGGGCAGGGATTCCTCCTGGATGGAGAGTGTCTTGGACTTGCTTTTCTTGTTGTGGGAACGTTGGTCACCACGAACAAGCATTTGGATTTCGAATCGAGCAACTTCGCTATCGGAGAACGTGGCTCGTGCTAGCTGTGATTGCTCTATGGTGGCAACTTCGCTATCGGAGTGCATGACTCGTGCTAGCTGTGATTGCTTTTTGGTGACAACTTCGATATCGAAGTGCATGACTCATGCTAGCTGTGATTGCCTAGTAATAAGCTCCGAACCCTGCTGCTTGGAACCGACCTGCTCTGATACCACTTGTCACGGGGTGAGAATTTCATCTAGGCACACATGTGCGGCACTTAGGCAACTTCCATGGGAACGTTGCTAAGTAAGCCTTGTAAGAGGGACACTCGGGCAGGTTCTTGGATGAACGTTGCCGAGTGTGAAGATACGGAAGCAATTTAGAGTGAGGAGAGTCGGGAGAGGGTTGAAATGGGGAGCCTAAAGACAGTGCATCGGTGAGACTTACGAAGGAAGACCACGATGCTCTGGATCACTAGAATGCTCACAAATACTCTCAAAGGAAGAGTTGTATTAATGTAAGAATTCTATGATGATTTACAAATGAGAGGGATTGGCTATTTATAGTTGAGCCGCCTCCTTAAGGAATGTTCTAGACTTATCTAGTATAATAGTGGAGATTAAGTCTCCAGAATATTTTACACCTAACTAGAATACTCTATATTTATTTACATGTCTTTACAAGGTTCTTGATTATTCTACACCTATCTAAGCACAAGAATGGTGTAGAGATGGTTGGGTTGCTAGAGACTTCTAGAAGCTTGACCAATGCCGGAATTGTGGGGAAGTCTCTAGAATCTTCCAGGAATTTGGCAGATTAAGGGCCTCTGTTGGACTCCTGGGCTTGTAAGCTTGCGGCCCGTGACATGCAGCCTAAATTTAGCAGTGTCCGAAGGAATAGTACAAATCTACACCATAATCATGTAAATTGAATTAGTAAAAGCATTTCAAAACATATCAGAATATAACAATTAGGATGACAATCTAAAAGTAAATTCAACAAAGAATTAAAGGCCTGTAAAAATTAAATAGCATTTTTTGGAGATGTTATTTCAACATTGTCACTGTTTTAAAAACTTATGTTTAAAAGGCACCTATTATGGTGAACAAATAAAAATACCCTCAATAGTTATTACATCAGAGTCTTTCATTCATTTTTTACAGTGAGAGTTTTGAAATAGAGAGAGAAAGTTTCATTGAAACTCAGGCGCTACGCAGACGCATTCGGGGGTCGAGCTCGAATTCTTTCCAAAAAAGCTGGGAAATAGTCAAAAAAATAAAAACTCGAACCAACAGAAAAAAAACTCTAACTAATAGAAAAAAAACTCGGATCAATATAAAAAAAACTCGAACCAATACAAAAAAAAAAACTCAAAAATAGTAAAAAAATAAAAGCTCGGACCAATACAAAAAAAAAGCTAGAAATCTTTCCAAAAAAGCTCGGAAATAGTCAAAAAAATAAAATCTCGAACCAATGGAAAAAAAGCTCGGACCAATGGGAAAAAAGCTCGGACCAATGGAAAAAAAAGCTCGAACTAATGGAAAAAAAAGCTAGAATCAATACAAAAAAGCTCAGACCAATACAAAAATAGCTCAAAATCTTTCCAAAAAAGCTCAGAAATAGTCAAAAAAATAAAAGCTCGAACCAATAGAAAAAAAGCTAGAATCAATACAAAAAAGCTCGAAATCTTTCTAAAAGAGCTCGGAAATAGTCAAAAAAATAAAAGCTCGAACCAATACAAAAAAAAACTCAAACTAATGGAAAAAAGCTCGGAACAATACAAAAATGGCTCGAACCAATACAAAAAAAAAACTCGAATTCTTTCCAAAAAAGATCGCAAATAATCAAAAAATAAAAGCTCGGAATAATAAAAACAAGCTCGAACTATTAGAAAAAAAATGTCGGAAAACAATAAAAATAAAATCATACAAATTCTGGAAACTGTATGTTCATATACGGATTGATACATTATTAAACCAGTCACAAATGCATGAAAGAAAATAAGGAGAATGATTTTCAGATAACGTTTTTAGAAAGAAAATATAACTTTTCTTTTTTAAAGTGTAGATGGAAGCACAAAGGGAAAATTTAAGGGCAATTTGGGTAGTTCACCGTAATAGGTGCCTTTTAAACATAAGTTATTAAACTGGTAACATCATTACAACACGACAAAAAAAAGGTGACATTCTTCACCATTTCTACTTTGCATAACCTCAACATCTTTCTCAAATTTATTGATCTATACACCATCTCAATCTCAAATTGTCCTGAATCTTTCGAAATTTTAGGCAAAAATAACTAATCTAACACACAATTTTTTGATCAGATACTTTCAAGCCTACACGTTATCGTTTGATTTCTATAAAAAAAATATTCAAACTCATTTTATGAATTGACTGCATAAAAATTCTCATCAAATTCAAAAGTTTACCTTTCATGCATGAATTTGTAGCTAGAATATTGAGAAATCCATAAACAATAAGATAGAAAAACCCGAACCGACTCCAAAACCTTTCGATGATATATATAATAAACATGCAATTCATGAGATCAAAAGAAAACAAATTTACAGGCATGTTCAAAGATACCCAGATAGCATATTTGATTTTTTATCCGCCGATTTATCAAATATAAATACAAGGACATCAAACAAAATACAGCTCTAAAGAGCCAAAAAATAAAATACCCATTACAAGTTAGATCCATATCAAAAACTATGTCTAACACAACATACAAAAAGAGAAAAAAGAAATGATCCGGTAAATCTTAAAACAAACAAGAGAGTTCGACATCTACACATCTAAAATATTTTGCTTCCACTCTCTTATATTCCTTCAAATAAATGACTTTTCTTCTTCAAAAACCAATTTCATTAACTAAACAATCCATCTATTACATTTAAAAAATATATCTCTTACTTCCAAAAACCCAATTTAGCTATCATCAAAACAAAAACAAAAGACCAAGCCTCAATTTATATTCAGATTGCAAAAGTAAAACAAAATTCTATAATACGCACATAGAGAAAGCAATTAAAACCATATAAATTTCAGAACTAAACCCCAAAAGATACTTATAGATCCAGTTTTAAAAACTATATGAAAAACAAAGATTTATGCTAAGCATGATATTTATAATATAAATAATAATATTTGAAAGTAACTTACATAAATTATTATAAATTATTTTAAACTATTTTAAGATGATGTAGACAATGTTAGTAGCTATTTATAAACGATATTTTTAGTTGATCCGTCATTAGAATTTCCAATATCAATAGGTCTAACGAGAACTTTAATAGAATTTGTATTTTTTACTCTAGAAAGAGCTATATATAACTGTCCACGTGAAAATACTGGTTGAGGTAAACATATGCCAACATAATCTAGTGTTTGACCTTGAGATTTATTTATTATCATAGCAAAACTTAAACGAATCGTAAATTGAGCTCTTTTGAATGGAAATGGATGTTTGTCACTTTCAATAGGTAAAATCGGAATTCTTGGCAAGAACACTTTTTTTCCACGATAATGACCGGTTGTTATTTCTGCATCAATGACATTTGATTCATATCGATTACAAATCAGTCTAGTACCATTACATAATCCTTCAGATGGACTAATATTTCGAAGTAACATTATAGGACAACCTGGTTTTAGTACTAATTCATGTGGATGCAGTCCATTTGGTGTCAAGGTGTTTAAAAAATCTTCTTGAAAGCCTTGTTCGGTTTTATCCAATGTTTCATCAAAGCTATAATATTTCACAGCATGTCCAAGAAATTTATGTATAAGCAAGTTATTTATTTCATCAACATAGTCATTTGTTGGTGTTAATATTGCTCGATTTATCATGAAATTTACATTGTTGGAATAATTATGTATATCAGGCAACATAAGATTTAGGGGTCGTTTGTTTTATTGTCTAAAAATTGAACAGTCCTGAATTTTTCTAATGACGGAATAGGGATTGAAATCTGAACTTGAATGACATATTTTGTTTTTTTTTTCTCACATCTGAATGTATTGTCAACACGTTTGTTTTTAAAGTAAAATTATCTGAATATAAGTAATTTTACATTTATACCTATGTTAAACAATTATACATATAATATGGAATAAAAACAATCCAAAAATAATAATTATATGTGAACACATATGATCATGATCTCCATCTTTAATTTGATTACAAACAAACTTCATTTTTCTAAGAAAAGAAAATGTTTTTTTTTATCAAAAAATAAAAAGGACATCAGGAAAACTCGCACAAAACACTATAATATATATATATATATCACCATAATATCATAATAAAGTATCGTTATTAAACACCGATATGCATAGTGATTAGGGTTCTTTTTTATTTTTAAAGCTATTTAAAATAGGCAATATATTAAAATAAAGATTTTCATACCATATGTAATTTTGATAAAATTGGAAATATGTTATATATGGGGGGATAGTATCGGAAGAAAATTTTTTAATGCAATTCAGTGATTTGCAATTAATTTAAAAATCGGGATTTTTTAATTTTTATTTAAGTTGTTTTTTAGGATTTTAAGTTGTTTGACCACTTAAAAAAATAAACAAAACAACTTAATAATTATGATTCAGACCTATTAAGTTTTAAGTTGAAAAAACAAATGACCCATTAGTAAAGTATTTAAAGAAGTTTCATCGTCCTCATAAGGTATAGTCATCATAGAGGAAAGTTTTATTTTCTCATCGACATCTGTTTCTTCGATTCCATCACCAATTCGTAATAAGAATTGGCTAAATAAATGATCAAATTTAGCTCTCATATTTTCAGTCAACTTGATTTTTTCTATCATTGGCCATAAATATGAATTCACTAAGCTTGCATTAATTGTTTCTTCTTTGGTTGCTTTTAGAACAACTGGTAATTTTGATGAAAATCGTCACCAAATACAATTACTTTACCACCAAATAGTAATTCACTATCATTTATATCTTACAACATTTTATCTAGAGTTTCTATAGTTTGTCTTTTGCATATAGATGCTTATCCCAAATAATTCATTTTGCAACACGAAAAAGCTTAGATATTCCACTTTGTTTGCTAATACTACATGTGATATTATCTTCTATATTAAGTGGGATCTTAAATCGTGAATGTGTTGTTTGACCTCCAGGTAATATCGATGCATCGACTCTAGATGAAGCAGTTGCAATAGCTAAAAGATATTTTGATCTATTCTCAGCAAGGATTGCTCGATATATAAATGTTTTTCCAGTTCCATCAGGACCATCAATAAAAAATGCTCATGGTTTTTCCGAAAAAACTCTTTCTAATATTACATTATATGTATTTTTTTTGTTCTGAGTTTAATGATGATATGGCAAGAATATCTTGTTCTGGAACAATCACTTGTAATTCATCATTAATATCTCTTAATCCTTTCTCATCTTCATTTAATTCTATATTGTAATCAACTAATTAGTAGTCATTAATATTTTTTCTCATAAGTTCAATGGTTGAATTAATACTTTGTAAGGTTTTAATTATGAGATTAGGTAAAACGGTATTCATCTTATTGTAATCCTCAGATAAAAATGTTCAAATTTGTTCCATAACATTTTGGGATTATTAGGTTTGCAATTTACTAATATGGTAGCAAATAATCGCCTTAAAGTATATGACATTTGATATAATGATGCTTCTTGTAAGCATTGTTCTAAATTGTTATCAGCTTCTAATAATCCATATAGTAGAGCTGATTCACGAAATGATGTCGTTTGTTAACAGTTTTCAAATCTTCAAATGATTTTGGACCTCTCATATGGTTTAATAATAATCATAAATAATATATTTCACCTTTAATCGGATTTGTTGTAACTATTCTGCCAATAACTTGACATTGTTTTCTTGGATTCCAAATTTTATCCCGTTGATTCCAAACAAAATGTTCAGGAAACTCTTTATATAACAATTTTTTTGCTTTGGCATTATTTTTATTCATGTTGAAAAATTCAGTTAGCATTGTTTTTTATTTGAAATCGTTATTTATTATGTGTAAGAATGTCTGATTTTTGAAAATTAATAATCTGTCTATCTTCAAGATGCAATTGTAGTTTTATTACCGATGGATATATTTCATTTAGTATGAAACCATAGATTCTCCATATAGCTTTTGGTGGAGAAATTCATATTGCTGATTGAAATCATTCAATTTCATCTATATCTTCAAACTTATTTTCAGACAATATATGAAAAGCTATTCGATCATGGCCTTTGTATATATATTTATATAAATATTTTACTGTTCTAATTGTTGAACATATTTCAACATTAATATGGCAATCAAATTTTGTAAGTAAATAAGGATTGTAAGGAACAACCCAACGATTGTCCAAATCATGTCCTCTCACTTTAATTGTTTCACCATTATCACGTCGTCTATATTGTGGATATAATTTATTTTTTTTTGTTGTTTCGTAACAAAATATCTTAGGATAGTGATTTTTACATCTTCCATTCTTTTCATACACATATTATTAGGGTTGAGATTACCACAAGGGTCATGCATCATATGTTTAATAACTGTTAAATATAAGTGTATATTTTGGTTTTTATTGGGAATTTCAACTGATACTATACTATCAAATGTTTCGGACGCAATAAGTTTATAATTTGATTTAAAATAATTAGAAAGTGCGCATGTGGAAGACCTCTTTTTTGGAATTCAATTACATATACATATCCAGCTACAGGTCCAAATATTTCTTTCTTGAATAAATCATTCTTTAATTGTTCTAATTTTGCTTTAAATATTCGAGATACTAAATCAGGTCTATTCTGAGCTTCTTTTGATGGTTGCAACTCTTGTTTAATTTCAAGCCAATTAGGATTACATGTCATTATAAGAAATATGTCAGGTTTTCCAAATCGTTGGACCAATGTCATTGCATCCACATATCTCTTTCTTCGCATGTCTCTAGGGCCACCTATAAAAGTATCTGTCAAAATTATTCTTTTTCCAACTTTAGAACCTCTAGTTTCACCCAATTCAATACTATCAATAATTCCTTGATATAATTTAGCTCTAATATCATTTTGTTTATTTCGAAAGTAATTTAATCTAGAGCTTTCCAGTTT
This sequence comes from Dipteronia dyeriana, assembly GCA_032871835.1. NCBI lineage: Eukaryota > Viridiplantae > Streptophyta > Magnoliopsida > Sapindales > Sapindaceae > Dipteronia > Dipteronia dyeriana. The sequence continues at coordinate 41,873,147 of CM065300.1, forward strand.
GACATACATATCAATTACATATTGTTGTAAAAGTCGTCCTGCATGTAATAATATGGATTTTTCTGTTGATCTTATTTGTAACTTGTAGTTATAATATTCACAACAAGAGACCGCGTTTCTTTTCCTGCTTCATTGTAAAACTGAAACAAAACAATTAAATACTCATGATTAGATTTACTACAAATTGTAGGTTTTTAGTGAAATAATGTTATTGTCATAAATAATTGTACCTTCCATTTCTCTTTCAAGTAATTCGGTAGTCGAATTTATTTGATTGGGAGATACCAAAAATTGTCCTTCACATGATTTGTTTTTCTATTTTTTTGTATTCCTTGATGCCAACCAGTTTCACCAAAAGGAAATAGTATAGGATATTGTAAGGGATCATAGCATCCAAAGTAAATTGTATTCTATGACTATACCCTGTATGGTTGTAAACAACAATGTCTCGATTTTTGTGTTCTTCATCAGGTTTATCTTCTACACATATGGCCGACACTTGTGAAGCCAACGGAGTATTATAAACTCGCTGATCTAATCCAGCATTTGATCGTAAATGAATTGTATGATTTTTTAGGTAAGATATGTTTTTAAGATTCCGAAAGAAAAGGCAATAAGGATTAATTTGTAATATATCAATTATTTTGGTTATAATAGATGGGTTCATTTTTGTTGATCCATACATCCTATTTTCAATTTCATGTTCAGTATCATAGAAGTATAATTGTAGATAAGAAGGACCATCATTTGAAGGTAATAACTCATTGATATAATGATAGACTTGTCCTAGAATACGAAATGTATATATACCTTCATTTCTTTTGTATAAGTTTTTATCCTATTTAACTCCAAAAGATGTGAAAGCAAATGTATTGTTATATGTACGAATGTATTTTTTAAATTCGATTGATTCTTTTGAGTTTGAAGTGTATAATTGGTAGAGTTGTTCAGGTACATCGTTATATTTTAGCAAAATTTATCCATCGAAACAACAAAACCTTTTGATTCACCGTGAAATCTTTTGGCATGACAATGGTCACACATTGGTACATATGACAAATTATGTGATTCAAAAGGTATATCATGCAAGATATGTCGAAAGTATTGCTGAGAGTTTTTTTGGTGATTAAAATTTGTTATTTTCTCTATATAAGATTGTTGATAGTCTAACATTTTTGTTTATTCTTTTGCAATTGAAAGACAAAATCAGTGTTTTTGTTTGATTCATTTAGTCTTATTTCATTATTATTCATCGCCATTTTTTTTCCAGTATAATTCTTTATGATAAGTTCTCTGATATCCTCTTTTTTTTTTTGTCTTCGTTCATTACTCAAGTTTTCATATGATAATCCATCTCTATGAGCTTCAATATTAGAAACCTCTATACCTATATTAATTATAATGTGTTATAGCAGAAGATAAGTTATAAATATCTATAGATAAAAATTATATCAATCTTTATAATAAATTTTATATCTTGCTCATAAGCATATTTTTGATCTCCTGTAGAAATTTTATCTTTTTCTATATCAATCATGCTTCTTGTGTTTTCTGCACACCAGTATCTCTCATAATGTTAAACAATGTAATCATTTTGAATTCCTATAATCATTTATAATGTATCTCTTCTGTACTCTTCATCAATAATTTGTCCTTCAATAGTTTTCTTTTGAGCATACGTATCTCTTCTCCTCTTACGTATAACTTCTTTTTTCCCTTCAGGTAAAAGAGAATACCAACTCCATAATTTTATCTACGTAGTTAAATCCAGCAATACGTAAAAAACCAACAGTTATATTTCATAGACAACACTATACATTAAACAGGAAAACGTAATTAATAAATAAAAAAGAAACTATAACATTTACTTTTTCTACAAAGCTTTATAAAAAAAATAGATTCTATTAAATACGACAAACATAAATTAATGAAGAATAAATATTTAATCGTGATAAATAATAAAACGTTCATATTAATGTGACTAAATATTGTTGCAGTAAATAATAATGAAGACATAAAAGCTTCATTTTTTCATAAGTAAAAAATTGAGCTTCAGCAAATAATAATAAAGACATAAAGCTTCATTTTTTAGTAAGTAACAAATTGAGCTTCAGCAAATAGAAGCATTTAATATGAGTTCCACTAATTTAAGTCCAAGCATAATAAAAAAAAATACTAAATACGGTAGAAATAAGTGAAAAAAAAAACAAAGGAAATAAAATATACAAAAAAAATAAAAGAATAAAGAGGAATAACATGTCCATTTCTTTTTTAAATCATCTTTCATATAGGTGTATGTAAGATTTACTATTGAGTAACTAAACCAATTTCATTTCGTCATGAGCAAGATTTACTATTAAATCACTGAACCAATCTCATTTCGTCGATAATTTTTTATATATCTAATCTATCAAATTTACTTTTAATAATTGATGAAAACACAAGTAATTATAACCTTATATTCTATAATTCTTGCAATTAGTATTTTAAAACCTATATGTCGACCGTACACATTTTTGAGACAATTTGTTAGGAAGTGTAGCATTTCCCTAATTTTAAACCAAATTAAGGTTAATATATTCTCAGTTATTTGATATTTGGGCTTGGTTAAATTCATTCTTCTAGAAACTCTATAATTTAAAAAAAAAACGTTTTAAAAGAACAATTAAAAAAAAAGGTGCTTAACCTAAACTGAACGGTATATATATACCATTATAACTCTTCATTAAGCATAACTCTTCATCAAGGTACAAAATGAAACATCTCTCTTTCTCTTTCTAAAATACCTAACGATGTTCTTATCCATATCTTATTTCTTTCTTCAAACACTCAACACCTCCCAAATTCATGCTAAATTTCTCAAAAATCTCAAATCCATGGCTCAATTTCTCAAAAATCTCAAATCCATGGCTCAATTTCTCTAAAATCTCAAATATATGGCTCAATTTACTTTTTTTCATTATCCGAGGTAATTTTTTGATCCTTGCATGTAGATCTTTGAATAAATCAAACTTCATCTTCTCTTCCTCAGATTTTGTTTTTAGATTTCTTTATTTTATTTTATTTCATCCACATTTGTTAACTGTTATTTTCTCTTTTTCAAATTTTATCTCACTCTTCTTCTCTGCCTCAGAATTAGAAGTCTGATTTTAAGATTTTTTTTTTAACTATATACAGATTTCAATTTATTTTGTCTGTTTAATTTTTCAGTTGTAATCTTCAGATTAACTGGTGTTGGAGCCACAAATTCGCCCCTTGATCTTGATGAGGTTGTGATTAGAAGGCTTCCGTAGGTAAAGTATTAGTTTTTAAAAGTCCCATTATATACAACCATAGATTTACATCTACAAAGCATATATACTCTGATATTTTCCCCTGGTTGAGTTTATTTTTGATATACAAGTTAGTTTTGATTTTAGTATTCTAATGATGTGTTGTTTTATCTCATAAATTTTGTCTATTTTTTCTTCTGGAATGAGTGAAGTGATTGGTGTGTTGTATTGTGTGGTGAGTCTGAGATTCAAATCCTGACTCTAATTTTCTAGATTTTATTTTGACTCACTGTTATCTGTCGTTTTCTCCCATAAAGATCTATTTTTTTTGTATTATATCCATATTTAAACAAAATAATACATCATCGGAAAATAACATACCTTGATTCGAAGCACATATTTGAAAAGCTCAATCTTTCTCCCTTTTGTTTTCATATTTCTTTTTCTTTCAACCAAACTAATACAATTTTTTTATCTCTGATTCTTTCAGTTAACCTAATACTTATTTGTTTACTTGTTTTTTTTTCGTATTATCCTTTTTTTAAGTGATCGGTGCACCTAAACATAGTCTATAGATAGACTTTGCATGTGGCAATAGAGTGCAAGCTGGAAGCTGAAAGAAGATCAGAACGGTTCATTGCCACCGCCATATCTCATGTAATTTATTAATTTTGTTTAGTAATGTGGGTCTCATGTATAATTTGTTATTGGTCCTCTAAACAATTACATAAAGATATATTTTAAATTTTAAAAATAACTTCAGTTGTAAACAGAAAATGACAATGTTATCCTCTTTATTTAACTATTCTGTATAAGTTTCATATAATTCAAGATCATGTGAAGGAGATTGTTGTCTTTTTACTGTTACAAAATCAGTAAAATAATTTTAAATTTGTAAACTACTTTTTCACCCTGTTAGTAACTAAACTATTCATAATTAACTTGAAAATAATGATAAGAGCAAGGGTATATAAATCTTTTTACTATCTAAAAAAGATTACAACAAAATAGATGGGTTAAAAATATGGTTCAACTCACTCTTTTTATATAGAGTGTATAAATGTATAGATATATAGTCGGTGTATATATAATTTTTTTTTATTTACATTAAATGTCTTTAAAAGTTTTCTACACCACACTCCAAAAGTGTTAGCAACTTATATAAATTCAAGATTTTTTTAAGAGGAAAAGAGTATCATTGTATTGAAAAAGGCATAACCATTGGATGATGTGTCCAAAATTAGATTATGTTAATACTAAGAACATTTACGATGCAATAATGATTTATGAAAACGTTAGACATTCTATAAAGAAATCTTTTTTCAATGTAGTCAGGTATATTCAATCTCAAACTAATATAGTAAAAAAAATTAGATATTATCAATACGACCGTCTACTTTCAGACGATCAGTTACATGATTATTTTTTTCGGTTGAGTCATTATGTATTTAAAATTTATGTTAATTTTTCATCTATTTTTATAAAGAAATAAAATAAAATATAAAACAGTAAAAAAAATAGATACATCATTAAAAAAAAATTGATTATCTATCAAATCTAATTTATATCACCGTATAAGAGCATCTCCAATGCAGTGTCAAATCAGTGTGACAATGCTAAAATTTAGCATAGAGTGCAAAAGTCTTCCTCCAACGCAGTGCTAAATTTGGCATATGTTATATTGTATGACAAATTTAGTACACAATAGTACCAAATTTGGCACAACAATAAATACGTATTTTTAATTATAAAAATACCATTATATATATTTTTTAAATATTTGAAATAATTTAAATTTAATATACACGAATGATATTTCAATCAAAATTTATTTCATCCAACCATTCTTTAGTATTTTAACAAATGCATTAATAGTAAATGTTGACTTTTATAATTTTAATTAATAAAATAATAAAAATAGTATGTTAAATACAATTATGCATTGGAACACAATACTAAATTGTTGTCTCAAATATAGCATTTTACATTTACATTTTTTGTGTGTCAAATATGGTATTGACATTAAGACATGCATTGCTCCAATGCAATGCTATTGTAGTGTGTCAATGCTATAATTTGGTATAAAGTAAAAAACACATGCACCAATACAATGTCAAATGTTGTGCCAAATTTGTCATATGATATTCTCTATGCCAAATTTGGCACAAAAAATAACATATGTCAAATTTGGCACAGCAATAAATATTGATTTTTTTATTACAAAAATATCATTGTATAACTATATTGAATGCATTAATTGCTTATTTTTTATAATTTTAAATAATAAAAATATTATATAAATCGAATGCATTAATTATATTTGTTGATTTCTATAATTTTAAATAATAAAAAATAAAAATAGCATTTCAAATGGAATTATAAATTGGAGTACAATGTTAAAATGATGTGTCAAATATAGTATTTTAGTATTTTTTTTATGTCAAATTTAGCATTAGCATTGACATGTACATTGGAGATAGTCTAAGAATCAAATCTCTTAACAACTATGTGATCTCTCGGACATTAAGGTCCCGTCATGCAGCTGTTTTTAGTCCGTTTTCGTTTTTATTTTTCGAAAACGATTTTGAAAACGCGTTCGTTAACCGTTTTTCATTTTATTTTCAAAAAGCAAAAAAAAAAAAAAACAAAACAAAACCAATGTTAAAAATGAAAATTTTGAAAAACACAAAATACTTATTTTTTGTTTTTGTTTTTGTTTATCATTTTGTTTTTCACCTTTTTTATATAAAAAAAAATCATTTTTTTCTAAACTACTAATTGTACTGTTATGCGTTTGATATGGTTAGGACAAGACGGGACAAGATTTTCAAATGATCAAAGCGCCCCTCTCTCATATATATATTCATTGCCAACCAGAACTAAAGGCATTAATGCAATAATATATATATATATATATATATATATATATATATATATATATACATTATAATTATTATTATTATATATATATATATATTATAATATAATATATAATATTAATATATCATATATATATAATATTATAATAATATATTATATATTATTATATGTATAATAAATCATAATAAAATATAATATATATTATAATAAATATTATATTATAATATATATTATATTATAATATATATATATATATATTAATACTATATATATTGTTGACGTCAATTTCATGATGGGCAAGAAAGTCAACACTTATTGGTTCGATTATGACCTGTTAAAATAGGAAGAGAAAGAGAATGCAATTGATATGTTTATGACACGAGTATACGTGGTAAAACTCTGGTGTCCGGAGAAACATCCACGGGTGGTTGTAAGCACAACCAAGCCAAATCCATTATTAAATAAAGAATTACACCACTCGATCTCTCTTGTCTCTATTTTACAGTGATTACTTTCTGTTCCCTTTGTTCTATATCTTCTCTTCCCATTTTACAATGAGATTATGGGTCTATTTATATGTGTATAGAACCCTAATCCTTATTACATATAAGGAAATGTGATAGTGTTTGATTGGAACTGGTTGCTTGTTGAAGTCGTATTTGTCTTCTTTCCTGTTTCTGAGATCTTGTGGATCGAGTCTGAATCTTCGTGGGATTCTAGTTGCACAGTCCGTTTAGGACTTATTTCCTAATCGGTGTGCAATCAGAGTAGAGCTATTGCTTGATTTGGACTTGTTTCTTGTTTGATGTTTATCCTTCTAGAAGCATTTAAGTTCTTTCCTCATCTGATACGGGGGAATGGAATAAGGATGTTTCCGTATTGGAGTGTGATTCTAGATCCCTTCTCTTGGCTCATTTATGTGGATCACATATTTCTTGACAACTTCTTTACTCGGGCTTCTCATGTTGTCCTAAGTAAAGCTGAATGAGTCGAATATTCGTATTCAACTTTACTCGAGTTCTCGTGTATTGGTGATACCACCAATGGTGTTCTTCAGTTGCCAGTTTGGATGGTTATCTGGCAATCTTTTTAGGAGGCTGCCTTATCTGTCAGTGACTTGTACTTTTAATAAAATATACATATAACAATACCCCCTTAAAATACTTTTGCCGAGTAGAATTCATTTTGGCGAAAGTATTTTAATTACTGTATCCCCGACTGGCTTTTTGTCATTTCCCTTATTAATGCCTCATTAATGCAGGAATAATAATTCTTAATAAATTCGCAACATTTATGATGTGTCTTAATGGTAACCATGTATGTGCAATTTGTCTCTTCACGCGAAATCCCTATGATCGTGATGTTTTGAAATTTTGACTGCTTGATCTCTTCTTCTCATGACACGTGTCCTTCAATCGTTTGGTATCTTTGTTGGCATTTATGAGATACGACCTCTTGGTTACTTGATAGGTTGCTTATGTCATCGAACGTGTTCCATTTTTTTTCTTCCCGCTTTTCCAAACCCTAGGGTTTCGTGCTTTAATCATTAAGCGGTTTATTTAAATTGTTGAGGGCTATCTTATTGCTATTCTTACGAAAAGAAAAATCAAAGCTTGCTCCTGCCTTCCAGTTCATTTACGTACAGATTCGTCTTCGCTCTTCATTGAAGCTTTTTTCCAGTTTCCTGCGTATGCTTTAAAGGTCAGTTTCCATGGATCCTATTACACGACATCGTCTTTTTGTTATGGTCTTTGATGCGTTTGAGCATGGAGATATTTATTTAGGCTCGTGTATTTATAAATTATTAGGGGAATCACCCCCTGACCAACCTTATTTTTTGAATGTTCACGTTTCTGGGCTTTACCTTGGTGTTCCTTCTAGCCCTAGCCCTGAATCTTTTTCCAGCTCTGAGTATTCCATTTCTGATCGTCATAGGGTTCTTTTACGATCTAGGATGGGGAAGCATCAAAGTAATCGTGCGGTTCACAAACATGGTTCAAGCGACATTCAGATTGGGAGGCAAGTGGTTAGTGAGAACGATGTTGAAGAAGAACACCGTGCCTCTCGGGTTCTCTTTTCTCTTAATCGCCCGAGTGCATATGATATCAAGTCGAATGTGGTCGGGGATACGGAGATTGAAAAATATCATGCTCGGTTTGACCTGGACAATTCCGTCTTAATGACACCTGCTGGTAATAGGGCCGTATGGAACCCTCCTCCGGGTATGGTGGTAATTTATGGATCTATGCTCAGCTGCGGGGTGACTCTTCCTCTTCAACCCTTTATTACCTGGTTTCTGGTTGAGGCTGGGATCCTTCGGCCCAGCTTGCCTCGAACAACTATAGGATCTTAATGAGTATGTGGCATATGTGGAGACGAATGAAGTTGTCGCCATATGCTCCTCATGAAATTAAGCATTTCTACACTCTTAGGCAGTCCAGTCAAACTGGGACTTATTTTATTCTGTCCAGCCAACCAGATAGCTGGATTCCTGAGGGAGTTAAGATGAGTTGGGGTGTCCAAACTTTCCCAGATATCAAGAAAAAAGGTTTTATCTAGGGTTTTCCTACTTTAAACAAAAACTAGAAAACAGTTGGTTTTTCGCATAAGGGAATTGGGTTAGTCAAGTTGAGCTTTTGGCAAGTGAAGCTCGGGAGGTGCTGAAAGTTCCTCAATATTTTTGTTCTCCTGATCGTTGGAAAAAAACGCGGCATGTTTTTATTGACGCTGAGTTATCTAATCTTGCTCGGGCAGTTGTGCGCACTTTGGAGAAAATAAGCAAGTCCTACCTTTTTTATGAGAAGAAAATGATAGATCTTGGCTTTTACGCTCAGATTTCTGCTCGTCGCAGACGATGTAAGTGAGCTTTCTTATTGCTCTTATTTTGTCGCTTTTACCGTTATGCCTTTTTAACTCCTTATCCCTTTCGAATTCAGTGTATAATATGGACATCGTTTGTAACGCCCAGGCTCGCCAGGTTAAGGCAATTATTCAGGCAAGTCTTAAAGAGGTTTCTCGTCAAAGGGAAGAGGGGATTGCTTCTCCTGATAATGAATCGGATGAGAATTCTGAGGAAGCAAATGAACAAGTTCTTGAGTACATCACTGAGGAGGTCATCCAACTGAGTGTAGGGGAATCAAGCGACCCGAATGGTCCCATTGGGCCTGATGATGACCAAAGAATGCCTGAGGATATGGGCAGGTAAGAAGGGCATTATGTTGGTGTAGTGTCTGAGGGGCCTAGTTTCCCCGCTGATAGGGTGCCAGCTGAGCAGTTTGTTGATAGAGGCGTAGAGGGAGTTAGAGAACCCCCTGGTGAACAGGTTGATCCTTCACTTCTTGGTTTTTACAAGCCTTTTCAAGGAATAACTGAAGACCAGGAAGATCCTGTAGCTGACCTTGGTTTCTGCCGTACTCGGGCCAAAAAAAGGAAGGCAACTCATTCTCTTGCTCGACCTTCTCCAAAAGTTCTAAGAGTGGTGTGATTCATTGAGTCGAGCGATGAAGATGTTGATGCTAGGGATTCCCCGAGTGCTCAAATGGAGAAGTCTTCGGAAGAAGGGGAGAATCCTCGAGAGAGTTTGAATAGAGAGAACTCCTTACCCCTGAGGTTGAAACTATATAAGCAAGGTTCTCGGAATAGCCTATAAGCCCTTCCCCCCAGGATATGCTGAAGAACATGTCTTCCGGTCGTGCTTTTATTGGTGATGATCATTGAAGCCGCTTCAGGAATGGTTCCCCTATGGAGTGCCTTCATAATATTTTCAATAGTGCGACCTACGTAAGTCTTCTTAACCGAACTTCGTATCAATATGCCTTAATTCGGGCTTCTTTAACCAATTTCTCTATAGGTGGTTGTTGAGTTTGCTGAGGTTGTTCAGACACAACAACACCAAGCTGATCGGATAAGGTGTCTGAACGCTCAGTTAAAGGAGAGTGAGGATAACCGTGCTCGGATTGAAGTGGCCTATCAAAGGGAGGCAAGTTCTGCCCGGGAGTTCATCGATCGCTGCTTGGCGAAGCAGATGGAGGCTGGAGAAGACCTCTGTTGTGGATGAGAAGGTTAAATCTTTACAGGACTTGCTCTCAGCCGCCCAGAAATTGATGCTTCGAGCCGAACATAAGGTTAAAAAAGCAAAATCGTTCTCTAAGTGCAAAATTGAAGACCTTAAATGTCAGGCTCTGACGGTTGAGTCCCTTTCAAACTGGAACTTGAAGTTCAAAGGGTTGATCGCTTTAAGAGGTCTCTGACTTATGATGTTTTGCTACCTAAGGAGTTTTAGCGGGGGTTGGTTTCAGCTGGCGAGTTCTTCAAAATTAAGAATCAGACGACTGATAAGGCCGGAGCCAATTGAGGGTTGTCAATCAGAAATCACGTGAATAGATCCTTTGAGGCTCTTCGAACATAGATGAATGAGTGAAGAGCTTATTGTCGTAGCCAAGGCAAAAACCCAATCATATGCACCTGGAGGTCCCGACCGAGCATTCCCTTTCAACTTTCTATTCCAGTCAGGAAATTGGGGTGGACAGGTCAGAGCCCGATGTTGGACCGGTCTCTGGAAAGGACTATAGTTCTTGGATGGTAAATCTGGTTGATACAATCGTTTGGCCTTCGAACGAAAGTCTTCTCCATGAATATGAAATGGTGCATGATCCGAGCATTAACAAGAATTCGAAATCCTCAGCTCCGCCTTAGATGGACATGTAAAAATTTATTGACAGTTTATAAAATACTATATTTGCGTAATTGCTTTTTGTCATGAATTTGTTCTTATGAATGTTGAAACGCTGAATGTTGAAACGCTGAATGTTAAAACGCCAAATATCTTATTAACTGGCTTGTTTAAAACGACAATTATCTTATTAACTGGCTATGCCAAGTATCCAAGTATCTTATTGAACTGGTTGATATCGTTATGAGTAACTTCAACATTTTCTTAAACGCCAAGTGCCTTATTCAACTAGCTAATATTATTAACCAAGTAATCTTGAAACGAAGGCAAGTGGATTTGTACTTGTATTTCATTCTCAGTTGCTATCCAAACGTTGCATCGAGGCTCGCCACGATCATACATTTAGATCCTTGCACATGTCACTGAGGACGTCCTAGTTTTGTCTGCGTAAGGGTTTATCGAATCGTTAAGCTCTGGATTGCTTAACACAGCTGCGTAACTCACCGGGATTTACCCGACGGTGTCCCGAGCCATTTTCCAGAATCTGGTGCATCGGGTTTGCCTTTGGCTAAAGTCTTAGTTTACCTTGCTCGGCTGGTATGCTCTTTTGGGCTTCTCCGCCCATTCGGGTATTAATGGCCCTGAGCATTTTATCGTATGTCAATTCTTTAGCCATATGTTCTTATTACCATATGCTCATATTTCTGGGAATCTCATGTTGAGTTTTTATTTATAATTCAGTAAAACAAACAAAATATGGAAAAAATTTCAAAAGGATTTCTAAGAATAAATTACCAAAAAATTCTTGACTAAAGAAATAAAGCCTAAAATCAGGGAATTTCAAGGATAAGAAATCTCCAGGTATTGGGCGTTGCATGGTCGGGGTAAAACCCCTCCATCTGGTCGGGCAATCCAATATGCTCCATGCCCGGCCATTCCTTCAATTTTGTATGGGCATTCCCATTTGTGAGCCAACAAGCCCGCAACTTTATCTTTTGTGTTCAACGATACTCTTCTGAGCACCAGGTCTCCCATTCGGAACTTCCTAACCCGAACATGAGAATTGTAGTGCCTAGCCACTCTTTGCTGATATGCCGCATTTCGCACTCGGGATTTCTCCATTTTTTCTTCTAACTCATCCAAGCCTTGTAACAACATATCAATATTATGATCTTCATCATATAACCTGACTCTGGCGACATATATGATGTTTCTGCAGGGATTACGACCTCTGTTCAGAATGCTAAATAAAACAGTGTTTCTCTTGTAGAAGTCTTTGTCGTTGTCCGATAAGCCTATAATACTTCAAGAATTTTTTCAACCCAACTGCCTTTTTTTGCATCCAGCTTCGCTTTGAGCATGTGCTTGATGACTTTGTTCACTGCTTTGACTTGTCCATTTGTTTGAGGGTGGGCAGGTGTAGCATAATATTTTGAAATCTGGTACTCGCTACACGATTGCCTAAATTTTTTATTGTCAAATTGGGTGCCGTTATCAATGATAATAGTATTCGGGACTCCAAACCTATAGAGTATATTCTTCTTCACAAATTTTATGATTTTTGCTTCCGTGATGTGCACTAATGCTTCAGCTTCCACCCACTAAGTGAAATAATCAACAGCCACAATTGTATGATTTGCTCCACTCCCTGCTCCTGCTGACATCAGACCAATTAAGTCCAAGCCCTATATGGAAAATGACTATGGGGATATGAGACTTTTGAGGTGTTCAGGAGGTTATCGAATGTCATTGGCGATCCTTTGGCAAGCGTTGCAACTTTCTGAACATCGTTGTGCATCAGAGAACAAAGAAGGCCAGTAAAAACCTTGTCTGAGTACCTTCTGTGCTAAACTTTTACCTCTTGTATGGTTTCCACACACGCCACTATAGGTTTCCTTTAATATCCGGTGTGTGTCTTCCTCTGATACGCACATTTGGAGTGTTCGAAAAAATCCTCTTATGTATAATTCTTCTCCAATTATAGTATACCTAGTTGACATGTACCTGATGCGTTTTGCCTCCAAGGGGTCTTCCGGGAGTACATCCTCTTCCAAGTACCTTTTTAGCTGAAACTTCAAGGTCTTTCGGCTCAGTTATACTTCGCCTAAGAAGATGTGTGATTGAGATATTCTTTGGCCTAATTATGGTCGTTGATGATGCTAACTTAGACAAAGCATTTGCTTTTTCATTTTCTTCCCGAGGGATCTAGACAATCCTATATTCTTTGAATCGTTGGAGTAGTTGTTTTGCTATGCCCAAGTAAGCCATCATACTTTCATCCCTGGCCTGATATTCGTCTAGGATTTGGTTGACGACTACCTGTGAGTCGCTGAATATCTCGACCTCATTTGCTCCTAGCACGATGCAAACTCTAAGTCCTGCCAGCAGTGCCTCGTAATCTGCTTGGTTGTTTGTTGCTTTGAAGTCGAATCTCATGGCACATTCAACGTCATCTTATTCTGGGGTGCATACCACGATCCTTGTAATGTTGCCTTGAGTGTTCGAGGAACCGTCAACATATAATTTCCATGAGAAGCTTCTACCCAACATTCTTTTTGCCGCTAGATTGGGCTCTGTGAACTCTGTAACAAAATCTGCCACTGTTTGCTCTTGAGTGATGTATTTGGCTCATATTTAATATCGAATTCACTTAGCTCGATTGCCTATTTGGTTAATCTCCCCGAAATCTCAGGTTTCTACAGAATTTACTTAAGAGGGCAGTCGATGAATACCTTGATTGCATGTGCTTGAAAATACAGCATCAACCTTCTTACTGCTGAAACTAATGCTAAAGCCATCTTTTCTGCCTAAGAATATCTTGTTTTATCCAGAAGAAGAGCCTTGTTGGTATAGTATATTGGCCTTTGTATTCCATCCTCTGTTCTAACTAGGACCGACCTTACGACTAATTCTGTAAGGGACAAGTACAGATAAAGTACTTCACCTTCCTTTGGTTTCGAGAGGATGGGTGTCTGTCCTAAGCATTCTTTTATCTTCAGAAATGCCTGTTCACATTTTGCATTCCATTAGAGTCTCTTCCCCTTTTTGATTATTTTGAAAAATGGTGTGCATCTGTCTGTGGCTTTCGAAATGAATCTGTTGAGGGAAGCTAGGCAACCCATCAGGCGTTGCACCTCCTTTAAGGTTCTTGAAGAAATCATTTCTTTGAGAGCTTTAATCTTCTCAGGATTTACTTCGATCCGTCTCTGGTGAACTTGGAAACCGAGGAATCTTCTCGAAGGAACCCCGAATAGGCATTGCTCAGATTTAACTTCATCTGGTATCTCCTCAGGACATCAAATGTTTCGCTCAAGTTAGAAGCGTGCTTAGATGTCGTGATACTTTTGGTTGACATGTCTTCTATTTAGACCTCCATGTTTCTTCCTATTTGACTAGCAAAAATTATGTTGACCAGTCTTTGATATGTGCCCTAGCATTTTTTAACCCAAAGGGCATCACTGTGTAGCTGTATAGACCCTGGTATGTTATGAATGTTGTTTTATCTTCATTAGCTTTGTTCATCCGGATATGGTTATATCCTGAATATGCGTCCATGAAACTGAGCAGTTCAAGACCTGATGTAGTATTGACCAACTGGTTTATTCTGGGAAGCGGAAAGCTATCATTTGGGCAGGCTTTGTTCAAATCTGTGAAATCCATGCACATTATCATTGACCATTTTTCTTCTGGACCAACTCCACATTTGTTTGTTGGGGTTTATGCTCTAAAGATGTAATTTGTAAATGTATTTATGAAATAAATAAAATGAAAAGTTCAATTCATTCTTGTTGTGTTGTCTATTTTATAACTTGTGCATATAATTAACATCCAAGATTGCCGGATGTAATCTCGAACTGTGTATATGAGTGTCATATATATATGGATACAGTAAGAGACGTGAAATCTAAAGAGTCCATGGATAGCAAATAAAGCTGGGTACTTTAATTTTGGTTAATCTATAGTTGCGGTCCATTTTATAATTTACGGTGATTCTGTCCTAAATCATTCATATGATATATGGGAATGGAGGCACCTTGTATGATGTGATCATATAGGACTGGGTCATGATCTATACAAATCTCTCACCAAGATCTGTTTACCGATGAGATTCATATATATCAATTAATGATGGCTATATATGGGTGATCTTAATCCTGAGTGTCTTATCGACTCATTCAGGTTAAATCGCGGTCTTTGATATACCATGGGTGAGGTCAAATGCAGTTCCCAATCAATATGCTACGTATGTTAGGATTGCGGTTTGGCTTGTGCCTGGGAAGGTTTGTACACAATAGTGGAATCCACTCCTTCTTCTGAGAAGTATATGGTAGTTCCCTTAAGGGTTGATTCGGGGATTTGACAATATGAGCGCCCTCTTAATTCCGTAAGGAAATAAGATTTATTGTCCATTAGAGAATCAACGGTACTTAAAAGATATATGTAATTAGAGGGGTATGACCCAGCTTTAATTATGAACTACAGTGGAGGATCACACCATGTGTAATAGCTATATCGATGGACACCGAGTTGTATCGGTCTGTGTAAAAGCGTCTACAGTTGAGAGAGTACAGCTTCGGGTTTTTAGTGGAATAACACCGGAGTTAATAATCAATGAATATTAATTAAAGAGTTGAATTAATAATTCTGATGATTATTGAAGCTCAAAATACTGTGGATCCATTAGGTCCTCTTGCTAGCCCGATCGATTTAGATAACAAAGGTTACGGTTAATTAATTGGATTGTCCAATTAGTTGTGTTACAAAAGTGAAACGTATTTATTCAGGAATTAATTGAATAGTGAGATTATTTAATTAATTAATGTTAATAGTTAAATTAATTAAATAATTAGATTATTTAATTATATTGATAATTATGACTTATTAATTAACTATTAATTGGAGGGTATTAGTTAATATTTGGATTTAGGTGAAGATAAAATAATAGGATTATTTTATTTTTTACTAAATCATTTATCTATTGAATTTAAGTTTAAATTTAAAATACTTATTATCACTTTTAATATATTAGATATATTTGAAAGGATAATTAAAAGATATATATATCAACTATTAACACAAGAGTTTGCATAGGATGTAAATTGGTATGTACTGATGAAACAATTGATATGTAACACATATAGGTGTTTATAAACAACGTGATACGTGAATAATAAAAAGAGAGAATTTGCACATGATGCAAATAGGGGTGGCATTGAAAAACTCACCTGATCAAAAAAGAGAAAAAAAAACACATATGTGAATTGTTTTGCATAAGATGCAATTTGAGATTGTGCATTAAAAAAAAACAATATTAGGTGAAGCATAATATATATATATATATATTATGCTCGCTTCGACAACTAGAACGATTCTAGCTAATTTTCTCTTAGAAGAAAGATTTTCTTCAATTCTCTCTACATCCTCTATTCAAGTTCCTGAGACCGCAATGCGCTCACATGCAGTTACCAGTGCCGGGACATAGTAAGGAAGATCGAGTGGTTCAGACAGGCACGCATTGTAAAGTGAAGGATCCTCCAAATGTTGGTAAGATTGGTTCAGAAAGGAGCATATTATAAAGTGAATGAGCCTTCAAACGTTGGTATGATTTTCTTCTTCTGATTTTATTGATTACAAATTCCTATGTTAACATATTGTATGTATTAGTTCTGAAAATAATTACGATCCCAAGTTCACTGATTCTAGATACAGATTATGATCTGTATTAAAAAAATTTAAAACCTAGTTCCATTGCGTGACCAGTGAACAGGGTTCCAACAATTGGTATCAGAGCCAATTTATTTTTAGGAATAGGAAATTGTTTTCGATGCTCATGTATGTATGATTGTGTAAGCACCATCTTTATGATTGTAAGGATGTTTATAATTAAATTGTTTAATTTAAACATGGTTGATCGTAATTTTTTATGGTACTGTGGATTTTGGGTTTATGGGTTGTATAATTTTTAATTTTTTTTTTTTTTACTATTATTGTATTGTAAAAAAAAAATGTAACATGTAAACGGAGAACTGGAAACGAGTGCAACGGCGGTACTGTTCACCTGACACTGTTCACGACGGTTATTGTTCATGGGGCACTGTTCACAAGGGTTCTATTCATCAGACACTGTTCATGCATACTGTTCATATGGTACTATTCATGTCTTGCACGGTTCCGTTGGCAAGTGTTGCCTAGTGCGTTCTGTGCAGATTTCCCGTTTCGGATTCATGAGATGAATCATAGTGACCTGGAGAGCCTGGAAGATTTCTGAAGTAACAAGAAGATCGAGGAATGCCTTAGGTTAGATTCCAATTTTTTAGGTTAAATAATCCACAGTACTCGGTCAATTCATGTATGTTTTATATTATATGATGATAAAAGCGTTGTCATGCACACGTATATCATTTAGATTAGATGTGTTTACACAAATATATTTGATATGTCATACATGCATCATAGCCTGATACTTTATGTATTTTTTTTTAATGTGATTAAAATGGGTATATACATAAATGACTATGAATAATGAGATTAGTTTTTTAATGGTTAGAAAACTTGGTAATTCTGATTAATATTAATCTAGTTATTAAAGAGTTTAATAAATTAGATTAATAAGGTCATTTATTAGGATTAATTTGATTAATAACCTAATAATAAATTATCCGAATAAAGTTTTAGGGTTTTAATAGTTAAAACTTGGTAAACACTAACATAATAATCTGACCTTAGTAAATAGTTTACAAGGCTTAGATTATTCACTAATATATTAGATTTTTAATTGTTAAAAATCATTAATAATTTATTAGTTAATTATAATTTGTTTCTAATTAGTTAATACGCTAGATAACTTGATTAAAGTTAGTCGTTTAATCCTATAGAGTCTAGGTGCATTAACGGTTAATAGAAAACCCTAATTTTAAAATAGTGACTGGGAGAGGGATATATGACATATATATCTAGCGGTCTCCATCATTAGTTCAACACCGTGAGATCCGAGTGGGACCTCTTGACTGCTTTGCTTTCGTCCTCCCTAAGGACGGTTTCCACAAAGGTCAATACCAAGGTTGACTTCCTAACGGATAGGATTTCTGAGGGTATTTCGGGATTGACTGACCCTAAGGCGGCAATTCTCGAGTTAAGCTCGCGATATCTGAAATGGTGGGTTACACTCACGAAGGTTTTGATTAAGTTTGTTAATTAAAAACCTGATTGAATAAACGATGGTTGAATGATATAGAATAAGAGTTATTCTAGAATATCATTTGATTAAGAATGTATCGGTCCAACATGCAAAGACTTGACCGACTCTAAGGCGGCACTTCTTTGTGGTATGTTGGATTGTCGTGGTATAATAACTAGTTTTAGGGTAGTTCTAGTTCGTTAAACATGTGCATGCATCATGTTTAAATTTATGTCAAAGCACTCGCACTTGTTTTAAATAAATGACAGAATGAATGTTTTATTTATTTCAGCAATAATGTATTCTGCATTACTTCAAATTCTCTTAAACGACAAATTAACTGGTGATAACTACACTAAGTGGAAACTTAACATTAATGCAATATTGGTCACCAAAGACCTGAAGTTTATGCTTACGGAGGAATGTCCTCCAACGTCTGTTGCCTATACCACACTAATTGTTCATGAGGTATACGAGCGATGGGTCTCATCTGATGAGAAGGTCCCGAACATATCTGTTGGCTTCTATGATAAGCGTGCTTGTTACAAAGTACAAAGCAATGACTTCAGCATTCGAAATCATGGAGTCATTGCAATTTATGTTCGGGCGGCCCTCCGAGCAAAAGCGACACGAAGCTATTCGTTCCACTATGCTCGTTCTCATGAAGGAAGGTACGTCAGTTCGGGAACATGTCCTGAGCATGATGTCCTACTTTAGTATGGTAGAAGTCAATGGCAGGGCCATTGATGGACCCAGTCAAGTGAGCATCATACTAACAACTCTTCCGAAGAGTTTCAATCAGTTTTAGAGTAATTATGAGATGAATATATTAAGGTTCAGTCTCACACAGTTGCTCAATGAGCTCACTACCTTTGAGTCTTTGACAAAGGACTACAAGGGCAAAACCGGTGAGGCAAATATTGTTGAACCATTTTCCTCTAATAATAAGAAGAGGAAGAGGTCTACTAGGAAAGCGAATGGTAAGCCTAAACCCAAGAAAGCCCAAAGCAAGAAGAAGTCCAAGAAAAGTAAATATGATTTACTTGTTCTTGAGTCGTGTTTATTGGAAGATGATTCTTCACCCTGGATAGTTGATTCAGGGGGGCACTAACCATATTTGTTCTTCTTTACAATGGACTGATTCTTGGACACAACTAGAGGAGCAATGCTTCTCAATATGTGTGGGGTCAGGGGATGTCGTGTCGGTATAAGCAGTGGGCATAGTTAGATTACGTTTTTGTAATAATTATATATTATTGGACAATGTATTTTATATTCCTAGATTTACACGGAATTTGATTTCCGTTTCTAAGTTGTTAGAATAAAAATATTATGTTTCATTTAATAATAAGTATGTTATTATTGGAAAGAATGGTCTGAATATTTGTTCAGGAATTAATGAAAACAATTTGTATGTGTTAAGACCATTAATACATACTACACTGCTCAACATCGAAATGATTAAGGTTGAAAAATAAAAAACTAAACGACATAAAATTTCTCCAGATAATGACACGTATCTCTGACATCTAAGGCTTGGTCATATCAACCTTGACCGGATAGACAGACTAGTAAAAAACGGACCTTTAAGTGAGTTAAAGGTTGACAACTTACCTGTCTGTGAATCTTGTCTGAAAGGTAAGATGACTAAAAGACCTTTTACTGGAAAAGGGCTTAGAGCTAAAGAACCGCTAGAGCTTATACATACAGACGTCTGTGGACCGATGAATGTTAAAGCTAGAGGTGGTTATAAGTATTATGTCACCTTTATAGATGACTACTCAAGATACAGATACGTCTACCTAATGCAACAAAAATCAGAAACATTTAAAATGTTCAAAGAATTCCAAGCTGAAGTTGAGAATCAATTAGGTAGAACTATCAAGTCACTACGATCGAATTGTGGAGGTAAGTACATTGACCAAGAGTTTGAAGACTTCATGGTCGAGCATGGGATAGTTTCCCAACTCACAGCTTTCGGTACACCTCAGTAAAATTGGTGTAGCGGAGAGGAGAAATAGAACCCTAATGGAAATGGTGAGATCTATGATTTGTTTTTCATCATTACCAAATTCCTTCTGGGGATATGCTTTACAAATAGCGGTATACATTTTGAAAGTGGTGACATCCAAATCTGTTCCTAAGACTCCCCTAGAGTTGTGGAATGGTCGTAAAGCTAGTTTATGACATTTTCACATATTGGGGTGTTTAGTACACGTGCTGAAGAATAGAAGTGGAAAGCTAGACTCTAAGTATGTGGTCTGCCTGTTTGTAGGATACTCTAAGGAGACCAGAGGTGGACACTTCTATAGTCCCGAAGATAACAAAGTATTTGTATCGATTTCTTGAGGATAGTTATATTAGTGACCATAAACCTTGTTATAAGATTGTATTGAATGAGTTAGAGCCTGGTGAGACTAGTGCTTCATCAACAAGAGTTGTTGATCCATAAACATCTGAGAGTCAGATGGTTCCTAATCAGGATACACAACCACCTAGACGTAGTGAGAGGGTTGTGAGACAACTTGAATGTTATTTAGGTATAGGTGAGGGACAAGGTGTTGTCTCTGCTGATAGTGTGGGTGATCAATTGACATTTAAGAATACAATGAAAGATCATGATACAGAGGAATGGCTTAAAGCCATGAATCTCGAGATGGAGTTCATGTACTCTAACTCAGTCTGGGATCTTGTAGACTTACCGGATGGGGTAAAACCCATAGGGTATAAGTGGATCTACAAGAGAAAGAGAGGAGTATATTGGAAGGTAGAGACCTTCAAAGCTAGGCTAATGGCCACTGGTTATACCCGGAAAGAAGGGGGTCGATTATGAAGCGACCTTCTCGCCAGTAGCCATGTTTAAGTCTATTAGGATTCTCTTATCCATTGCTGCCTATTTTGATTATGAAATTTGGCAAATGGACGTCAAGACTGCATTCTTGAATGGCAATCTTGACGAGAGCATTTATATGATGCAACCAGAGAGATTCGTGTCTCCAGATCAAGAGCAAAAGGTTTTCAAGCTGCAAAGGTCTATCTATGGACTTAAGCAAGCATCTAGATCTTGGAACATAAGGTTTAATGATGTGATCAAAACCTACGGTTTCGAACAGAACGTAAATGAGCCTTGTGTTTACAAGCGCATCATTGATAAAAGAGTAATTTTCTTGATCCTATACGTAGATGATATCCTACTCATTGGGAATGATATGGGAGTATTGTCTGATGTAAAGAGCAAGCTGGCTAGCCAATTCCAAATGAAAGATTTGGGAGAGGCAAGTTATGTTCTAGGGATCCAACTTATAAAGGATCGTAAGAACAAACTCATAGCATTGTCTCAAGCATCATATATCGATAAGATTCTTGTGCGATTATCGATGCAGAACTCCAAGAAAGGTAATTTACCTTCCAGGCATGAAGTTCACTTGTCTAAGGAACAGTGTCCTAAGACACCTTAAGAAGTTGAAGATATGAGACGTGTACCCTATGCATCGGCAGTAGGTAGTCTTATGTATGCTATGTTATGCACGAGACCGAACATCTGTTATGCAATTGGAGTAGTCAGCAGATACCAGTTCAACCCAGGATTGGATCATTAGGTTACTGTCAAGACAATTCTCAAGTATCTTCGGAGAACGAGAGACTATATGCTAGTGTATTCCGGATATGATTTGATCCCGTTAGAATACACGAATTCTGATTTTCAATCAGACATGGAATCTAGGAAATCGATGTCTGGATCAGTATTCACCCATGGTGGTGGAGCCATTGTGTGGAGAATTATCAAGCAATCTTGCATTGTTGACTCCACCATGGAAGTCAAATATGTAGCCGCTTGTGAAGTTGCTAAAGAGGCTATTTGGCTCCGTAAGTTCTTGAGTGATCTGGAAGTTGTTCCAGATCTGGATAGGCCCATCATACTTTATTGTGATAACAGTGGTGTCAAGAAGCCACAAGAGAGGGAAGAATATGGAGAGAAAGTATCATCTCATTAGAGAGTAGTGCAGAGAGAAGATGTGATTATCCCAAAGATAGCCTCACAAGACAATCATGCTGATCCATTTACGAAGATCTTACCGACTAAAGTGTTTTCGGGTCACCTAGATGGTCTAGGGTTACGAGACATGCCTCACATGCTTTAGTGCAAGTGGGAGATTGTTAGGGTTTATGCCCTAAAGATGTAATTTGTAAATGGATTTATGAAATAAATAAAAGGAAAATTTCAATTCATTCTTGGTGTGTTTTTTATTTTATAACTTGTGAATATAGTTAACATCTAAGATTGCCGGATGTAATCTCGAACTGTGTATATGAGTGTCATATACAAATGGATACAGTAAGAGACGTGCAATCTAATAGATAGCAAATAAAACTGGGTACTTTATTTGTGGTTAATCTATAGCTGCGGTCCATTCCGTAATGTACAGTGATTCTATCCTGAATCATTCATATGATATATGAGAATGGAGGCATCTTGTATGATGTGATCATATAGGACTGGGTCATGATCTATATGAATCTCTTACCAAGATTTGTTTACCGATGAGATTCTATATATCAACTAATGATGGCTATATGTGGGTGATCTTAATCCTGAGTGTCTTATCGACTTCTTCAGGTTAGATCGTAGTCTTTGATATACCATGGGTGAGGTCAGATGCAGTTCCCGAACAATATGCTCTGTATGTTGGGATTACGATTTGGCTTATGACTGGGAAGGTTTGTACACAATAGTGGAATCCACTCCTTCTTGTGAGAAGTAGATGGTAGTTCCCTTAAGGGTTGATTCGGGGCTTGGACAATATGAGCGCTCTCTTAATTCCGTAAGGAAATAGGATTTAGTGTCCATTAGAGAATCAACGTTACTTAAAGGATATATGTAATTAGAGAGGTATAACGGACATTATGACCCAGCTCTAATTATGAACTACTGTGGATGATCACATCATGTGTAATAGCTATATCGATGGACACCAAGTTGTATCGGTCTGTGTAAAAGCGTCTACAGTTGAGAGAGTGCAGTTTTGGGCTTTTAGTGGAATAACACCGGAGTTAATAATCAAGGAATATTAATTAAAGAGTTTAATTAATGATTCTGAGGATTATTGGAGCTCAAAATACTATGGGTTCATTAGGTCCCCTTGCTAGCCCGATCGATTTAGGTAACAAGGGTCACGGTTAATTAATTGGATTGTCCAATTAGTTGTGTTACAAAAGTGACACGTATTTATTCGGTAATTAATTGAATAATGAGATTATTTAATGAATGAATGTTAATAGTTAAATTAATTAAATAATTAGATTATTTAATTATATTGGTAATTATGAATTATTAATTAACTATTAATTGGAGGGTATTAGTTGAAATTTGGATTTAGGTGAAGATAAAATAATAGGATTATTTTATTTTTTAATAAATCATTAATCTATTGAATTTAAGTTTAAATTTAAAATACTTATTATCACTTTTAATATATTAGACATGTTTGAAAGGATAATTAAAAGATATATATATCAACTATTAACACAAGAGTTTGCATATGATACAAATTGGTGTGTGCAGATGAAACAATTGATATGCAACACATATAGGTGTTTGTATAGGATACAAACAACATAATGCGTGAATAATAAAAAGAGAGAATTTGCCGTGATGCAAATAGGGGTGGCGTTGAAAAACTCACCTGATCAAAAAAGAGAAAAAAAAAACACATGTGAATTGAATTGCATAAGATGCAATTTGAGATTGTGCATTAAAAAAAGCAATATTAGGTATTATGCTTGCTTCAACAACTAGAACGGTTCTAGCTAATCTTCTCTTAGAAGAAAGAGTTTCTTCAATTCTCTCTACATCCTCCATTCAAGTTCCTGAGACCCCGATGTGCCCACATGCAGTTACCAGCGCCGGGACATAGTGAGGAAGATCGAGTGGTTCAGACAGAAGCATATCGTAAAGTGAATGAGCCTCCAAACGTTGGTATGATTTTCTTCTTCTGATTTTATTGATTACAATTTCTTGTGTTTAAATATTGTATGTATTAGTTCTGAAAATAATTACAATCTCAAGTTCACTGGTTTCAGTTACAGATTATGATTTGTATTACAAATTTGTAAAACCTAGTTCCGTTGTGTGACTGGTGAACGGGGTTCCAACATCGCTATCCACTGCGAATAATTGATTTATCTGATTGATCCTACAACAAGTAACTTCTCTACCTCCTGCTTGATTGTCCGACTCCTTTCGAGGTTAGTAGATCTTCTTTTATGAATTACAAGTTTTACGCTCGGATCCACGGCCAAGTGATGTGATATCACTCGTGTGTCTATCCCCATCATGTCTTCATGACTCCATGCAAATACTTTTTTGTATTCTCTAGACAAATTGATAAGATCTGTCCTGGCCTTTTCTTCTAAATTAACTTCGATTTTAACCTTCTTTGTTGGTTCGTCTTCCTTTAAGACTACTTCCTTTGTTGGCTCATTCTTTGATGTTTCGGGTTCCTCCCTTGGGTCGAACTCGAACATCAATGATTCTCCCTGCTTAGTCTGATCCGGTTGATTCAGGGTACACACTTGGTGCTCACTGTTATCTTTGTCATTGTAAACGGAGAGATTAGCTCTTCTAGTCATTTCCTGTGAACCCTTGATAGTTCATACCCCTCATTCTATCAGGAATTTGATTATCATGGCGTAGGTTGCTGTTACTGCCTTTGTTTTGTTCAGGAAAGGTCGACCCAGTAAGGTATTGTAAGGCCAGTTATCCATGTCTACCACTACAAAGTCGAGTAGCACCGTTTTCTAGCAAGGTACCACTCCAATTTTCACAGGCAATTTCATCGTTCCTAGAGACCTGACATCGACTCCTCTAAATCCTCTGAGCAGGGTATGAAAAGGTTGCAAGTCCTTTCGATCCAATCTCAGTTGATCATAAACGGCTACACTGAGAATGTCTGCTGAGCTACCGTTGTCCACTAGTATCCTTCGAACTTTCTTATGGCTCATTCGGGCGCTAATGACGAGAGCATCATTTGGTCGAACGTAGAACCCATGTGAATCGGCTTCAGTAAACACTATTTGGTCTCATCCTTCCTTTATTCTCTTTGGACAAGGCTCGATGGAATTAACGTTGAAATTCTACCTTGCTTCAATCGCTTCTCGGATTTTCTGAGTCCGTTCTCGGTTACTTCTCCCAGTTAAAGGTCCTCTAAAGATGGTTTGAATCGCTCTGCTCACCTCAGAACTGGCCTTTTTGTTCCGATCTGAGTTGTGTCTCCAGACTTGGTTTCTTTTCGAGCTTCTTTCTTCAAGATAATATCTTATAGATGCCCTTCTCGGATTAGGGTTTCTATATGATCTCTGTGTTGGAAACATTTAGAGGTCTCATGCCCGCTCTCTTTGTGGAATTTGTAATACTTTGTCGTGTCTCGTCGGGCAAATTGTGACTGCTGGCATGGCTCCTTCACCGAATTCTTTTCTTCCAATATTCCTAGGATCACATCCTGTCTTTTCCGAAGGGGGTGTAATTTGTGTACTTTCCTTGAAACTTTTCTCTGGTTTGGTCAGTACTACGTCCGTTTCCCCCATCTTTGCTTCTTTTTTGCTATTTCCTTTTTGTTTCCCTTTATGGTTCTTTGACTCGACATCTTTTTGCTTCGGTCTTCCTCTATGCATGCAACAACCTCATGTTGCCAACGCTTCTTCTTCAGCCAATGCATATCCTCATGCCATGTCCATCATGTCAACATATCTAGTTAGACGAGCTCTCATTTAGTCAAAAGACACCCGCCAGTTCTGTAGGTTGTTTATGAATGCAACGATTATTGCTTCATCATTTGCACTGCCGATTTTTGAGACTGCTTGGCCGAATCTTCCCATGCACTTTTTTAGTGACTCGTCTTTCCCTTGTTTTAGTTGAGAAAGGTATGCCACTGCTTTTTACCTATGCACATTCCCGAGGAATTGTCTTGAGAGGCTTCTACTCAATTCTCCGTAACTCTCAATACTTACCGGGGGCAATCTTCCGAACCACCTAGAGCCTACATCCCCAAGTGTTTGTGGGAAGTTAAGACACAACAAGGGATCGATGTGGGCATATTAGGATATAGCACTCTCATACCGTCTGACATGCTCCTTGGGATCTGTATCCTTTTTGAATTTTTCCACGTGCGGCATTTTAAATCTCTCCGGGAATGGTGTTCGCAGAATGTCTCTAGTGAAAGGGCTGTCAGAATCGTCGTCAAACAGTGTCTGTAACGCCCTATTAGCTCATCCATTTGACGCCTGTTATTCTTGACTTCTCGGGTCAAACTCTGTATCACAATATCTCTGTCACCCATCGGCTCTCCTTGATGGTTGAATTCTCAGGTGACCGTCAAACCTATATCTAGTTCATCTTCGTCCTGCCTCCGGGTTTCACGAGTCAATCCTTGTAAGTGTATAATTCCACGGTGGTGTTTACAATAATGACGATTGTTGTCTTCTAATGATGATGACCGATCCTTCTGCCGATCATGTTTGTGATGCCTATCATGCCCTGTTTGGCCGTGGTTTCGTTTTTGGTGAGGCCGTTATGTGGGCATCTCAAGATCTTTGTCCTGGTTATGCGATGTACCCCAAGTCTGGTTTGTAAGATCTAAATTTCAAACGGATGCTAACGCGTCTGGTCCTGGCCCAACTATTACCGATCGGAGCCTGAGAGGTGACTGGGTTTGTGTGGATTGGTGGTTTAGAGGATTTGTCTCTCTTATGGCCAACAGATCTATTCCTTCCTTCGCTGTATCTGTCAATAACTAAAGCAATGCATACTTGAAACGGTGCGCTATGTCCTCGCTGGTCGGAAGGACTCGCTGGATGCCAGTCAGGGATACCGGTTGGTTCCCAGTGATGGTTCTGGCGATTTTTATATGTCTCTAGAACCGTCTTTACTTCCATCACTAGACATCATTTAAACAGATCGAAGGTTCACGCCCCTCTTTCTAGCGCCAATTGTTGACGTCGATTTATTGATGGGCAAGAAAGTCAACAACGTTTGGTTCGATTATGATATGTTAAAAGAGAAAGAGAATGCAATTGATATGTTTATAACACGAGTATATGTCGTAAAACTCGGTGTCCGGAGAAACAACCACTGGTGGTTGTAAGCACAATCAAGCCAAATCCACTATTAAATAAAGAATTACACCACTTGATCTCTCTTGCCTCTCTTTTACAGTGATTACTTTCTGTTCCCTCTGTTCTATATCTTCTCTTCCCATTTTACAGTGAGATTATGGATCTATTTATATGTGTATAGAACCCTAATCCTTGTTACATTATAAAGAAAGGTGATAGTGTTTGATTGGAACTAGTTGTTTGTTGAAGTCGTCTTTATCTTCTTTCTTGTTTCTGAGATCTTGTGGATCAAGTCTGAATCTTCTTGGAATTCTAGTTTCACAGTCCGTTTAGGACTTATTTCCTAATCGGTGTGTAATCTTCTTGAAGAGTAGAGTTATTGCTTGATTTGGACTTGTTTCCTGTTTGATGTTTATCCTTCTGGAAGCTTTTAAGTTCTTTCCTCCTCTGATACGGAGGAATGGAACAAGGATGATTCCATATTGGAGTGTGATTATAGATCCCTTATCTGGGCTCATTTATGTGGATCACATATTTCTTAACAACTTCTTTACTCGAACTTCTCATGTTGTCCCGAGTAAAGTTGAATGAAACCGAATATTCGTATTCGGCTTTACTCAGGTTCTCTTGTCTTGATGATACCACCGATGGTGTTCTTCAGTTGCCAATTTGGATGGTTATCTGACAATCTTTTTGGGAGGTTGTTTTATCTGTCAGTGACTTGTACTTTTAATAAATTATACATATAACATATATAATGTTATTATATACAATAATCTATTATCCAATATTATATATATATATATATATATATAATATCAATTATTATATATCTATATAGGATAAAATGTAATATATTATATATTATTATATATAAAAATATAATAATATTTCATATATAATATATTATATATTATTATAATATGTATATATAATATATTTACAGTTATATTTTTATTATATAATAACATATATACATGTATTGTAATTATTTATTTATAATTTAAGAGTTTAGTTTTGATTAATTCATTTATTAATACGTTTTTTTGAATTAATTTTTGATGTGTTACTTTTATTTAATTTAAAAATTACAATACAAAAATTATATTGGTTAATTATGTAATAAATTTATTTATAGTTGTAATAATATTAAACAAAATGTCAATATTGATATTTTAATTTTTGATAGTTTTCGGTTAACCTACCAGATGCGTTTTTACCGTTTTCATTTTCAAAATACAGTTTTCAGTACATACTACCAGATGCGTTTTAATAATTTAAAACTAAAATCAAAAACACTGTTTTTATTTTTATTTTTATTTTCATTTTTAAAAAACAACAATCAAAAAGCGGTTACGGAACAGAGCATAAATTAATTATTTATTTTTTATTTCCGTTTACAATATTAAAGGCGTGATGCTTGTGACGGGTCCCGCAGCATCAGCTAAAACGAAATCTGCTCAGTTGGCTCGGGAATCCGGATAGGCTTGGATCCGAACCTGCAGATCTCCCGAGCCTGTGTGTACACGCGTCGATAATTCATTAGACAAGAACAGTTGTTCACAAGATTTTATTGTTGGGGACCCCTTTTAAATTATATCGAACTTCCCATTCTCGGCCAAAACGAAGATCCGCAGGGCGGACTTGGTGCAGGCCAAACTAATTTGCCTCTTCTAATTGACCATTATGCCCTCCGTACACGTCAACGTTGACACGTCATTATCGACTCCAAAAATAAATTGATAAACCTCGATAATTCTGGTATTTTTTTCCACCAAATTATGTTGCAATTAAATGAAATTAAATATTCTCCTCATCGTTTTTTGTGGGTTCCGTTTTGTGACTTTTGTCTAATTAAATTTTATATTGACGTTAAAAGTTAGTCACTACACTTTATATCACTGATTTGGTCACGCCTTTGATCAAAATGGAATAAAATCTCTTCCTAACTTAAGGTATTTAAAAAAATAAAATAAAGGGTATTTAAAGATATTCTTTTATATTTTATTAATAGGTCATGTTAAAACAACTTAATTTTATGACATAAAATTTTGACTTTAACACCTCTTACAATAATATAATTTAATCCAAAAGTTATAAATATATTCAAAATTTTAGTAATATTTTATAACTCTTGTAATAGTTCATAAATCCAAAGCACCCATCACCATTATATTCACATATATATATATATATATATATATATATATATATATATATATATATATATATATATATATATATATATGTGTGTGTGATTGAATCCTATCAATAACAGCTGTTCGAAGCCTATCAATTACATAGCTTTAAAAAAAAAATTGGTATACATTGATAAATAGATGTTGTTAACCGAAAATTCGTTTGGGTATAGAATTTCGATCAACACCCTTAAACTGCAATTTAGGAGATCACAGTGGGATATGTACCTCTATGTACAATGGTTTAATATGAATAAAGATTAAGGTGTAATGGAAAAGTATGTAGGAGAAGAACAATCAATATGAACTGTTTTATTAAGGGTTAAGTTTTGTGATACAATGATATATGTTATTTTCACTCTAGAAGTCTTTCTCTTCTCTCTCCTTAACACACTAGGTGATGTCGAAATAGTGTGAGTTGATAAGTGAAAATCTCTACCTAGGTGATGTTCTTTTTCTCTTCATTTCTGGATCAGATCTAGATTCCTCTTTTAAGAGAGAGCTTTATCATATTTATAGGTCCTCATTCTTGTCGCATACTCCTTTAATTTAGTTAATCAATTTGAAATCTTAGGAATGTTGATTTGGCATCGATGGAGTTGACTATTTTTTTCATTAATGGCATTATAAATGACCATTGAAAAGTTGACCGGTTTCTCATTAATAGCGTTGTGAATGTCCATTACAGAGTTGGTTACATTCAGTTTCAGTAATGACATTGATTATATCCATTAATAGGATTGAAGGGTACTGCAGGCTTCGTTCCTTCAGACGCGGTCTTGTTCTCGGTTGGCTCCCTAGCTTGCCGATTCCTTCTTTCTAGGCGGTCTTTCCCTTGACGTGTTAGAGCCTTCCTGTCTTTGTTTCCCATTATGGATGGGTGAGAGGTGTTTGGTGGATCGGTCCATGATAGGTACCGCAGTACAAGGGTATCGGGGTAACTGATGTCGTGGTACCAGTAGTCTTCAATACCAGGTAAATGGCATACTGTTGTATCGAGACTCTCTAGATCATGGTATCAGTGTTTCTTGGTACTAAGAGAGCATGATGGTCACAATCCATGTTCTCTCAAAAATCAGCCCAATGGAAAATCCTCTTTGGACGTCTGTCAAAAAAGACTGATAAGAAATATAAACGGTAAAGAAAAAAAAAACCAACCCTATAAATATACAGACATGTATAGTAACTAAACCTTTATTAATAAATCAATTTTGCATTCTTCTTCATTCATATGATAAGAATTCGAGTCTAAATTCTTTCAATTAACTTGTGAAGTGTAAGGAGTCCTTTTTCCAACCATGAGAGATACATTCCGCTTGATCAAATGTAGTCGAACAGTTAGTGAACACAAGGTCAGTACGTAATTGGAGTGATGGGACTAGAAGGAAAATAAATAAATATATATATATATAGACAAAAAGGTTGGTGTCAAAATTGGTTGTTTTACTCTTGAGCGGTGTGTATTAGATGTTTGACAAAAATCTCAATGCGATATAAGTGAAGATTGAAGAATTATTTTGTATATACATAATTTGATCTGATGTATCTAGGAAGTCTCCTGGTTAGATTTTTTTTTTTTTATCTGATGTATCTATGAAGTCTCCTTTGCTGTTAGAAAAAAATATATATGGCTTTTGGTTAATTCCCATTTTTTTCCATTTAAAAAATGGCTTGGACAGATATTTGAAGTCTTTGTAATATTTCGACAATTTTACTGTGATAGTTTTTGTCATATATTTATATATATATATAAAAAAATAAACTATGTAATCAAACTCAGAGAAAACCATCCTTTACAACAAATTATTTTTTTCAATTTTGAGGAAAAAAAATTCAAAAAAATGGGAGAAAGGAAATTATGTATCAACAATTTAATATCAGACTACATGAGTTCTATGTAGATAAAATCAAAGTGAAATAAATTGTGAAATTGAAGATTTTAAATACAATTCATCATCAAATTATCACAATCTGATTTTTCATGTTAAAAAGATTGTTTAGATATCTTAATTAAAATATATAATTTTTCATTATTTAACATCCTTTTTAGAAGGCTGTGTGTTAAAAACGAGATTTTAAAAACATTTCGGGTGTAATAAATACCAACTTTATAGACAAAAGATTTTGAAAAAGTAAAAGTTGTGTTCTTATGATAAATCAAGAAAGTTTTCAATGCAATTTTGTTTCTCGTATCCCGAATTTGATATCATTGATGACAATGCCACGTGGCACATCCCAAAATGGTAGAAGAGATCACACTCAAGAATTCGGTGTGAGTATTTACACAGAATCAGCTTCCATTGTGAATCATATCAACGAAAAAAAACAGTAAAAAATAAAAAATAAAGAAAACAACAGGTGGGATATATATTCAGAGAACAGAGCTAAAAACATTTAGACACAGAGGGGTCCGAGCGAGACTGTCAAATCTACATATTCTCTCTCTCTCTCTCTAAATTCTCATAATTCAGATTTCTCAATCCGCAGATTCGGTTGAATCGCCGATCTTTGTATTGTTCCACGGGAATCCTCGTCTTCCTCTTCCAATCTCTGTCTTCTTCCCAAGATATAATGTTCCAGATTTTCAAGGTACGATTTTTTTAATACTACTTTAAACATTTATATCTTTCATCAAAAACCAACATGGTAAAATAAAACAAAACTTTATTTTTCGAGTCAAAAGAGTTATGGGGTTGTTAATTTATTTTTTATTTTATTTTTTCAAGCATCGATCTTTTTGGTTTTCTGGTAGATGGTTTTTTAATAATTGTTTTTTGGATATGAATTCCGGCTGTATGTAATTTTTTTTCCTTGCTTATGTAAAATTTTGCTGGGTTTTTGTTTTTTCAATTCAGTAGATTATACTTCCACTACTGTAAATTTTTAATGTATATGGTATCAGAACCTTAGAATTCCCAATTTGGTTCTGTTTTTCTGATGTTGTTGGATTTCAAGTAAATCTCTTTTTTTAAAAAAAAAAATTAATAAATTGAATGCTTTATGAATAATCATTTTTTGTCTGGGTTTTTTTTTTGGGTTAAAGATTAATAATGGAGTGTTTGCAGGGAGCTGTACCCTGATGTGCTCATCTGCTCTGCGTCATTGACTAAAACTTTTTTTTTTTTGTTCTTTGAGATTCTTGTTTGAAACTCTGTGCTTTTAGGTGGGTATTTTCTGAGTACATTAAAAAAGGTTCCTTTTTATGGAATGGGATCTGCTTTCACATCTCATCATAAACAATAAAAAAAAAAAAAATAGTTCATGTTTGTTGGTTGATAGATAGTTCACGGTGGTCATGATTTCTACTTCAGAACTTGTCTCATATGCACAAATGTGGAGAAGATATGATATGATTAATGGGGTATTATTATTAATTATTAAAATATAATTTCGAAAAAAAAAAAGTAAATAGTTTAACAAAAACACTGTGCAGTTTTATCTTTTGTTCTTTCTCTCATTTTGTTGTTCTTCTTTTTGTTTGTTGTTGTTGATGCAGGACTGGTTCTGAATTTCTGATTTGATAGAATTCTGACTCAAAAATACAGAAAGAAGAAGGAATAATAATGGAGGGTGATACATTTTCAGGGCTTGGCAATGGTACTCAAATTGATGGCAAGATCTTGCAGACATTCCAAAAGAACTTTGTGCAGGTTCAAGATATTTTGGATCAGAATAGGGTGCTGATCAATGAAATTAACCAGAACCATGAATCCAAAGTCCCTGATAACCTGAGCAGAAATGTGGGTCTAATTAGAGAGCTCAACAACAACATAAGAAGAGTGGTGGATCTCTATGCCGATCTATCTAGTAACTTTACCAAATCAATGGAAGTCTCCTCTGAAGGAGATTCTAGTGGTGGTTTGAAATCATCAGATGGTAAAGCTGGCATCAAGAGAAATAGGCCTGCTTGATTGAAAGATATTTCTTCTATCTTCCTTTTAATTCTTTTTGCATGAATGATCATGGCAAATGAAGGATTCTTACAGTTGGGTTGGTGAGAGTTAGTGTAGTAGAACATGATTAGATTTATGTATAACTTATTTTGTATCATCAGTTGACTGTGTCTCCAGTTCGTCTTCTTCACTCACTCTCTCACTTTTTCTCTTAGAGAAATAATTGTCCAAAATATCTTTATCTCATTGTAACTGTGTAACTGTGGTGGATCTAATTGAAATCAAGGATGTTGTTATATTTGTGTTAATTATTTTCTAGTTGTGTGTTCTGAGTTCTGTTGTTCTCTGTCTCACCTTAAAAGAAGCTTTTCTTTATTTTTTCTCTTTGTTACTTTCTTTTTTTTCCAATAAGTTGATGAATGTCAAGTTACTTAAGACAGCTGATATGTGTGTGCTTGTAGATGTATCATCATCTTTTTGTTTGAACACAATTGGGACCTTTTAAATATGAGAACTTTTTCTGTTTTCTCACATTTCTATGTTGAGTTTCTTTTCATCAAGTTTTTCATCTTCAACTTTTGATGGGGACTCTCCATAATAATATACCCTTTTTGTTCCTTTTTTTTTTGCCTTCTCTCTTGTAGACCTAGAACTCGAGTGAAGAAGTTGCAGATACTGTTAGTTTTCTAAGAAATTATTACTGTTCATGTTGCTTTTGTTTTATGTGACAAGTATACATACATACATGATATAAGATAGATCATCTCTGTGAAAGATGCTCTGATGAGGAAGAAAGCAGCTTTTAGATAATCTTTTTGGTTCCCAATCACACACCACCACAGGAACAGAATCTCAGATAAGGGATGATGAGCTTTTGACCAATTTTTTTTTTATATGCTACCAATGACAATCTCTCTAGCATATACTTTATTATAATATTTCCATAAGAGAGTTTAAAAACAAAAGCAGAATTACAAAACAGTAGTAGAGCAAGTGAAGACAGGCAGGTATGTATTTGAACAGTGACCCCAAAAACATGACAATGGGACCCATTGCCTTCTTTTTTAGGGATGGAACTCTACTGGTCCAATCTCCATGGTTATCTCCTCCTAGCTTCTTCATTTTCTTTTACTGTGTCTTTGTTTGTTTGTTTTTCCTTTATTTCTTTTCTTGTTATGCATTAAATGTCCTTTATGACTTCCTACTACTCCCCTTCTTTCAACTTGATGATTGATTCCTCAGCAACTCTTTATCTCTTTGATGGAGCAGGTGTCTCCTATGGTGGGTCCTCAGTCCTCACCATTGGCTGCCTAATTTGCTGATCTCCTCTGTAAGGTCCACATGGCTGACAGATTATTTGAATGCTGGGAAAACACCTTCTTTCTATCTGTTTTAGATTTTTTATATTGGTGGTGAGGGTGTTACATGTACAATTTAGTCTTTAATACATTGAATCAAGTCTACATAGATTATCTATAATTCAATCTCATTATTGTTCCATCATTTGTTGTCTCTTTAATCTTTGGTCATCTGGGCATCTTTCTAACTTAATTGCTTGTATGTGTTGTGTGTATCAATTTCAATCTAATTATAGGACAATGTGAATTAAATAAAGTGTAGTTTTCAGTAAAATGTTATGTGTTTATTTTTTGATACTTTGGAAATAATTTATTAACTGTGGACTATATGAACATGAAATATTATCGGTTTAATAAGCACTGACCACTTTACCGCTGAGGGCCATCTTGGACAGTTGTAGTTTGAAAGGATTACTTTACCTACTTATTTTTTATTTATACATAAATAAAGAAAGAAATAAAAAATAAGTGCTGTTTAGTTTGTCCTCTTGCTATAATTTTATCATTGACAAAATAAAGTTGATGAGAATATGTCACAAGTTCAAACAGCCTATTTTGGGATTGTTTTTTTTTTTTTTTCTTTCATATATATATTATTGATATGAATTAATGACCTTGAGGGGTTGTTTTGGTTGTCCAAGAATGAACCATAAACTCGGACATCCTTTGTTCAAACCTTAGCAACTCCTTTAAGGCTAGCCCTCGGAGCAGAGTTAGTCGGTGGAAGTACGAGTTTGAGATCCTCAATTAAAAAAATATATATATATGGACTAATTAAAAGTAGACATTTTTTACCTTTCTTTAATCTCAAGATTCAGTTATAATTGAAATTAGATAGTTTCAACATTCTAAAGAAAATCTTCACTAAAAGTTGTGATATATATTTTACTTGAATATTATATATTAACCTGGTGAGAGATGACTGATGCTGTGAATACACAAACCAAATCTTAAAGGTTGCTTACGGCTGCCGGGCCCAGCGCTGCAGCCCAAAAAACAAAAAGTACAGCTGAAATCCACTGGAAGTGGATATGAAACAATTTATAGGAAATTGAATGACGTTGATTAATTTAATTTAATTTAATTATATTATGGAATAAATGTGTTTAGTTTAAGGTAATGATGTTGAAGACAAATTAAACATCGCTAAAACATGACATGTGAAGTGGGAATCTACTTTTTTTCCCTTTCTTTCTTTCTTTCCTTTTGTTCCTTGCATTTCCAGCAAATTGTTTGGAAGTCACTACTCCATTTATATATATTATTTTATTTTTTTTATATCAACATCATAAGTTGGACCCAATTACATTAATCCAACTATGATAAGAACAATAATAATAATAATAATACATCCCCATGATAAAAGATTATAATAATTGTCATGATAATGTTAATTAAATTCCCAAACTCAACAAACTTTTTTCCTTTACGTTTCTAAAAGATTCATAAATTTTCTTTGTTTTTTCCCTAATTGAATATTAAACTCTCTATTTAGATGTTGACCAGTTTTTAGTTGATAATGACTCTTTCATTATTAGGTAAGAAGTTTTGTGGTAAAATTTCATCACAGTAATTATGATAAGGGTTCGGCTACTTTACACACTATGTTTGGTTTGATAGATTAGAAGAGAAATGAAAGAAAATGACTTGGATGGATTTATAATATCACATTTGGATTGTTAAAAATGTAAGGAAAATGAGGGAATAATTTCTTTTTATTTCACCCAATTTGGTTTCCATCCAAATTTGGGAGGAAAATGAGGGAAATGAATCCAGAATTAATGATTTCTTCAATATCCTAAAATTATCTCTATTAATATTGGGTATTCATATTGTTAAAATAATGATATTTTCATAAATTGAATAAAATGAATTCATTTATTTCTCTCAACATAATAATTTTGATTTCCTTTCATTTCTTTTATATTTATAATCATTCAAATAACAACCATTAAAAACACTTTCTTTTCATTTCCTTTATTTTTCTCCTTTACATTTTTTTTTCTTTCTCTCATATTCCATCAATCCAAACATTGTGTACGAGTCTACGGTTGCCGTGTTAGTTTTTACTCATTTAATTTCAATCAAAAGGTCTATAAAAATTTAAAATTAAATAAAATAAATTCTCTCACATAACTGCCTAACAAACTATATATATATATATATATATATATATATATATATATATATATATATCTAAATCCTTACGTGGATAATATAAATATACATATATGTATTTATCTGTTAAAACACAAAGTATAGATTAATCTTTCTCTTATCGTGAGAGTTGTATTATGAATGAGTCTCAGATTTACCTATTAAAAACTGAAAATGTGAAAACTTTCATCCTGCAATGCAAGTTACATTTTAAACTGCTCTCATCGGTCAGTTAGATACCTCACTCATTAATGTCATTAAAAAAAACACACATGTTTTATTAAATACGTTTAGAAATCTTTTGGCTACAAATAATAAGGTTGATTTAAACATTTCAAATAATAATAATGAAAAACAAAAAACTTAAACGCTAAGTCGGTATTTAATTCTCATCCGGTTGAAAAAAAAACAAAGAACATGTTTTTGATTTCTCTTGTCTACACGACTTGGAAGTCAATGAACTTACTGACATCATTGGTGAATCTATAAACATTTAAAGACAAGTGAGTTCTCTTCGATCTAAAATTCTTATATCACTATTACCGGTCTTAGATATTTTATTTTATTTTATTTTTTATTTTATTAATAACAAATGATCGGAAAAGTTGTGATTAGTAGGTGATATTCACACCGGTGACATTCCTTCACACCGGTGATGAGCCGAATCACATCTATCAAATCCCGAATTATTATAATAAATTATCTTTCTTTTGTTACCATGCTGTACGTACGTAATTTTGCAATTAAAGTAGTAAGTTTTGTTGAATGTTTTTTGTTTTTGTGCATTCTAGCAATTTTTATCTGGACAACTTTTTTTTTTTGTAAGAAAATTATTAAAAGAAAAACACCGAAAACAAACACCCCTCCGGTTAGAGGCAAAACTAGAATTTTTTTTTACAAATAGACCACAAATCATTTTAATTACGTATCTTAACAATATGAGAAAATTTTCATTATTTAAAATAAAAAAGTTGTTCAGGAATATAATAAATATTACCCTTAAATATAAATTTTAACTAAAAAAATAAAAAAAGAAATACATATATAATATAAATACAGTAATATCCTATTTAAATTAGTATATCTTCGATATACTACTATATATATAATTAGTTTGACATGTTACCGAATTAAGTGTTTTTAATGTATATATACTTAATTTTATAATTATAACGAAAATCGGGCCATTCAAAAACTGGGTCACGGGTTGTTTATTTTTTTGAAAACAACCGGCTTGATAAAAGTAGAGACTAACATAAGCTACAAAACAAGGACACAATTGCACAAACACACCAGAATACACAAGGAGCCAAGACACTACTAACACCATGACAAACCATAAGCAAGCCCCACAAAAAAAAAAGAAACAAAGCAAAAAAAAAAAAAAAAAAAAAAAAACTCGCCAATGTAATCACCTGGATTGTTCAACATAATCACTCAAAATTAAAATTATCATCACAATTCTATAAGTAATTTTACAATATAAATTTAAAACTAAAAATAAAATAAAATAATTTACCTTTTTTCATACTGACGTCTGTATATCTCTATAAATCCAAAAGTTATAAAATAAATTTGAAATTCTTAGGAAGTGAATACCGGAGACAGTTGGAGACTTGTAGATTAATTTATAATTTATATGGTAACTCTACTGCTTCTGCTTTTGCTTGGTTGTTAAAGCATCTCCAATAGTCTCATTTGGAGGCTCCCTGTTTTAAGAGTATATGTTATTGCAAGGGATCATTAAGGGAGTATGTGCTCCAACAATACTAACTTAAATGACCCCATGTAATAATATTTTTATTATTATTTAAATGTTAGATATTATCTCTAATAGATATTTGATAATGTTTGTCTTTAATAGATATTAGATAAACCAAATATATGGAGTCTTTCAAGGAAATAAAATAATATTAATTTGATGGAGTCCACTTTTAGGGGGTCTGAAAACACCTCTTAATTAAGGGAGTAAATTACTCTTGAACATAATTAAGGGAGCCATTTAGGGAGCTGTTGAAGCTGGAAAAATAAATATACTCCCTTAATTAACCTAAAGGATGTCTTCAAGAGGGCTGTTGGAGATGCTCTTAGTTGTTATTTGTCAAGGGTTTAAAATTTCTTATGAATTATTAAGGGGTTAAATTTTCCGATTTGATTTTTCTCTTGATTAAAGAAATCCAATGGGCTTGAATGGGTTTGATGCATAATTTTTAAATTATTGAACTGTTAATAAGATAAGGAAAAATATAGTAAGTTAAGTTAGAATTAGAATCATGTTGGGCTTACTTAGAACTTAGTGAGATGTATATTGAACTATTGAAAAAACTTTTTTTTTTTCTTTCAAAAAATTAGCTCACCCTAGCTAGATATGTCGTCGGTTCCGGTTCAGGTGTTCCGGTTCTGGAGGAACCTGAACCGGAATTGGAATCGAAACCGGTTCTGTCCGGTTATGTCCGGTTCCAATTTTGGAATTGAAACAGGAACCCGTTCTGTCCAGTTCGGATTCTGAAACTAGAACCGGAACCGACGGTTCTGGTTTGGTTCCGACGGTCCAGTTTATTTTTTTTTTCATTTTTCGTTCACTAAAAAATATTATATATGTAAAAATAAAATTGTAAATACATGCTATTGGATTGCCTAAAAAAAGTGTAACTAAAATAAATAACAAATTAAAAAAAAAAAAACTATTTTGGTGGAACTGTCCAGTTCGAATCGGACTGAACCGGCACCGAACCGGAACCGTAGGTTCTAGTCCGGTTCGAAGTAGACGGTTCCACCAAAACAAGAACCGGAACCAAAACCGAAACCGCTACAGTGCACGGTTCTAGTTTGGAACCTTAAATGATGGTTCGGTTACGGTTTTTTCAGGTTCGTTCGGGTTCGGGTTCAGGTTCGTTCGGGTTCGGGTTCGGGTTCGGTTCACCGGTTCGAACCGAACCGCCGATATGTCTAACCCTAGCCAGACCCAATTCCGCCCCTGCATGGAGTATCCATCACTCTCAGAAGTACCATCACCACATAGGGGTGTAAGACTCAAGCTTGAAATTGTGAGATTCTGGAGTGATTGGAATTGGGATATTCTTGGGTTGAATAACTATGTTTTACTATTAAACCATATTGTACGGTATTAAATCCCGTTGAGTGTATATATACACCTTTTTTTTCGATTCATGTCAAGACTCTGGTTGACCAGATGAGGTTGGTCCGGTAATAAATCTCTCGCACATAAATAACTAGGTTGTGGGTTCCTCTTCCCAAAATATTCCAAAATAATGTAATACTTATAAAACAATAAAAAAGTGACAGTGGCCTGGTTGTTACAACTAGATTGGGTCCATTTGGAGAGTTTCCAATATGGGGCCTCTGACCAACGTTGTCTGTGGACTTCAAAGAGTTCAGATTCTGCTACCGATTCGGCCAAAATAAATATTACGGGTCTATAAGAAAATAATCAAAAACTTTCAACGAAAAGGGGCGATATTTGTATTTTTTAAAATTGTATGTAAATCATAATTTATTTATTTTTTTAAATCAAATATGACCTTTGAATAAAATTACATAAAGAATCAAATAGTTTGTAAGTACGTACATCAATAATTATTAATTGGTTTTAAAATAATCCTTTATTAAAAAAAATCCTATTAATCATTTAATATTCACGTATATAATAAAAACCTTTATATTTTTTCAAACCCTATCTTATATTTTAAATACTACTTTCAATTTCTTATAAAGAATACAAATTGATTTAGTCGACGAATATTTTACTGTTATAATTAAGTAAAACAAAAATCAATTCAAATAATAAACTTTCTTATAAACAATTTAAAAAAAAAAACTGTCTTAGATGTAATTTTTTTTTAAAGGACTTGGTTGGTGTAATTGCTGTTTTTATTAATGGATTTTAAATTTCATAAAAAAAATAAATTAACAAACAAAAAGAGGTAACATGCACCGGATATAGTTACAACACTTTTTTAATTTGGTGGATTTTGAGAATTTCGAGCTTAAGAAATTTTTATGCAATAAAAATATATTTTTTTTCAAACAATTTTTTTAAGTGACCTCAATTGTCTTTGCAAGGGTTATAGTTTTTTTTATTAAAATAATAAAATTTTAAATAAATTTGATTAGATAACAAAATACTAAGGTGTGCTACAAAAATATAATTCAATAAAATTAAAGAAAGGGTATTTTTGAGTATAATTCATTAAAATTAAAGAAATGGTATTTCTGAAAGCTTCTTTTGATGATCCAAATTTACCTTTTTACACTTCTTTTCTATAAAGACTTTATTCTCAACATTTTTTTTAAAAAGTTATAAAGACACTTCATTTGGTTCAAATATTATCTTTTTTATTATTATTACTATTTGACACTCCTATTCTAAACGCACTATTTTTGATTTTTTTTTCTAAAAACACTTTATTTTATTTTAATAAAAGTTATAACAAACCATTGTAGCTTTTAGATTCATCTATGGGGAAATCTTTTTTGAATTAAATATAAATCGTTATATTAAATATTATATATTACTTGTAATTATCATATTAAGTTCTCTCTCCTCCAATACATATCTCTGATTTTCTAGCTATATTATTTCTCAAGCAATTCTTACAGTTAAGAACAAAAAACTTATGAATAATTTTGATTTTTAGGAAATGTATATATATATAGCTATTTTCTCCTCGGTACGCACTAATATAAGTTATATCAGTGTGTTGCATATGTACCACTGATTATAGAGAAGTTTTGACAAGTACATACACTTTGAGTTAAAGTATGTAAATTTAATGGTTCACATCCAACACACTGATAAAGTTATGTCAGTACGTACTGACTTGAAAAATTATATGTGTGTATAAATATATTACAAAAAAAAACTCAAAAAACAAGTACATTTTTTTATATAAAAAAAATCGAAATATGAAAATGTGTTTTGTTACTTTTGTAGGTACGTGATTGATTAGATAACTTTAATTATTTCATTAATCTTAAAAATTCGGAGTTTAATTGAAACTAGTTGGAACAAATCAAGTTTTCATTTATCTATTTTTTTAATTGACTTTTAAATATATATATATATATATAATTATTACCGTTAGCAAAAAACGAAAATATTATGATCAAGCTAAATCAATCTAGATTTGCGATATAAAATTTTGATTTCAATACTTCAACAACCCATTTGTTTTCATCCAACTGTTATAGATGCATTCAAATCTTAATCATTTGATTAAAAACACATGGGTGATTGAGATGTTGAGGTAAAAATTTTAAGTTACAAATCCAAGTTGATTTAGCTTGATCAAAAATGTTAATAAGTTTTTTTTTTCTTTAACTATTAATCGGATATTGATGGAGAAAGTATGGAGATATGATTTTTAAAAAAATGGAGAGAGAGAGAGTAATTAGAAGAGAATGTTTAATATGGTAATAAGGATAGAGGTCTTAATACGTAATATTTAATCTAATGATTTAAGAAAAAAAATCCTTTTTTTAATAATTTAACCAGTTTGTAGTGTCTTTAATATTTTTTTTATCTTATTTAATAATTTCAATTCATGTTAAAATTATCATTAAAAAAATTAGAGTGGAACAGATAATTTACTGATAAGGGGAAGCTTTATTTCATATTTTTGGAAAAAATACCCCTTAATAAATTACTCAATTTTTTTTTCAACAAATCAATGTTACGTGTCAATGACATGTCAGTAGAAACAATTTTTTTCTGATAGTGAAAATCAAAGTAATATACCAGCCAAACAAAAGTCAAATGTCAGTCAAGATTTTTTGAAAAAAAAAAATCAAATAATTTAGAGCAGTGTTATTGGTACACCTCCTGCAGTCCATTTTTGATCCATTTTTATAGTTATATAATATATTTCTTTTTTTATTAAAATTACTTAAACAGACGTACGATTTAAGGAAAAAAAAACAAAGTAAATATATTAAGACTCTACGTTCCTTTTCCAAAAAAAAAGCCACGTTCTTGTAATCAGCTTTGTTGGATATCAAAGATCATCGAAGCGGAATGAATATCGGGATTGTTACATACGATCGGTGTATGATTACAAAAAAAATACATTCGAATCACCATGCTATTTGCTGTAACTCGGAGAAGACAAGCAAAAGGAGAAACTGATAAACAATCTATAAAAGTATGTTCAGAATAGAATGTGTTAAATGAATATCACTATTTGCTATTTATAGAGTTTAGAGCTCTATCAAATGAGATACACTTTAAATGTAAATCACTATTGAAATATAATATCTTTTTATCTCTATCTATCATTTAACTGATGCGTTTGAATTTAATTTGAATTATCTCTTTAATTCAAAAATAAACTTATCATGGGGTATCGTATCTGATCAATTAATTCAATTAATTACCATACTCTTTTACCACTTGGAGGTAATTTTCCAACATCTCCCACTTGCACAAGTGCAATAATGCAAACTTTATAAAGTCACGTTTATCAAACTTTTGAGTCCAATCACAGATCATTCATACAAGCAAACGTACAATGTGATCGATGAACAATATTCTACAAAAGTTTTGGAGCATGTAATTTGATATTTCATTTATCAAATTCATTGTTCATATGTGTCCCAGATTTAATTTTCATTCATTAGTCCAAGCGCACTTAACCCCTCAGTATACAAAGTCATGCTTGACCATTTGAAATCTTTACGTACTCACAATTGTATTCTATCATAGACAATACAATTGGTCGATAAGAATACCAAAAATTAATGAAGAAACATTATATCTTCCCATCGAACACTTGTATCTCAGTTTCAAAGACAATTGCTATCCTAGTCGTGTTTCATAGACCGAATAGTACCATAGCCATAGAAAAACACGCTAAAGAAGCTAACATTGTTTTGTCACCTTGAATCAAAAGTCAATGGTTATAAGGACACCATTTGAGGTTTAATCAAACCTCAAGGAACTTATATAATGAGGAAGCAGAGATTCATTCTCTCATTTTCCTTTTGATCACAAAGCACACATGGTATGAATCACGTGCTACAGTGAATTTCATTCTCACAAAGAATGTATATA
The DNA here is from genome assembly GCA_032871835.1 of Dipteronia dyeriana. Classification (NCBI taxonomy): domain Eukaryota; kingdom Viridiplantae; phylum Streptophyta; class Magnoliopsida; order Sapindales; family Sapindaceae; genus Dipteronia; species Dipteronia dyeriana. The sequence continues at coordinate 41,916,934 of CM065300.1, forward strand.
TCTAAACTATTCACTGTACAGATCCGAGTTCAGTCTTTATCTACAGCGCCTAACTCGAGTACATAAAGTTCGCCGTTTCTTACTTAGGTGCCAATTATGTACTCACATCTAGCTTAATCAAGTTTCATGATAGTGAGAATGTGTCATGATCGGTTCAAAAGAATGCAAAAACCTCATCTTGACATAATCAATGCGACATATTCATATATATAAGCTCCATGAGAATAAATCATTTAATTTATTCTCTTCTATATATGTGTCTTATCTCAGCATACTATCTTAGTATTCGAGGCGACTGCACGTGTAAGAATGTCGGTCTCAACCTGATGACATATTTAAACAACATTTGTGTGAAATATATGCTAGCAAGGAAAAAAAATTATTCATATAAAATAGTGAAATTCAAACAAATCATCATGATTACAATCTACGTAGCCCTAAAGACTTAGCATGTGACGAGTAAACATCTCTAGTCACTGCTTTGGTAAATGGATCGACTACCATTTCATGTGTAGACATGTATTGAATAATCACTTCCTTTTTTCCTATGACATCTCTGATAAAATTATATTTTGTCTCTATATGTTTGGATTTACTGTGATATTTCGAATCATTTATGTAAGCAATGACCGCTTGATTATCACAGTAAATAGTTACTAGTCCTGAAGCACCGGTAACAATCTCTAGATCCTCAATGAATCTTTTGAGCCAAACACCTTCTTGTATTGCTGCTGAACATGCCACGAATTCAGCTTCCATTATAGACAATGCAATACATGTCTGTTTCTTGATACACCATGAGATAGCACCTCAACTGAGCAAAAATACATACCCTGATGTTGATTTTCGCTCATCTAGATCACCTCCCCAGTCGATATATGTATATCCGATTAAGCGTAAATCTCCTCCTTGGTAGCATAGAGAATAGTCTGCAGTTCCCTTGAGGTATGCTAAGATCCACTTGATTGCATGCCAATGTTTCTGCCCATGGTTGGATTGAAATCTACTCACAAACCCAACTGCAAAACATATATCAGGCCTTGTACACATCATTGCATACATGAGACTCTCAATGGCATTGGAGTAAGGAACTCTGCTCATTTTATCTCGTTCTTTTGGAGTCTTGGGGCACATTTTGAGACTAAAATTTTGTCCTTTCGAGATAGGAGTATCCATAGGCTTACAGTTAGCCATACTGAATCGTTATAGAATCTTTCTAATGTAAGGCTCTTGTGATAAAGCTAGAATTTTCTTTGAACGATCTCTTGTAATCTTTGCTCCCAAAATATAGGCAATTTTTCCCATATCTTTCATCTCAAAATTTAAAGACAATCATTCTTTAATAGCCATGACAAAACTCTTATCATTTCCAGCTAATAGTATGCCGTCCATATATAATGAAAATATCACAAAATTTCCTTCAGACCTTTTCATATAGACACAATGGTCTTCTTCAGTCATTGTAAATCCATACGACATTACTGTCTGATGGAATCGAAGATACCACTGTCTGGAGGATTGTTTCAAATCATATATCGATCGTTTGAGCTTGTAAACTTTGTGCTCTTGACCTTTTGAAGTGAAATTTTTAGGTTGTACCATGTAAATTTTTTCCTCCAATTCTCCATTGAGAAATGTTGTCTTTACATCCATTTGATGTAATTCTAGGTCCATATGTGCGACGACTGCTAGAATAATGCGTATCAAACTACATGAGAAAAGGTTTCTTCACAGTCTATACCTTATTGTTGAGTATATCCTTTTATGACTAGACACGCCTTGTATCTCTCAATCATACCATCCGTCTTTCGTTTGATGCGAATAACCCATTTGTTTCCAATGGTACGATGATCAGACGATAAATCAACCAAGTCTAGGACATGGTTATTTTTCATTGACTCCATCTCTTCTTCCATGGCTTTCATCTAAAATTTCTTAGCAGGTGAGGTGAGAGCTTCATTTACAATTTTAGGTTCATCACTGTCATGTGAAGCAACCATAATATTTCCCCCTCAATCTCAAAAGAACGATGTGGGATAGCTCTTCGATTACTCTTTCGAGTTCGTAAATCTATAGAATTTGGTTCAACAGCTGTGTTACTTCCATTAGGGACAGAAGTCCCAGGTGAATTTGTATCTACCTCAATTGGAGTGTTTAGATTTACATCTTCATTATGATCATCCAATTCAAATAATCGAATATCTTTATCAACCTCACCTCTGTTTGGAAATTCATTTTCCAAGAAATTGACATCTTGTGGTTCCAATTCAGTTACACTTCCATTAGAATTCTCACCTATCAGTGTATATCCTTTGGAGTGCTCAGAGTATCTAATAAAGATACTCTTTTTTCCTCTCACACCTAGCTTTCCATATTGACTGGATATATCATGAGCATAACCCGCACACCCCAAGGGTCTTAGGTTTGTTAAAACAGATTTTCTACCTTTACATAACTCATATAGGGTGGAGGTGATTGATTTTGAAGGCACACGGTTAAGAATATAGGCTGCAGTCAATCAAGCATCTCCTCAGTATTATACTGGTAGATTTGCTTGCGCCATCAAAGACCTAACCATTTCCAATAATGTTCTATTCCTTCTTTCCGCTACACCATTTTGTTGCGGAGTGTAAGGAATAATCAATTGTCTTTCTATACCTTTCTCATTACACAATTCCTTGAATTGATTGGAAAGACATTCACGTTCTCGGTCAGTTCTCAAAACTTTTATTTTCTTGTCTAATTGATTTTCAACTAAATTCATAAATATTTTGAAGCAATCCAATGCTTCGGATTTATGAGAAATCAAATAGACATGACCAAAACGTGTGTAATCATCTATGAAGTGGATATATGATTACATTCATTGGACCACGGATGTCTGAATGAACCAATTGCAATGGAATTTCAGCTCAAGTTCTTTTACCAAATGGTTTTCTCGTAGTTTTTCATGCTAAACAATTCTCACAAATAGACATCTCTATTCTAGTGAGTGAGCCCAATAGACCTTCTTTGGTCAATCTGTTCAATATGGCCTAGTCTAGCATGCCAAGTATAAACATCAATATTATCATATGCATATATCAAGAAAAAACTATTATCATTATTAATACTGTTAAAACCATTATCAAAAACCATAAAACCATTTAACCATTTAACAAATAACCAGTACCAATTTGAATAGAATTCAAATAAATGTTTAAATTATTCTCATGGAAATTTAAAGCATAATCTAGGTTAAGAAAAGTAGTAACAAAAACTAAGTTTCATTGGATCTCTGGTGTATACAACACATCATGGAGATAGAGGGTTTTGCCATTGCGAAACTCTAGTTTGCACGTGCTTATAACCTTGACTTCCACTCTTGAGTTGTTTCCCACATATATCCACTTCGTTCCCTGTGGGATCCGACGATATTCCACAAATGCTCATCGGTCTCTAGCTACATGGTCTGTTGCTCATGAGTCTACAGTCTACAGTCCACAGAGGACGAGATTCAGTCATTAAACAGTGTTAGAAACATAAGCATATTTATTTATGGAATTGGGTTTTACCTTTTTCGTCTCAGTGCATTGACGAGCAAAGTGACTCGGTTTGCCACAATTGTAGCAAGTTGCCTTAGCCTTATCCTTCTTAAATCCAGCATGCTTACCTCTCTTCTATTTTTCGATCCCAACTTTATTATTGTTGACACCAGGATCTTTTCCCTTTTGGAAAGGTTTCTTTCCTCCATTGCGCTTTCGGCCCGAAGCCTTATGCGAGCCTGGTGTCACCATATAAAGCTGTCCAGAAGCCTTAACAACCTCTAGGCACTTAGCTTCTAGTTCCAGATGGCGCGAGATATCATCAAAAGTTTTGATGCTATCATTATGCATCATATTGATCTTTATGTGCTCCCAACTATCAGGGAGAGTTCGGATAACAGCTTGAACATGTTGCTCGTCAGTCAGGACATGCTCGACGTTTTTCAATTCACGCATCATGTTTGACATCTCTCTTAGGTGCTGCCTCATCGCATGATTTTGGCGTTTCCTATATGTGTCAAACTTGATTGTGAGCCTCTTAAGCTTAGTGGTTGATGTACCACCAAACTTGTCCTTCAGAGCAATCCACATTGCTTGAGCAATTTCATACTCCTCAAACTCACACATAAGGTCATCAGCCATACTGCTCAGCAACGTTATGCGATCTATGTTGTTTTTCCTCTTCCGGGCTTGGCAAGCCTCAATGTCTCTTCTGTGTTAAGCAGTAGTTCCTGCTGCAGGTTCAACCATGGTGTTGTCTATTGTTTCAAGAGTCTTTTGCTTAGTAAGGATGTACTGAACCTTGCGGTGCCAAATATCATAATTTTCACTGTTCAATTTCTCTCCTTTGTTCAATTCGGCCACAATATTTTTGGTAGCAGAAGACATTTTCTGTAATTTAGACCAAGAGATGTATTTTCTTTAGTGCTAGCATATTTTCAAGTTCAAACTTATTATTGCATTAAACATTTACACTAAGAAATATAATAGAGTAATATATAGGAATAGATTCGAAAAAACAGTCGAGACTTTTAATCATCATCTAATTCCAATATTAAAACTAGCATATAGTATTAGTGTATTTTGCACAATTATAACAGTTATAACAATTCATAGAACTCCCACTAAGCAAATATTATTATTAATAATCAATAATAATCAAGCATGATTCAATAAGTTCAAAGGAAAAATAAACATAAATAAACAATAAAAAAGTTTATAATGTAAATCTAATAACTATTTTTGAAATAAGAAACTTTGAACTTAGTTCTATCATACATATTGTAGTAATTTTTATCACTCCGAATGCATAAATTCTCTGACTTCTTAACCCTTGCAGCTGCAACTTTTCCAAACCACGAACCCTTTTCGCGTGCGCAATGACCCATGTGTTTTGCGCTACGAAGGTTCGGAAACATGCTCAAAGCTGCAGTACGCCTCATGTTCATCATAACACGACGTTCCTCTGCTATTTCTATCTCATCAATAACATCATTAAGCAAAACAATATTGCTTTTATTAATGTTATCAATAGTAATATGTTCTATGTATTGCAGCTCTTGTGGGAGAGCTCTTAGCAATATCTTCGCAATTGGGATCCAATAATCATAGAAAGTAAGATTTCGATATGACCATAACTTATCCACTGTTTTCATATTCCGATATGACCATAACTTATCCACTGTTTTCATAAAAATCATAATATTTTCATGAAGAGAAATTTCAGAATTCATTTTGAACTCTCCTAACTTCTCTAAAAAATCAACTTTATTTTGATTTTCTTTAGTGAAATAAATCTGATCATTTTCCATCTAAATAAAAAAAAAATCGTTTAAGAATAATTTTATAGTGAAAATTATTAATAGAACAATTTTTTTTAATAATCTGGTTTTGTCATCTTCATGCATTAAGTGTGTGTCCTCTTTTATTTTTATTATTATTAGAAAAGTGCTTGCCTTAAGCATATCTCACTACAGGAGTCTGTATTTTTTTTTTCGGAATTACTGTTGCATCCATATTATTGTGTGCAATTCCCTTAAAAAAATTACACAAAAAAATTACACGCTCTCCAAAAGTTTTTTACACATATTTGATATTTAAAAAACAATTTAAACAAATCAAATAAAGATATGCATATGAAATTCTCATAAAAGTTATAGGCATGTTTTTCAAAATAAATAATATTTAGATCAAATAATTTAATTGATATGCATGTTTGTTAAGGGAAAAACAACTCAATGCAATGGTTCCCTTTTCATTTATTAATGAATAATATATATATATTAAAAAAAAAGGTGTTGCACTCAGGTTTGTCAATACAATCTTTGACGAAATCAATTTGATTGATTGTACAAGAGAGTATAATTTCCCAAAACAAAAACAAAAAAACTGCACAACTAGTTGTGCACTTCCAAGAAAAAAAAAATTATAAACCGAGTAGTTCTTTATAATTTGCGTATAATATTTCTCAAGAATACAATACGCGATGACAAGTAATAATCGTCTCAACCTAGATTAAAAAAAAAATCAGATGACAAACATGTTTTTGAAATTTTAATCCACATATATGAACCCAATAATAATTACAGAGTAGAAGCCAGAGAACGTATGTATATTAAATATATATAAAATAAATAATATACATAAAATTAAACATACGAACAATCCCATAAAACTGCTCTGATACCAATGTTGGATATCAAAAATCATCACAGCGGAATGAATATCGGGATTGTTACATACGATCGGTGTATGATTACAAGAAAAATACATTCGACTCACCGTGCTATTTGCTATAACTCGGAGAAGACAAGCAACAAGAGAAACCGATAAACAAAAAACACTCTGTTTTTTTCTTTTTTCTATGAAAGTACATTCAGAATATAATGTGTTAAATAAATAGCACTATTTGCTATTTATAGAGTCCAGAACTCTATCAGATGAGATAAACTTTAAATTTAAATCACTATTTAAATTTAATATCTTTTTATCTCTATCTATCATTTAACTAATGAGTTTGAATTTAATTTGAATTATCTTATTAATTCAAAAACAAACTTATCACGGGGTATCTTATCTAGTCAATTAATTCAATTAATTACCAGACTCTTTTATCACTTTGGCGTAATTTTCCAACAAGTTTCTTGAAAAAAAAAATTACTCTTAAACCCTAAAATTTGCTTTTTACACACATACAAAATATTTTGGAAAAGTCCGACAAAGATATCAAGTATATGGGAAAATTGTCAGATAACGATATTAAACATCTGGAAGAACTGTTTGAGAATGACATAAAGCATCTGTAAGAATTATCAGACAATGATATCAAGCATTTACAAGAATTGTCTTGTATTGATATCAAAAATTTGGAAACAATTCTTTATATAGAAGTAAGTTTGAAGTTTACTTTTGCTTTAAAATGATATCAAATTGTTGTTGTATTGAAGCAGTCAAGTTATTTTTTTTATCGTTTCCACCATGAAATAAGAAAAAAAACTAAAAAAAACTAAAAAGAAAAAGAAAAAAGAAAAAAAAAACAAATCTTTCAATGAAGGAGAGAGAGAGAGAGACGTAAATAGAGATTAGAGATAGGGAGATTAGAGATAGGGTGTATTAAGTTTGAAAAGTAAGTATAAAGGGTAGTTTTGGAAATAAATTAAAAAATTAATAAAAATATTTAAGAGAGCTTCTTTTGACCATCCAATTTTATCTTTTTAGAGCATCTCCAATGGTATCCTCAAAAGTAGAAGAGTAATCAAAATTTGATTATTTATCTAAAAAACATTGTCCAACACAATCACTAAGGGTCAACTGACGTCATATACTACTCGGGGTCAGTTAAAGATGCTCGGGGCTAGTTGATGACATTGTCTACTCGGGATCAGATGACGTCATTCGGGATCAGCAAAAATCGTGTTCTACTTGGGACAAACATGAAGAAAACCGAATAAAAAGCCCAGCGAGTAGCTCAAACGAGTTGAGTCGTTAAAATACGTGAAGTTATCCATATCAAAGAGGAATTCCAAGAAGAATAGAATACCAAACAGAAAGGATTCTAAATTAGACAACAATTTTATTTCTTCAAAAAGACTACGCTTTTATAAGGAAATAAGTCCTAACTGGACTACATCACTAGAGTCCTATTCTATCTCAGTACAAGTCTCCGAAATAGGAAAGAAGACAGACTACTTCAAACAAATAACCAATCATAGTTAAATACAAAGATCTTTTATTAATTGTACAAAGAAATTAGGGTTCTATGAACATATAAATAGACCCATAATCTCGTCACAAAATAGACAGAATATAGAAAAATACAGAGAGAAAAAAAGAGATCGAGAATTGTAAATCTTTTCAATAGTGGATTTTGGTTTGGTTGATTATTCAGCCACTCGTGGACGTTTCTCCGGTCATCGAAGTTTTACCACGTAAAACTTACGTCCGATTTCTTTCTCCTTCTCTCTCTCTTTGAAATCACAGCTAAAATCCAATTCTTGTTGACTTTTTTCCATACATCCAGAAATCGACGCCAACAATTGGCGCTAAACCTCCGATTTAATTAAGAGTAATGGCGGGAAGCAGAAACAGTCCTGGAGATGTCTAAAAATCTCCAGATAATGTCTATATTGACAGTAGTTCACGAGATCTCGCAGTAACCAACCAACCAACCAAAATCCCAGGTAAGGATTCAACAAATCCCTCCGACCAACGAAGACCTAACATGACGCTTCCGCGAGGTGCTGCAACAGTTGGTGGCAGACGCAGCAAGGCTTCGTTCGGTTGTTGTAGGGCCAGAACTAAATACACTGGAAGCCGGAAGGAACTCTGCTCCAATTAATCAGGATGGATGTGAAACACCCGAAGCGGAACAACCATGCCAGAAGCAGAACCATGATCAGACAGCCAGTGCAAGACACCGTAAACATGACTGGCACAAGGATCGGTCGTCATCAGAAGATAGCGATCGGCACCATCGCAAGCGTCATCACGGAACCATACACCGTAAACATGATCAGACAGCCAGTGCAAGACACCGTAAACATGACTGGCACATGGATCGGTCGTCATCAGAAGATAGCGATAGACACCATCGCAAGCGTCATCACGGAACCATACACCTACAAGAATCATCCCGTGAAACTCGGCATCAAAGTGAAGAGCCAGATAGAGGAATGACAATCACCCAACGGTTTAACCATCATGAAAGTCCGGTGGGAGACAGAGATGTCGTAATTCAGAGCCTAACTCGAGAAGTCGAAAACAATAGGCTTCAAATGGACGCACTGGTCAGACGTTATGGGTACAACGATTTATCTGACGAAGATTCTGACAGTCCATTCACTAGGGAAATCTTGCAGACTTCATTCTCCGAATGGTTCATAATGCCGCACGTCGAGCAATTCAAGAAGGATACAGACCCTAAAGAACACACCAGACGCTATAAAAGTGTTGTGGCTCAGTATGCCCATAGCGATCCCTTACTATGCCTCAACTTTCCATAAACTCTAAGAGACATGGGCTCAAGATGGTTCGGGAGATTGCCCCCAGCGAGCATCAGAAGCTTCAGTGAACTAAGCAGGAGTTTCTCAAGGCAATTTCTGAGCAACGTTCACAGGAAAAAATCAGTGGCTTACCTTTCTCAGATAAAACAAGGAAAAGATGAGTCGTTTAAGAAATACTTGGGGAGATTCGGCCAAGCGGTATCAAAAATCGGTAATGCAAACGACGAAGCAATAATTGCTGCATTCATCAACAATCTACAGAATGGACAACTGTCTTTTGACTTAAGAAGAGCCCGTCTAACCAGATATTCAGATATGATGGACATGGCGGGAGGATATGCACTAGCCGAAGAAGAAGAATTAGCCACGGGAGTATGCTATATGCATGGAGGAAAACCCAAAAAGGACGCTGAGTCCAAGGTACAGAACCAAAAGGGAAAACAGAAAGGAAACAGTAAAGAAAAAAGCAAGAACGGGGGAAATAGGCGTAATGCCGAACAAACCACGGAGCAATTTCGAGGTAGATACGCCAACTACACCCCACTTCGGAAAAAGCATGAGGAAATTCTGGCCATACTGGAAGAGAAAAATCTGGTAAAAAAGCCACGCCGACAGTTTCAGTTTGCTCAGCAAGATACAACCAAATACTGCAGATTCCATAAGGAAACCGGTCATAAGACTTCCAAATGTTACCAGCTCAGAGATTACATAGAAACCCTCATTCGGGAGGGACATCTTCAGGATGTAATCTTGAAAATGGATGAGAAGTCGGAAACAAAGAAAGAGATCAGGGCTGATCATAGCTCTGGTCGAAATCAAAGGGCTAGTCCAGAGGCCAATGAAGTAATATAAACAATCTTTGGAAGACCATCCATTTGGAGAAGTAACTGAGAGCGAACGTAGAAAACCAGAGAAGCAGTGGAGGCAAGACATAACTTTGACATGAACTCGGTCGAGCCAGACCCGAAAAGGGTAAAGAAAGGATAGGACCCAATAATATTCACAGAAGCAGACTCACATGGGGTCGATGTTCTGCCAAATGACGCTTTGTTCATAAGTGTCTGGATTTGTCACCGGTAAGTCAGGAGAATCCTGATAGATAATGGAAGTTCGGTAGACATTCTCAATATAGCCATCTACGATCAACTCAGGTTGGACCAAAAGGATCTACAGCCTTTCCATACTTCATTTAGAGGATTCAGAGGAATTGAGGTCAGGTTACTCGGGACGGTAAAGCTATCTGTAAAGATTGGAGTGGCACCTTGTTAGAGAACTGTATTGCTCGACTTCGTGGTTGTAGACTTAGACAATTGGCCGTATAATGCGTTGTTGGGTGGCCATTCTTAAATAAAACTAAGGCCGTAACAGCCACATATGCATTGATGATCAAGTTCCTGACCAAACAGGGGGTCGGTGTAGTCAATGGATCCCAAGAGATGGCCCGAAGAGCTAACCTGTCAGTATACAAAGACAAAAATGATGGTGAACAGGTATGTACTATAACGCAACCGAGTCAGAACAAAGAGTCACTGTCATTCGAATTTGATCTAAGGGAAGAGTCGAATGAGTCCAAAAATGAACCGATTGAAGAAATTATCTTGAAAGAAGATGAACCAGATAAGAAGATCAAGATCGGGGCCAATCTGGAAGGAAGAGTCAAACAAAGCCTCACTGATCTGCTTAAAGAATACAAGGATGTGTTCGCCTAGAGTTATAAAGACATGGTCAGGATAGACTCCCGAATAATATCTCATCATCTCATGGTAGACCCGAATGCAAAACCAGTGATACAAAAGAGAAGGTCATTCAATCTCGAGAGAAGTCAAACAATCAAACAGAAAGTGAAAAAGCTACTTGTTGTAGTGTCGATTAGAGAGATCAACTACCCTCAATGGGTAGCTAATGTAGTCCTCGTCCAAAAGAAAAATGGACAATAGAGAATCTGCGTAGATTTCACAGAATTGAACAAAGCATGCCCAATAGACAGTTTTCCACTCCTAAGGATAGATCAACTGGTGGATGCTACATCAGGCCATGAATTGCTTAGTTTCATGGACGTCTACTCAGGATATAACCAAATCCGGATGAACAAGGCTGATGATGAAAAAACTGCGTTCATAACCGATTAGGGCTTGTACTGTTACACAGTGATGCCCTTCGGATTAAAAAAAGCAGGGGCAACATATCAAAGGCTGGTCAACAGAATCTTTGCACGACAAATAGGAAAAAATATGGAAGTATATATTGATGACATACTGACCAAGAGCATCTCGGCAGACAAGCATACTTCAGACCTACAAGCATACTTCAGACCTACAAGAGACATTTGATGTTTTGAGGAGATACTAAATGAAGCTGAATCCGAACAAGTGTTTATTCAGAGTTCCCTCAGGAAGGTTCCTAGGTTTCCTAGTTCACCAAAGGAGAATCGAAGTCAATCCTGAAAAAATCCAAGCCCTGCAGAAAATGACTTCACCAAGAACACTAAAAGAAGTACATCGCCTAACAGGATGCTTAGCTTCCTTGGGTAGATTCATCTCAAAGGCCAAAGATAGATGCACACCCTTTTTCAAAGTAATTAAAAAAGGAAAAGGACTCGAATGGAACGAAGAGTGCGAACGGGCATTCTTAAAAATCAAAGAGTACTTAGGGCTGACTCCCATCCTTTTGAAACCACAAATGAGAGAGATACTCAATTTGTACTTATCAATTATAGAACTAGCAGCAAGCTCAATCCTAGTCAGAACAGAAGATGGAGTACATAAGCCAGTGTATTATACCAGCAATAAGCTTTTACCCGCCGAGACCAGGTATTCACAGGTAGAAAAAATGGCCCTAGCATTGGTTTCAGCGGTAAAGAAGCTAAGGCCATACTATCAGGCTCATACAATCCAGGTTCTCACCGACTGCCCATTGAAGCAAATTTTACAGAAGCCAGAGATTTCAGGAAGACTAACCAAATGGGCAATCGAGCTAAGTGAATTCGATATCCACTACGTCCCCAAGACATCCCTCAAAGGGCAAGCAGTGACAGATTTTATAGTAGAGTTTACAGAGCCAAACCTGGAAGCAAAAAAGATGTTGGGAAAAAATTTCCCATGGAAATGGTATGTTGATGGCTCTTCAAACACTTACAACATCGGGGCAAGGATCTTAGTATGCACTCTAGGAGGAGATGATGTCAAATGCGCCATGAGGTTTTGACTTCAAAGCAACCAATAATCAAGCTGAGTACGAGGCGTTACTAGCTGGACTCAGAGTCTGCATAGATCTCGGGGCTGATGAAGTTGAGATATTTAGCAATTCATAAGTAGTTGTCAACCAAGTCCTGGACGAATACCAAGCTAGGGATGAAGGCATGATAGCCTATCGTTACATTGCAAGACAGCTCCTCCAGAAATTGAAAGAATATAGGATTGCCCAGATCCCCATGGAGGAGAATGAAAAGGCAGACGCTTTGTCCAAACTAGCATCAACAATAACCACAATCAAGCCAAAAACTATTCCGGTTGCACATCTCCTCAAATCGAGCACAGCTGAGCCAAAAAACTATGAACTTTTAGAAATTCGAACATCGTCAGACTGTTGGATTACCCAGCTGAGAAGGTTCCTAGAAGAAAGCGTGCTCCCGGAAGATCCCTTACAAGCAAAACGTATCAGGTATAGATCAACAAGGTACACATTGGTCGGAGGAGAACTATACAGAAGGGGGTTTTCCCGAACACTTTAAAGATGTGTGTCAGAGGAAGATGCATGTCAGATATTACAGGAAATCCAAGAGGGAGTTTGCGGAAACCATACTGGGGGTAAAGGTTTAGCACACAAGGTTATTATTGGCCTACTTTATTCTCAGATGCATAGCGATGTTCAAAGAGTTGTAATACTTGCCAAAGGATTGCTAATGATATCCTACAACCCCTTGAACAACTCAGAAACCTCACATCCCTATGGCCATTTGCCATGTGGGGTTTGGATTTAATCGGCCTAATGTCAGCTGAGACAAGGGGTGGAGCGAAGCATGCCATAGTAGCCGTTGACTATTTCACAAAGTGGGCAGAAACTGAAGCATTATTGCATATCACAGAAGCAAATACCACAAATTTCGTAAAAAAGAATATATTCTACATGTTTGGAATCCCAAACACTATCATCACTGATAACGGCACCCAGTTCGATAACCTGAAATTCAGACAGCTGTACAAGGAGTACCGAATTGCCAATTACTATGCCACACCTGCCCATCCTCAAATGAACGGGCAGGCTGAAGCAGTAAAAAAAATCATCAAGCATACACTCAAAGCAAAACTGGATGCCAATAAAGGAAGTTGGGTTGAAAAACTTCCCGAAGTATTATGGGCGTATCGGACAACAACAAGAACGTCAACAGGAGAGACTCCATTCACTTTAGCATTTGGAACAAAAGCTGTTATCCCCATAGAAAAGTCGTATGCATCACCCCGGGTCAGGCTATATAATAAAGAACAGAATGTTGATATATTATTACAAAGTCTAGATGAACTAGAAGAGAAAAGAGAGAAGTCCTGAATACGAAATATAGCATATCAGCAAAGAGTAGCTGGCCACTACAACTCTCATGTTCGGGTCAGAAAATTCCAACTAGGAGACCTGGTACTCAGGAAGGTGTCATTGAATACAAAAAATAAAGTTGCAGGTTCCCTGGTTGATAAGTGTAAGGGCCCGTACAAAATCGAAGGAATAGCTGGCCATGGAGCGTGTTGGATTGCACGACCCAATGGAGGGGTTTTACCCCGACCATGCAATGCCCAATATCTGAAAATCTTCTATCCTTAAATTATTTTTTGTTTTCCATTCTAGTCAGGATAATTTTAGTTAGGTCAAATATTAGCTTTGGAACTTAAATCTTTGTTGGTTTTGCAGTTATAAATAAAAAACAAACTTGGAATTTCCAAAAAATAAAGCATATAATAATAAGAACATATGAAAGACGAGCATGATAATAAGAACATGCAAATAGAATACTAGGGACCATTGATTCTCGAATGGGCGGAGAAACTCAAAGGATCATGACAGCCGAGCAAGGTCAATTGACCTTAGCAAAAAGGCAAACCCGATGCACCAGATTCTGGAGAAAGGCTCGGGACGTTATCGAAAAAATTCCGGTGAAATACGTAGCTGTGTTAAGTGGTTTGAAAAGCTTAACGATTTGGTAAACCCTTGCACAGAAAAACTGGGGAGACGTCCTCGGTAATGTGTAAGGACTCGAACATATGGTCATGGTGAGCCTTGATGTAATGTTCGGGTAGCATCCGAGTATGAAACACAAGTATAAATCTACTTGCCTGTTTTAAGATGACTCGGTTAATAATATTAGCCTGTTTAATAAGATACTTGGCGTTAAAAATTATTCGGATAACGAAACAGGTGTAATAAGATACTTGGTGAAGTTACCCGAACATCAGAAATAGTCAGTTTAATAAGATACTTGACGCTAAAAATTATCTGGGTAACGAAACAGGTTTAATAAGATACTTGGTGAAATTTCCCGAACATCAGAAATAACCAGTTTAATAAGATACTTGGCGCTAAAAATTATTCGGCTAACGAAACAGGTTTAATAAGATACTTGGTAAAGTTACCCAAACATCAGAAATAGCCAGTTTAATAAGATACTTGGCATAAATTTCAATAGCCGGTTTAATAAGATACTCGGCAACAATAGAATCAAGTTAAAGAAGACTCAGTGAAATTCCTAGAGCAATGAATCAGATCAGACCACTCGGTTTTCAGAATTACAGTTAACTCAGAATTTCATTGATAATCTTTACAAAGAAATGTTACAAAGAAATGTTACAAAGAATTGTTACAAAGAATCTCTAAAATGAATTTCTACAAAATCAGTCAGAAGGATTTTGAACTCTTATCGATGCTCGGGTCGGGCACCATTTCGTATTCACAGAGCAGACTTTTATTGGAAGGCCAAGCAATCGTATCGACTGAATCAACCATCCATTTATTGTAATCTTCTCCCGGGATCGGTCCAACATCAAGCACCACACCTTCCACGACCGACTCTTGACTGGCATAAAAGGTTGAGAGGGAGTGCTCGAATGGAACCTCCAAATGCATGGGATGAGGCTCTTTGCCTCAACTACAACAATAAGCTCTCCACTCTTTTATCTGAGCCCGAAGAGATTCCAGGGACCGATCCACGTGATTCTTGATCGACAATTCCCAATTGGTTCGGGCTTTTTCAGTTGCCTGATTCTTGACCTTAAAAAACTCACCAGCTGAAACTAGCCCTCGCTGAAATTCCCGAAGGAGAGAGAGTCGTAAGTAGGGGATCTTGTAAAATGATCGATCCCCTAGAATTCAAGTTCTAGCCTGGCATCTTTGGATAGGGACTCGACTGTCAAAGCTTGGCGTTCCAAGTCCTCGATCTTCTGTTCATATGCCGACTTGGACTGTTCCGCTTCCTGCTCGACCTTAAGCATTGATTCCTGGACAGAAGACAACAAGTTTTGTAGTGACATAGCCTTCTCTTCTGCTAAGAAGCCCTTTCCTTGGCCTCCACTTGCTTCGTCAAACACTGGTCAACAAACACTTAGGCAGAGCCCACCTCCTTTTGATAAGCCGTCTCAACCCGAGCATGGTTGTTCTCACTTTCCTTCAGCTGAGCCTCAAGACGCCTTATTCGATCAACCTAATGTTGCTGCGTCTGAACCAGCTCAGTGAACTCAGCCACCATCTACAAAGGAGTTTAATTAAAAATCTGATGAACAAGCAAGATAATTGAAGAGTTAGGAATAACTTACATAAGATGCGTCGTTGAAAATATTCTGAAGACGCTCCATTAAAAAGCCATCCCTAAAATAGCTCCAGCGGTCATCCCAGATGAAAGCCTGACCGGGATGACATCGCCCGCAACAGATCCTGAGGGAAAGGATAGGAAGAGCCTCCCGAGGGTTCAGCCCTGGCATCTTCAACCTCGGGGGGGGAGGGAATCTCAGCTCTGGTGTCTTCATCACTGGAGTCGATGAATGAAACCACCCGAGGAACCTTATGAGGGTGAGCGGGAGAATCGACCGTCTTCCTTTTCTAGGCCCGAGAGCGATGAAAGCCAAGATCAGCTGAGGGATCTTCCTGAACATCCTCCCGAAAGGATTTAAAAAAGTAGGGATCTGTATTTACTTGTCCCTCAGAGTTCTTACCTCCATCACTGGCGTCCGTCCGCTCAGTAGGGACCATAACCGGGGAGCTCGATCCACCAGGCCCCTCACCAAGACCATCACTCTACCTCCCTCCGTCTACAGGCAACTCCTGAGTATGGCCACTCGGGCCACTTGACTCCCTTATGGTCGGCCAGATGACTTCCTCTGGGACACTTTTGGGAATCTGCTTGTCAGCCTCATCTGACTCAGGTGGGGCAACGCCCTCTTCGCTCTAACGAGAAGCTTTTTTTTGGCTCGCTTGAAGAATCGACTTCACTTGAAGAGCTTGAAGGTCGCAGATGATGTCCGAATCATACACTTAGAAGAAGAAGAAGGGGAATCGCGTCAGAATATATATATATATATATATATATATATATATATAAAGGGTGTACAAAGATCATTTACATCGCCTACGATAGCCTGAAATCTGGCTAAAGAAGCCGAGTCCTATCATCTTTTTCTCGTTAAAAAGATAAGTCCCACTCCTCTTCTCCAGAGTGTGAACTGCTGTCCGAGCAAGTCTGGTCAGCTCAGTATCTCTGAATTCAAGTTTTTTCTTGTTCCATACCTCGGGGGAACAGAAAAAATGGGGAACTTTCAACACCCTCCGAGTTTCCCCTGCTGAGAGAGTGACTTTAAGACCTAGATTTCCTCCGGTAAAAAACCAACTGTTCTTCCAGTACTTGTTGGACGAAGGAAATCTCTATATGAAGCCCCTCTTCTTGGCTTCATCAGAGGTGTCAACTCCTCGATTCACCTTTGTCCCCTCGGGGACCCAGCAATCTGGTGGATTAGACATGAGGAAATAGGTCCCTGCCTTACCAGACTGCCTCAGCATGTAGAAGTGCCTGATTTCATTCGGGGAAGGCGGCGACAGGTTCATTCGGCTCCACATGTGTCATATGCACATCAAGATCTTGTAGCTCTTTAGAGCCAATTGAGCCGGAGCGATCCTCGCTTCAGCCAGAAACCAGGCAATGAACGGCTGCAGAGGAAGAGTAACGCCGCAGCAATGCATGAACCCATAGATTGCCATCATGCCTGGGGGAGGGTTCCACGCAGCTCTATCACCAGCAGGAACCAGAGTAACTGAATTATCCAAATCGAATTGGGCACGATACTTCCCGATCTCTTTTACCCCGACCACGTTCGGTTCGGTGTCAAACCCACTCGGGCGATCAACAGAGAAAGAAAGACGAGATTTTCTGAACTCCTCTTCAACGTCCTACTTATTAATAATCTGCTCCCTGATTCGGACGTTGCCCGAGTTGTGCTTATGAACTTCATTTTTACTTTGATGTTTTCCGATCCTTGATCGAAGTGGTACCCTGTGATTAGAAACGACAGATCCAGAACTAGATGAATCAGAATCAGAACTGGATACATAACTAAAATGGACGTCAGGGTAAAGTCAAGAAACATCGACTTTTAAAAAATGAGGTTCATCCGGGGGATTTCCCCTAATAATTTTTTAGCGTAAAATACCAGTTGAAAATCTCCACGATCAAGCGCCTCAAGAGCTATAGTAAAAAGTCGATGACGGGAAGTCGGATTCATTAAAACTAACCTTGAATGAAGAAATCTGATGTAAAATCTTCAACGGATAATAGCAACTTTCTGCAACTTTCTGCGTAAAGAAATATGGGCTGGAAAAGCTTCTGGTTTCAGTCTCTGAGAATGAACCAACGCAATTCCTCAGATGATAATTTAAAGGGGTAATAGCACGAAACCCGAGGGTCTCAAGGCGGGAAAAATCAATGACAAGATTTGCTAACGTAGGCGGCGCACTAGGAGACGCGTAGGTCGCTTCTCATAAATGACATCGAGAAACGAAGCGGTAGAGGACATGTGTTAAGAAAAGAACTGGCTAAAGGCCGTCAGAACTCCAAAACGTTGCAATAATTGAGATCTCGTGTGAGGAGGCAAATTGAATTTACAAGGCCACCATTAAGACACGCCATTATGACAAGATATTTACACTGGCGTTACAGAGATGAAAAACTTAAAAGGGTTGATTAAAATACTTTTGCCCGGAACGAAACCCTGTTCGGCAAAAATATTTTAAGGGGGTATTGTCGTATGTAAATTTTATCAGACGTACACGTCATTGACAAGGAGGATAAAATGGCCAGATGGACATCCGAATATACATTCAGAAAATATCTTACAAGACATCACCAAAGAAGAGAAGCCCGAGTAAACAAGTATTGAACAAAACCTATTCGGGGTCAACTGACTTCATATACTACTCGGGATCAGTTAAAAATGCTCGGGGCTAGTTGATGATATTGTCTAATCAGGATCAGATGACGTCATTCGGGATCAGATGACGTCATTCGGGATCAGCTAAAATCGTGTTCTACTCGGGACAAACATGAAGAAAACCGAATAAAAAGCCCATTGTTTGTTATTATTATTTAGATTTTTTTTTCTTCATATTAACACCTTTTTTTAATTAAATAAAATAATTAGTCCTCTTACTTTTATTAACACTATTTTGCTATTTAATTAAATAAAATATTTAATACTTTTATTTTTTAACACCGTTTTACTATTTCATTAGATGAAATAATTCATATATTTTTTTCTTGTTTTTTTTTTTTTCAAATATGCTTATTCTCCACCGTCCATATGAGATCAGCACGGAGATCCGCATAATTTTTTTTTCACCTCTTTAAGAAAAAAAATCCAAATAAATAGGATAAAGGACGAAAATGTCTTTACATCCATTGATTTGGACTAAATTTGACTCACGATTAAGAGAATAATGTCGGTTACTTGAAAAGTAGTTTTCATCCATGAATAGCTAAACACAAGGTGACAACAAGACTTTATTAAGGAAATCAAAAGGAAAATTACAACTGGAGGCAACACTCCAAGCCATCAGCCAGAACAAACCTGCTTACACATGGAGAGAATTCCTCCATCCAAATTCTGTCCTTAACACCCAACAAAGCCTTTTTTGCTAAATTATGAGCTACCTGGTTACCTCTTCGAGGAACAAATTGTACTGGGTTACAACCCAAGAGAGACATCAAGCTCTGAATTTCTTCTAACACAATCCCCACATTCGACTCTAAAAGGCTTCCCTCATTAATCCATTTAATCACCACTTCCGTATCCGTCTCAATGCTTTCCGGTAAAAGTCCCGTAGCACGCGTAAAGCGTAGCCCACGAAGCACCGCTTCTGTTTCATCCACAAAGGGAGAAAAGGTAGCAGTTGTAATCTGTTCGCTACACGCCATCACGGATAACAATCCCGAAACCAAATCTTCTTACCCTTTGTGTTGATTGCCGCATCCGTGTTAACCTTGTACCACCCCGAAATCGGCGGTTTCCAAACCACATAACCTTCCCTGTCGCTTTATACTGTTTGTCTGTTTCCACACTGGCCACGGTCAATAAACTCAGAGATGTAACTTCTGGACCAACCCACAACATCATCTAAATCAGCCTTCCCCTTTAAACCCTTTACTTTTTAATTTTCGGTAAACCAATTCTGCCAAAGAACCACAAAAAAGAGACCCGGTTGTGTTCTATCCAATTTTTCGAAACTATGATAAATAAAATCCAAAAAGTTAATATTTTGACCGCCAGTCCAAGGTTTCGAAAATTGCACCTCCCGCCTCATATCCTTAAAAAACTGGCATCCCCACATAGCATGTCAAGTTGATTCGTCCATGAAATCACAAAGAGAACAAATTGAGTTAACCTGAATACCGCGACGGCTGAGGTTCAACATAGAAGAGATCCAATCTTTACACGCTTTCCACGCTTTCCATATAAAAGTCTTCACCGAGGGACGGATTTCAGAAAGAGCTTGTTTGGATGTATTTTTAAAAACCTCAAAAAAAAATCTACTCAATAGTAAATTTATAAGTAAAAAATCGATTCACAGTAAACCTATTAGAAATAGATTTTTTTTTTTAAATATATATAATTGTTAGGTTGATACGTCTACTTTGAGAAGTACCTCTCCATAAGCTTTTACCTAGTAGAGGTTTGAACTCTATTAGTCTCTATTCAATTATAAATATATTTTCTTAATTGTTGATTGACCTTTTGTGGCAATAGAAAATTCAACTAAACGAGCACTAATATTAGTAAGACCTAATTTTATTTTAAAAACATGATATGAGATATTTTAAATTTGATTAAATTAACTTCGATTTCATAGTTATCGTATTACTTAAAAATAAAATGAAATAAAAAGATTTGCTAAGGACATCTCCAATCCGAATAGTGTCTTTGGTGCAAATTTTGCACTAAAACAGTGCAATAGTTGCACTAAAATAGTGCAACTGTTGCACTATTTTACTATTCTATCTCCAACCCACTGCACCAAACTTTATATTAAAGAGAATATTCCCTATAATATTCCCCTTTTTTATATAATATTTCTACACAATTAATATTTCACCCCATAATTAACATAATATTACAATATGATAAGAAAATATGAAATTAATACATGAAAAGAAATTAAATTCATTAGGTTAAATTATGCATTTATTATTAAAATAACTTGAACATTACATTTCATAAGCTTTTACCTAGTAGAGGTTTGAACTCTATTAGTCTCTACTCAATTAAAAATATATATTCTTAATTGTTGATTGACTTTTTGTGACAATAGAAAATTCAACCAAACGAGCACTAATATTGGTAAGACCTAATTTTATTTTAAAAACATGATATGAGATATTTTAAATTTGATTAAATTAACTTCGATTTCATAGTTATCGTACTACTTAAAAATAAAATGAAATAAAAAGATTTGCTAAGGGCATCTCCAACCCGAATAGTGTCTTTGGTGGAAATTTTGCACTAAAATAGTACAACTGTTGCACTGTTTTACTATTCTATCTCCAATCCACTGCACCAAACTTTACATTAAAGAGAATATTCCCCATAATATTCCTTTTTTTTTAATATTTCTACACAATTAACATTTCACCCCATAATTAACATAATGTTACAATATGATAATAAAATGTGAAATTAATACATGAAAAGAAATTAAATTCATTAGGTTAAATTATACATTTATTATTAAAATAACTTGAACATTACATTTCAGGAAATATAAAAGAAAAATATAAAAATAAAAGTACATATTGATCATCATCTAATTATCTGAATTAGTATATTCATCCCACAAATGATTTATTAATGCATTTCGGAGTGCAATGTGAGCGTCTTTATCCTTGATTCCTCTATGTCGAGCTATAAATTGTTGAAATCGGGTATTTTCATCTAACACCATCTCAACTTCTGGAGTTGGTTCTTCCATATGATCCTCAATTGATGCAGTTACATCACGCTCATCCGCAATTATCATGTTGTGCATAATAATGCACGTAGTCATTATATCATGTAAAATATATTTATGCCAAAAACGTGTCGGTCCTGCCACAATTGCAAATCGTGATTGGAAAACTCCAAATGCACGTTCTACGTCTTTTTTACAGGCTTCTTGTTTCATTGTAAATAAATTTTTTTGGGACCACGTGGATCGTGAATAGTTTGTACAAGCGTAGACCATTTTGGGTATATACCATCAGCTAAATAATAACCCATATTATATTCTTTTCCTTGAATGACATAATGAGCTGGAGGAGCAATACCTTGAGTAATGTTGGAAAAAAGATGGAATACCTCCAACACATTAATATCATTGTTCGTACCAGGCAAACCAAAATATGCATGCCATATCCACAAATCATAATCAGCTACAACCTCTAAAATAATAGTTGGGGATCCACTACGACCTGCATATTGCTCTGCCCAAGCCGTTGGACATTTTTTCCACTTCCAGTGCATACAATCTAGACTACCCAGCATTCTTGGAAAACCACGATCTTTACCAATACGAAGTAGTCTTGCAACGTCAGTAGCGTTAGGTGATCTAAGATACTCACCTGCAAATTCCTCCATAACAGTACGATAAAATATCTTCAAACTCTCAATTGTTGTGGACTCTTCTATTTTAATATACTCGTCAGTAGCATCTGCTGGACAACCATATACCAACATCTGAAATGCTGCTGTTATTTTCTGAAGAGCGGATAAACCCAGTTTACCCATACTATCTCTTTGTTGCATAAAGTAGTTGTCACGAGCTTCTACTTTTTCAACAATACGAAGGAATAAACTCCTACCCATTCGAAAGCGTCGACGAAATATTTGATCGTTGTACAGGGGTAGAGGTGTCCACGGTTCGGTTAAACCGTTCAAAATCGAACTGAAACCGTCTTTTAAAAACCGTAATCGAAACTGAATCGTAACCTTCGGTTACGAAACTGGTTGGAAATCGATTTCCCAACGGTTCGGTTATGGTTATCTAATCCCAAAAACCATCTCAAAACCGGCGGTTAAACTGCCAATTTTGGTATATATAAAAAAAAACTAACCAATAGAATTGCGACACATGACAATTCATTTGCAAAAAAAAAAAAACCAACCGAAACCGAACCGTAACCGCCAAACCGGCAGTTACGTAACTGAACCAAACCGTCCCCCTTCGGTTACGGTTACGGTTACTGTTACGATTACGGTTACGGTTACGGTTACTGTTACGGTTACGGTTAGACCATTTTATGGAATCGAAACCGACGTTTCGTAACCGTGGACACCTCTAACTGGGGGTTCTCGATAAAATAGTCGTAGAATAAACGACGATCAACACTTTCCTGGTCTAGATTGATCATTATATGACCAGGAATTGAGCCTCCACGTGGCACTGGGTTATTTTGTTTATTGAGATACTGAGCCATGGCCTGTTGGAATTGTCCATATTGGGCAAGCATTTGTTCTTCTTCTGCATCCATCGTACCAAGAGCTGCCAAAATTTCCTCTTCCTCTTCGTCGGAAGATGAAGATGAAGATGACAAATTAGATGGACCTCCAATATTGAAATTCATGTTTTTCTTGGAGTTTAATTGAATGAGTTTTAACAGACTTTGGTGTAGGCTATTTATCTTTGTCCATATGGCCGACAGTAATTGCAAACCCACATGGAAAAAAGTATAAACGGTCAAAAAAATACCTAGCAATAATTTCATTCAAGGAATCTGATCTTCGTTTTTCCCAAAATAGGAAGATAAGATATTCGAGTAGTTAAATGTTAACCATTGGATGGATTGCATTACCATCTGAACCGTAGGATTCAATCTCTAAAAAAATATCTTCTCTTTGTCCATGTGACCGATAATAATTGCAAGCCCACATGGAAAAAGTATAAACGGACAAAAAAATATCTAGCAATAATTTCATTCAAGGAATCTGATCTTTGCATTTCCCAAAATATGAAGATAAGATATCTGAGTAGTTAAATGTTAACCATTGGATGGATTGCATTACCATCTGAACCGTAGGATTCAATCTCTAAAAAAAATATCTTCTTTTTGTCCATGTGACCGACAATAATTGCAAGCCCACATGGAAAAAGTATAAACGGACAAAAAAATATCTAGCAATAATTTCATTCAAGGAATCTGATCTTTGCATTTTCCAAAATATGAAGATAAGATATCTGAGTAGTTAAATGTTAACCATTGGATGGATTATATCACCATCTGAACCGTAGGATTCAATCTCTAAAAAAATATATTCTCTTTGTCCATGTGACCGATAATAATTGTAAGCCCACATGGAAAAAGTATAAACAGACAAAAAAATATCTAGCAATAATTTCATTCAAGAGATCTGATCTTCACATTTCCCAAGAGATGAGGATAAAAAATCTTATTTCAAATGTCGGCCATTAGATGGATTTCCTCACCATCTTAACCGTATGATGAAATCTGAAAAGAGTACCTCCAAGTTTCTATAAATATCAACCCACACTAAATTAAACATATCCTACCAAATCTTTTATACATTCAAACTACTTTTCTCTTCAAGTCACGTTTCCCTGCAAATCTCTTATACCTTCAAAGCACTTTTCTATCCAAGTAACTTTTCCCTTCAAATCATTGTTTCCACAAAATGTCTACGAAAAGAAGTTCTTCATACACGAATGTAGAAGACACACATCTTTGTCACATATATCTTGATATTTTGTAAAACCCAATCATAGGTATTTACCAGTCAAAGGATATGTTATGGACTCGAGTGGAGAATGATTACAACAATAACATACCATCTTTTATCACTGAACTTCGTAACAAAAGAAGTAGGGATGCACATTTGGGGAATGAAGATGGATATAGGTCCCCCCATCCCCATCCCCACTTCCTATACCCTTCCCCCATGCCCCATATTTCCCCATTTGGGGAAAATGGGGATGGGGAATTTTGGGGGGAGGTATATCCATCCCCATCCCCATTTCCCCATTTCCCCATTTTCCCCATTTCCCCATTTTCCCCGTTTTTGTTCGTATTTCTCCGTTTTTCCGTTTTTCCGTTTTTTCATTTCGCCATTTAACTAAAAAATTACAAATTAAACTAAAAAAAACAAACATTCCATTAGAAATACAAAATAAAACCCATTAGTATATTACAAATACAAATATATATAATAATTAATAATATATATTATAATTATATTTATATATGTTTGGGGGAAATGAGGAAATGGGGATGAGGGATCTCATCCTCATCCTCGTCCCCATTTCAATATAATTGTGGGGAAAATGGGGAAATGGGGATGGGGAGGGGTTCCCCCATCCCTTTCCCCATTTCAATTTGGGGATGAAATTCATCCCCACCCCATTTCCCCATTTTCCCCCCAAAAAAAATCCCCAAATGGGAATGGGGACGCGGGGAATTGGGGTCCCGGGAAAAAATGTGCATATCTAAAAAAAGTTTACAGTGTCGCATGCAGACTATCCTTACTTCCATGGGAAAAATGCGAGGATGCATACGATAGATTGAAAGGCTGAAACCTAGTGGTGCATCAGAAGTTGATATTGTGAGTATTTGTTAAAATTCAATTTGTAGAAAAAACAAATTTCATATTTGATTTTAACAATATTTTTGTATCATTTTGCAGATGAACTAGACAAAAAATTTATTATCCCAAGATAACAAATATAAACATGGATTCATGTTTGACCATGTGTGGCCCATCCTAAAAGACATGGAAAAATTTACAGACAACGAGACAGTAACATCACCCTTTCAAACAGAAACTTGTCATTTCGTTTCATCACAAGAAGACTCTCCAACTCCAGAGTCTCCCACTACGGTATATCCTGGACTATCTCCATTTTCTTTAAATATAAGTAGTGATGACGGTGGAGGTAGTTCATCTCGACGGCCCATTGGGGTGAAGAAAGCAAAATAAAAAAGGAGGGTTGATGAACAAAATACAATCGACTTCAATACTTTGAAAGAAAGACAAGAAATTTTTGGAATTTTCTAATAGAAACGCTATGCAAATGGAAAGACTTAATGATATTTTGGAGAGAAAAGTGGAGTGTCGTGAAGCCAAAATTATGATGATAGATTTGAATACCATAACTGATCCAAATAAATGGGAGTTTATGAATCAACAACAATTAAAAATTGCAGCAAAACTAGCTCAACAACAAGACAAGGGATCTCAAAATGCATTTGGGTCTTTTGGTGATTTTTTCGAAATTCTTCAAGGACCCGGAAATGGTCTTCCAGACTACTAATGGGTTCTTGTAATTTATATTTTATTTTTTCTTCATTTTATTGTATTCCAAA
Source organism: Dipteronia dyeriana (assembly GCA_032871835.1). Lineage (NCBI taxonomy): Eukaryota > Viridiplantae > Streptophyta > Magnoliopsida > Sapindales > Sapindaceae > Dipteronia > Dipteronia dyeriana. The sequence goes on from CM065300.1 coordinate 41,942,826, forward strand.
TTGTGGTAATTTATTTTATCACTATGAAGTTTGTATTTCGTTCTTAATGTATTTTGCTTTAATTTCCGTTGTATTGAAAGAAGTTACTTATTTTAAAAAAATTGCATTTTAAATTTGTAATTATACACTTCATTTTAGTTTATTATAAATAAACATAACAATAATAATTAATTCACAAAAAAAATCATTAAATATTAAAAAGGACCAAATTGAAATAAATTAAATTGATTAGGGTAAAACTGTGATTAAATAAAATCTTGAAATGAAGGATATAATCAAAATACATTTTATTAAATGGGGTTAAAATGTCATTATTTAAAAGTTTTGGGTTTGAAAAAAAGAAAAGAAAAACAGAACAGTTTCTCCGCAAAACCACAGTGTCGCGCAATCTATTGTGCGACACTGTTCACCAACGGAAGTTTTGCACAGAGAGGGTACGTTTGGTACATGGGACGGGACGGGACGGGACATGATAACTTTCTCTTGTCCCATGTTTAGCACGCTATTAGTATGGGACATGACGGGACAAGGTGGGACAAAAACCACAAAATCTTGTCCCACCTCAGACCCTAGGCCACACTTGTCCCATGCATGGGACAAGAATCAAAAAGACAATATTGCCCTCAAAATTTCCCAAAAATTACAACAATATAAATTAAAACCCATCATTTTTCTCTTCTCTTCTCTTCTCTTCTCCAACCCGATCATTGTTCTTCTCTCCAAACCGCCGTAACTCATCGGCGACATGGTTTGCCGGTACGCCCGTACACGGCATAATGGTCACTTCATTTATCGTCTATTACAGAGACTCAAAAAACCAACAAAAAAAATGGCGATTTCAGTGATCAGAGTGCCGTTGTTTTACCATCCTCAGGTTTTTTAATTTATTTCACTCGAATCTAACGTATTTTTTTCCATTTTTTGTACAAAAGGTTTAATAAAGTTTGGATCTTTGTATACGGTCACAGCTACCAGTAGCTAGAAACGTATCAGGTGGATTGAGGAAGGTCAACTATCGGTCAAACAGGTTCACTTTACTTGCCCAATATTCGCAGACACACGATCTCTTCTCTTCTCCTCTTCAAAGTACAATTACAGTATTCTTTTTCACTGATTTTGAGTTAAATTTTGAAACTTTTTTTTGTTTTTTTGTTTTTTATGTTTTGGGTGTGGATTTTGTTTGATTTTTAGGGTTTTTGTTTTTTGTTGGATTTCCAAATAGTATTGATAATTTTCCCAAATTGTTGGAGGATATTGTCCAGCGCTCTCAGGCTCGCTCAGGGCATACAAGCTTTTGTTGGAGTTGGTGGTGAGCGGCTGGCTGATGTTTCCAAGGTTAGCAATGCAAAATGGTATCTTTTTGATGTGGGTTCATGTTTAGAAAGTGTTTCGTTTCGAATGTTTCCATTGTTTTACGATGATATTTTGTTGCCTGTAATGTTTTATCTTTCGAAAAAAAACTTCTTTTGACAAAATGTTACACACCCTCTTCGAAATTGCAGTCAACTAGTTCTTCTTCGACTAGATTGCCAACTCAGTTGGAGCTCGGATTACTTTCTCCTCTATATTTGAGGAGATTGTTTGAGCGTATGGGAGCAACGTATATTATAAGGCCAAGTAAGAATATCTTTGTTGCTTCTCTGAGTTAGTTTATGATTGTAAAATGTTGTAAGATTGGACTCATGTTATTGGATTTTTTTCAATTCATAACGATAGTTTTTCGCTTGCATTTTGCTAGTTTATAGCTTCTGCAATCTGCGCCCACCTTGTTCGCTCAAGAATATGTCTTGGAATTTCAGAACTGTTTTGACAGAGCTCCCGCGGTTCCTTTTGAAGAGATAGAGACAATATTGCATGAGGATTTAGGGAAAACAATAGAAAGTGTTTATGAATATGTTGACCCGACACCACTTGTCTCTGCCTCTATAGCACAGGTTTAATATCTGTACCATTTCCCCACTTGCATATTTATTATCGATAATTTGATGGCTACTGATTAGATATGTTTGATATTCTGCTTAGGTTCATGGTGCTAGGCTTCGAGGTTCCCAAGAGGATGTAGTTATAAAGGTCTTGAAACCTAGAATAGAGGATGTTTTAGTGGCGGATCTGAACTTCGTTTATGTTGTTGCTCGCATATTGGAGTTCCTTAATCCTGAACTCAGCCGTACGTCACTGGTAAGTTGTGGACTGCAATCCTTCTGTTGAAATTTGAAATTATAGTTATTGACCTCCATGGTTTTAACGTCATAGGAATTCTAGGATATATTTGATTCCCTTTAATTATATGTATGTATCTTCATTTTCTTCTTATTTATCTTAACACATGATTCTTATAATCTAAATCAGCCTTTAGTTTGATTGAGTGCGGGAGCTGGATACAGAAATAGTTGTTGCAACAGCCAGAGGACAGCCACAAATGCAACAGCTGTCTCAGCAAACGTCGTTGATGAGAGACAGATGAATGCACTCTTTCTTGATGTGGTAGGCCAATCTGTTGAAATCTGTTATAGAAAGTCCAGTATTTTAGGCTTGCAGGACAGTTAACACTGGCTTTCTAGTAATCTAGTCCCAACAATTTATCAATAAATGCAAAAACTTCACATAAGATGAGCGAGTTGTTTTAACATTGTCTTTAGTTGTCCTCCGTCTTTAAAATGCATGTGGCATTAAAATTCTGTCAATTCATCAACTTTTTTAGGTGTGCCAGTCAGTCTGAAGCTGACGATATACCACTTCTGAACTTATTCCATACTTCTAACCTAAGTTTTTTTCTCTGCATCACAGATGCAGGTTAATGAATCATATGGACTGAGGTTTCCTAGGGAGTTTGCACTTCTCATGAAGCAGCTTCTGTATTTTGATCGGTATACCCGGCTGTTGGCCCCTCAAGATGAACATGCTAAGGGACCAGAGGATTTCCATCGTCTCAAATCGAAGAAGCAACTATAGGGACAGTTTCAGATGAACATCATCCCGAGTATACTATAGATGTAATGCTATAGGTACAGTTTCTAATATATGTAAATGAGCTTATACTTATGCATATTGAAAAGTAGGATGGAGAATGAAGACATATTCTATTTGATATACTTAAGCAGTTTTTATCAGGTCGTCGTTGGTGAAGTCTGTTATAGTTACTTAAGAGGTATTGGGATCAAGTTTCACTCACACTAGTGTTTGGGGGAGTTGTATTAAGGAGAAAAAATAAATTATAATGATAATATCTTGCAACAATGTCTCAAAATGTCTTCTTTGTGAACATTTGAGTGATGTCTCAATATATGGATCAAAATATCAATAAATTCGAGTGATTTTGAAACTCGTTAGCAGTTTGTTGAATGTTTATACAATACTTGTGACTAATTTTTAAGTCAAATTTTTGTCTTGCAAAATTTTATAATAATTTTATTTAAAAAGAATTGAGGGAATGATCGTAATATTATTAATTGATATTATTATTACAAAAAAATTGAGGTAATGACCATAATAATAATAATAATATTTGAAAAAAAAACTAACATGTCTTCCAAAAAATTATTAATTAAATTATTTTTCAATTGCAGTACTATTATTTTTGTTAAATATGCTATATAAAAATATTTATTTAATAAAATAAAATAAATACTGACTTGTCATATCTCATATGTCACTATTGTGTGGTAACAAACATTGGATATGATAAGAAGGGCATTATTGTCATTTGAACATTTTGTCCTGTCCCGTCCTGTCCCAACCATACCAAACGTATAATAGTATAGTGAACAATTCTGTTCTAGGTCTACCAAACACATTATGGAACAACTTGTCCCGTCCCGTCCTGTCCCGTCCCACCTTGTTATGTTCCACGTTCGTACCAAACACACCCAGAATGACGCGGGTTAGAGATTGATGTGGTTTTTAATGATGGTTTGGAGAAGCTCTAATCAATCCTACGTTACCCTGCCCTCCGAATAGAATAATAGGTGTCAAAGACAAATACATACCCATTACCAAACACAAGCTACAGAGAATCTCACCCGTTGATTAAGAAAGTCTATAATCAATTGTTACCGTTCGATTCATGTTTATTCGGTATATATAATACATCTTCACAAACCCTACTAGGATTTTCAGAGAGATCAAGCACTCAATTCACCTGATTTAGATCTCATCTCTCTGCAACGTAACCACATCAAACATGGCGACTGCTCAAATCAGCAAGAAAAGAAAGGTGTTTTTTTTTCCTTGTACACTTGTTTGTATCTCCGTTTCTTTTGTCTCGAATTTATTTATAACCATGCAATCAGACTGATTAATAGGCGATTTTTTGTTTGTTTGTTTGGATTTGATTTGATTTGATAGTTTGTCGCCGATGGAGTGTTTTTCGCCGAATTGAATGAGGTGTTGACGAGAGAGTTGGCGGAGGATGGTTACTCTGGTGTCGAGGTCAGAGTAACTCCTATGCGCACCGAGATCATCATTCGAGCCACACGCACCCAGAATGTTCTCGGTAAGACTAGCATTACATTCACATTTTGGTTTTTGTGTTTATGATTTTGGTTTTTGATTATCACACGTTTCCAAAACAGGTGAGAAAGGCAGGAGGATTAGAGAGCTGACATCGGTGGTGCAGAAGCGATTCAAGTTCCCTGAGAACAGCGTTGAGCTTTATGCCGAGAAAGTTAACAACAGAGGTCTTTGTGCTATTGCTCAGGCCGAATCTCTTCGCTACAAGCTCCTTGGTGGTCTCGCTGTACGCAGGTATACATGTCGTTTAATTAATGCTAGATTCGATATTTTGTTGTGGTTTTTGCAATGTTTTGCTATCTATGTTATTGATTGGTTCTATGCGTTAATAGATGATTGTGTCCGCCTTGTTATACATTGTGTATGCATGTCTTTCGTCATCTATAAAGCAGAGCGGTGGTTACATGCCAACTTTGTGTCGGAAGATGACTAAATTGATTATTCTTCTCGATGTTATTATGCTTGTGAAATCTACCAATTTTCACGTAGTAACCTTGAGGAGAGTACATTGCTACACTTTATTAAGTTTTGTGTATTATCTAGTTGAATCAGATACCCCAATCATTTAGATTGAACTGTTTCTCATTCTCTTTTGCAATTTTTTTTCTTCATTTTGTAATTGTTATCTACAAAGCAAATGGGTTTGTCCATGCCAGGTTTGTGTTGGAAGGTGACTACATAGACCTGCTCCTACAAACATGTTTGTTACTAATGTGATTCAGTAAACATGCCTTAGTATGTTTTGGTTGCCACAAGATTGCTTTTTTTTTTCTTTGTTAAATGTCTTGGAACTTGTTGTGTGACCATATTTGGATTAAGTTGGATAAATACAGAAAGTACTAGTGTTGCACCCTCAAACCCAATGCAGTTATGAGAGTACATTGCTAATCATTTTTAATTTTTGTGTCTTATCTAGTTGACGCTGAGACTGTATCGTTTAGATTGAACTGTTTTTCACTCTATATTTTTCTACTTTTTTTCATCGTGTAATTGTCATCTACAAAGCAAATGGGTTTGTCAATGCCAGTTTTGTGTCTGAAGGTGAATACAAAGACTGTGCTCCTCCAATCATATTTGTTCTAATGTGATTCAATAAACACACCTTAGTATGCTTTAGTTACTGCATAATTGTTTTTGTTTTCTTTGTTGAATGTCTTGAAGTTTGTAGTGTAAATGTGTAATGCATATTTGGATAACTTTGTATAAATATAGAAAATATTACAAGAGTACATTGTTTATCTTTTTTAAGTTTTGTGGATTTTCTAGTTGAAGCTGATACTGTATAAGTTTAGATTGAACTGTTTCTCACTCTCTACTGAACTTTATTTCATTGTGTAATTGTCATCTACAAAGCAAATGGGTTTTTCAATGCCAGTTTTGTGTCGGAAGGTGACTACACAGATCGTGCTCTTCCAAGCGTGTTTGTTACTAATGTGATTCAATAAACACACCTTAGGATGCTTTGGTTGCCACATGATTGATTTTTTCCTTAAATGTCTTGAAGCTTGTTTTGTTATGCATAGTTGGGTTAATTTGGATAAATACAGAAAATACTATTGTTGTTATTGTTGCACCCCATGCAATTACGATCTGAACCCAAGATTTGTTACGCACTTGTAAGAGACCGTGCTAGCTGAATTAGTTAGCACCAATGCATCTGGGTATCTCTGTGGCTTGGTGGATGGGGCCTTTAAAGGTTTTTTTCTGTTACTGAGGTTTGAATCTAGGTATGAAATTTAGGGAGGTTTGAATCTAGGTATGAAATTTACGAAAAGGTATATGGATATATATATATATATATATATATATATATATATATATAGTGGTTTTCCGGTCAGTGCTCACTAATATAAGTTATATCAGAGCGTTGTATATGGACTATCGATAATGGAGTAATTTTGACAAGTGCATACACTTTTAGTCAAAGTATGTTAAATCTAATGATCCATTTCCAACGCACTGATAGAACTACCGACTGGAAAACCACAATATATATATATATATATATATATATATATGGGGGTTTAAATAAAATATATAGTAAAAAATCATTGTACTTATTGAGTTCCATTTCTTGTAACAATCCAGGCATGATTTATTTATTTTGTATGTTACAAGTCTTATCTGTCCCTCTTCTACGTTGTAATCTATTTTGTGAAAGTTTTATTTTTTTGGTTTGACTTGGAATGTCCTGTAAGAAATCTAATTGACTGTGACTTTCCTCTTATAGGGCTTGTTATGGTGTCTTGAGATTCATCATGGAAAGCGGAGCTAAGGGTTGCGAGGTCTGGTCTAAATTATAATATAATTCATAGCCATCCCTAGTTTTTGCTTTTATGTGTAGATTCCACCCATTTTTACGTGGCAAAGTTGATTTTAATTGTCACTGGTATGTGAACAGGTGATTGTCAGCGGAAAGCTGAGGGCACAGCGTGCCAAATCAATGAAGTTTAAGGATGGATATATGATCTCTTCTGGTCAGCCTGTGAATGAATACATTGACTCTGCTGTGAGACATGTTCTTTTGAGACAGGTTCGTTCTAATCGATTGGCGCTGCTTTTGTTTTGTGTAAATATACTATGCAGCTTTCTTTGCTAAGTCTTCTCAGATACCTTTCTTTAGAAACAATTTTGTTTGTAATCAATCTTTTGATTGTCATGCAGGGGGTCCTTGGTATCAAGGTTAAGATCATGCTTGATTGGGATCCGAAGGGAAAGCAGGGGCCAACTACCCCTCTACCTGATCTTGTCACCATCAACACGCCCAAGGATGAAGAAGAATATCCCAGGCCAACAATGGTTGCAACTGATATTGAGGTCCCTCCTGCCCCAGTGGTGGTTTAAGGCTGTAGTGGTGGATTAGTCACCATGTTGCGTCATTAATGTGATATTTTTATCATTAGTATTTCCAGTGGTTTAGTGTTTTTGGTTGCCAGTGAAGCGGTAGCAAACACTTGTGGTTAATTTTATATATTTTTTAAATATTCTCAAATTTTGATATACTGTAGTCATTATTAGTATTGTTCAGGATTTCTTAATCACAGCAACTATTTTGGTTCTGTTTTACTTTTTAATTGTTATTTAATTTGGATTTTTTTCCTTGGGCTGCTAATAAGCATTTGGCGGATTGATCAATGTTTTAACATGTTAAAATGAGTTGAGAGATATTTGGAATTTGTAGTGGTTTTCATTGGATTAGTCTGGGGCTACTGGCAAGTGCTTTTTTTCTGGATAAATGCTATACAAATTAAAATGCTTATTTTTCAATAATTAGTTATATTAATTTCATTTTTATTTGTTAATATTGGACTATTGTGGAGGCACATTTCCCATTGTATAACTTTAAAATGTCGTGCATTGTATAATGTATGAACATCTCTCACTCTATAAAACGTATTGCAAAGTGTTCATTCCATGCCTCCTCCCTTGCAGTGGATGCCTATTCTTCCTTTGCCACTCTTGGAGTCAGTTGGAGGGAGTGACCAGTGAAGGATGTTTTGAAGTGGTATTTCATTACTTTTGATGATAGTTTGGCCATATTAATAAATATATTATAAATCATATTTTAGTTAGTTAATATCAACAATTTATCTGTTTATAATTCCAAAGAGTGCAACAAAGTAAAACTACAATCCAAATCGACTAAATCGAGTACGTGGTTTAGTTTGGCTGTTTTTGGGTAAAAAGCGATTTTGGATTGGTGATAGTGAGCTTGGTAAAATTCCAGGAAAGTGCTTTGGGATACTTTTAGTTTCTCTTAATTGAGTTTTTAAGAAGCTAAAGATTGTAGCTTTTGAAAAACAGATTTTACCGGGGAATCAATAACGAAAAGGTGCTACAGTTTCAGTATTAATGAATTTTTACTAAACTTTCTAATTTATCCCTTGCATTTATTTAAATTTACTAAAATAACAAAACCCTATTCTCATCTCCAGCAGCCAACGATTCGTTCCATCCTCATCTCCTATACACCACATCTCTCTCTCTCTATCGCTTTCTCTTCTAAAAATTTTAAGAGCCAATTTGACAACAGTCTTGGTATTCGGTTTTAGGTTCGTGCTATCCAAGGTTTTTTCTAATTTCCGTTCTCTTAATTTCGTCATCTCTATGTGTAATGTTTTCCTGTTTTAGGGTTTGATTTTTAATTGGAGTTTTAGGGACTTGTAATCTAATTTTATCATCGCTTATTAAAGGTTGAGGATCCTTTCATCTTCAATGGCCGCTTCATCGTTTATTAGGGTTTGCTCTGTGTTATTTCATGTTCTGTTTTATCACATGAATGAAGGAAAAAATCCTGACATTCACAATAGAGAATTATTGTATGCATGTGTATATATAAGTTCTTTGATTAATGAGATGTGGGAAGAAAATGTACTTGCTTATGTTTTATATCAATAAATTCATATACAAAGAGGTATACATCTTAATTTTTCTCACCTAGTTCTTTCAACATCACTAGGCTTTAACTTTGTTGTCGTCTTCCCGGTCTCTATGAGCATACATTGATATGTGTCATGGCTATGCTCCAAGGACTTCAATAACATATTCTTCTGATATGATGTCGAATCCTTGTTTAGTTTCCCATGTATTTAAGCATCCTGGTAAGCATGTAAAATCAAGATTGCCAATAATTTTTACGGGCTTGCAGTTGGAGTCCCCTTTTTATTTTTGATTTTCTTATCAGAAATTAGAAGGAATATGCCATGGTTGTTTTTGAACCTTTTAAAGGGATTTGGTCAGAATTCTCTTATGTTTGAAATTTACAGATACTGTCTGTTCTGTTCCCTTCTAACTTTGTGAACAATTGGAAGATTTTAAGTTGGCTGTCAATTGTGTTAGTTTACTTATATTTGCTTATGTTTTTACTTATAGATTTTAATGGTGCTGCTACCATTTTGTTTCAGTTGGCTGTAAGTTTCTTAGAGACTGTCAATATTTGTTTCAACGAGCTATAACGTTGTTACAGATTTTGATGGTGCTGCTGCATCTTTGGTCTCTTTTTGCAGATTCCAGGTTGTGGCTTATTTGTAGCAAATATGGTGGTTTGAGGTAGATGGGGTAGTGAAGTTCCCGTTTCCTCCTGATATCTACACACTGTCATTCAGGCTTCATCTTGGAAGATTTAACAAAAGGTTGGGACGATGCGTATCTAATTTCAAACACACCCACAGTTGGGATATAAAGCCTGTGAAATTAGAGTCGTCTACTTCAGATGGTCAGCTTGCATCAATTGAGTGCTGTTTGGATGAGACTGAACAAGATGATGTAAATGGTAACCATAAGCGTGAAGGCTGGATAGATTACAAAGTAGGTGAATTTGTTGTCAGCGATTCAAAACCAGCGACCGAGGTCAGATTTTCGATGAAACAGATGGATTGCACACATTCAAAAGGTGGGCTTTGTGTAGATTCAGTGTTTATCATCCCCAGTAAATTGAAATAACGCAAAAGAAAATGGGGTTGGAAGTAATGAGGCGAGTCCTATGTATTATGATTCAGTTTTATTTCACGCTTTCATTTTATAATTGTGTATTGGCTTTGGTTATGCACCTTGTTTTTGTTAGGCGCTTTTGTTCAGCATTTTGTAACCTAGCTCTGGTACAAATGAGATACATTTTATTCTTAAATCTTGTCAAAATCGGTGTAATTGCAGTTGGTGTAATTTTTTTTTTTCCTATCAATTTACCATATACAATAGTTGTTCACTTGTTTGCTCTCTCTCTCTCTCTCTTTTTGATAAATATTTGACAGTTTATTTCGAATTTATCTATTTACATTTTAGCAAATGTATATTTATATTTTATAACTTACCAAATGTCCTGATTTCAAAGATTGATGATAAACGTTCAACTAAAGTATTGTTCTATTGTTTTTGCTTTGACTTGTATTTGAAAACTTTCACGAATTAAGGTTGAATTTGATGAATATAATTCAATTTCAGTTCAGTCTTTTTTTTTTCCAATTCATGTCACAATAAAAATCAGTAGAACAGTACTTTAGCAGAACTTGTGTTTTGGTGGGGATAGATAAAAAAAAATATTAATGTGTTATGGTCACAACAAAATAAAATAAAATTATTTATTTATTTTATAATATGCTTATAGTCACACAAAAATATTAGTTGATATTTATTTTATGACATGTTTATGGTCACATAAAAATATTAGTTTATACTTATTTTAGGGATATTAAGATTTTAATACCTTTAGTTAGCGTTGATCTGGGTTTGGTCTACTAATTTTTGGAACTACTAACTTTAGTATTTCTGTAATGGTTTTTGTTAAATGATAAAGTCAGAGGGCAAAATGACTCTACTACCCTTAACACGTGTGAAAATACCCTTATGCCCTTCTTGAAGTGGGCTGTTGGGCCTACTAAGCGCACCCCAGTCTAAATCCAATTGCACCATGAAACGAGCCAACTTGGGCCACTAAGCGCATCCCAAATATTACTGAGCATACCCTACAACATCAGTGTGACGTCACATCGTCTTCTTCAGCCTTATCATCACCTAACTCTAAACCCATAATCCAGATAACCCATATCTGTTTTTTTTTTTTTTAGAAAAAAAAACTCATATCATCACAACAACCAAACCTAGATGGCCAGAACCCAGATCATCATCAAACCCCCATCATCATAAACACCAAACTCAAAACCCAGAACACCAAACCATACCGCCAACGAATCCACACCAGTCACACACCAATCACACACCTATAACCACTTCATCTTCCTCGTCGTCGTCAACCACCATGAGCCACCGACCTAAACCACATCCAATCACTAGATAAAACCCCCATTACCACTCAAATCCCACTGCCACAGTAAAGCCTTCTCATTTTCGCGATGACTGATTACTCCACGAGATTGAGAAGGATTCAAACGATAGAGATGGGCGAGATCGAGAGAGAGATGTTTTTTTTTTTTGTAGATCAAGAGAGGGATTCAAACGAGAGAACAAATTTGGAGATGTGTGGCTGGTGGCGGTTAGTGCTCTCTATTAATGGAGATGTGTGGAGAAGTGATGATGATGACAGATTTGGATAGGTTGTATGGAGAATTGATGGTGATGGTGATGACGATAATGATGACAGATTTTGATGGGTTATGGTGCGAGATCTGGTTTGGTGGCCGGTGGTGTTCTCCATCAATGGAGATGTGTAGAGAAATGATGGTGATGATGATGATGAATCGATTTTTTTTTTAGTTTTTGTAATTTCTGTTATTTTTTAATTTATGTTTTAAAAGATTAATTTATCAAGGGTAATTATATAAATTCGTCAAGGGCATTTGTGTTTTTTTTTTTTAATTTTTTAATTTCTATTTTTAATGTTTAATATTAATTATTTTAATATATTTTTAAATTTTTTAAAATTTTACATTATAAAATAGCAATTTTACCCTTGTTTATAAAAATCTTCTAGAAGAGTTCGTCAAATTTCCTATATTGCCATTGTTGACCTAACGAAATTAAAAAAAAAATCTAACGAAATTGGACGATAGAGACTGGAATATGTATTGTCAGAGAACTAGTGGACTACAGTTAGTAATTCAAAAGACTAGTAGACCAAACTCAGATTAACGCTAACTAGATGGACTAAATAATAACCCTTTATTTTATAATATGTTTATGGTCACACCAAAATATTAGTTGTTATTTATTTTCTAACATGTTTATGACCACACTAAAATATTAGTTGATATTTTATAATATATTTAAGGTCTAACAAAAATAAAATATCTTTTAATTTTCAAAACATCTTTGATATTTATTTGTATCATTTCTATTAATTTTATACGATTACAACAGTTTTTACTTCCAATTTATCAAATACATATGAATTTCTTTTGATTCTCACGGTACTTTTAAAAATCAATTTATCATATAATTAGTTAATTCTTTCCCAACAAATCAATATCAAATTGGGGCGTGGTTACCTGTTGGTGTACACCGTGCATTTATAGGCTTACAGCGCACTGCAGTCTGCAGAGAAGGAATGGGTGGAATTGTAATTTGCTATGAGTAGAGTGCCCACTTTAAAAAACTTAAAAGGCTCTTGTAAGTCCTAAAACGAGTCACTCAAAATCGAAGTCAGTTCTCTCCCCCTCCCTCTCTCCCTCCTCCTAATACCCCGCCATTACCACTCACCCTCTATATTCCAAAATTCACAACACTCCTCTCCATCTCCCTTGCTCTCTCACTCGATTTTCAAAATCCGACCCCAACTCAAAAAACTAGATCTCTCCAGTCTCCACCACCACATTTTTTTTTAAAAAAATCTCTCTCATTTTTCCGTTTCTAGGGTTTTCGCTTTTCTTCTGCAAATTTTACTTCTCAAACAGGTCGACGGTTACGTTAGCGACGATGCCTGTGAATCTGACGCCGAACGCTATTGCGGCTATAAACGGCGGAGATGTGAACTCGAAGCCGCTTGTTCAGGTCTTGGATATAAAGCTGATTGGCAGTACTCAGGAACGGTACCGGTTGCTGATCTCGGACTCCGCGGCGTCTCAGCACGCGATGCTCGCCACTCAGCTCAACGACCGAGTCAAGACTGGAGCAGTCAAGAAAGGTTCTGTTGTTCAGTTGATCGATTACATTTGCAGCACTGTTCAGAACCGCAAGTATGTTAGTTTGCTCGGTTTTTCTCTAACGCTTTATTAGTTTCTTACTAATTAATTGCTTTTTCACTGATTAGATTATCATGTTTATTTTTGTCTTATATTTGCTTGATTTTTTGAAGCAATTGATTTTCTCTTGCTACTTTTGGTAACAAAATTTTTTAGTGCTTATTTCTTAAAGTTGTGAAGCGGAATTTCAAGTTCTGAACTACATAGTATACTCGTGTGGCAGATAAAATAAATTGTAAATATGAGGTGTAGGGGTTGTTTTTTTTTATCTGAAAACTGAACGGTCATGAATTTTTTAAATGAACGAATAGGGATTGAAATCTAAACATGAATGACATGTTTGTTTGTTTTTTGCATACAAGTAGTTTATTTTTTTTAAAGTAAAATTGTCTTAATATAATTAATTTTACATTTATATCTATGTTAAACAATTATACATATAATATGGAATAAAAACAATCCAAAAATAATAATTATATATGAATACATATGATCATGATCTTCATCTTTGATTACAAACAAACTTTATTTTTTAAGAAAAGAAATTGTTTTTTTTTTCAAAAAATAAAAAGGACATCAGGGAAACTCGCAAAAACCAATATTATCACCATAATATCATATTAAAGTATCGATATTAAACACTAATATGCACACTAATTAGGGTTCTTTTTTATTTTTAAAGCTATTTAAAATAAGCAATATGTTAAAATAAAGATTTCTATACCATACGTAATTTTGATGAAATTGGAAATATGTTATAAATGGGGGATAATATCGAAACAAAAGATTTTAGATTGCATTTAATGCAATTCAGTGATTTGCAATTAAGTTAAAAGTCATGATTTTTTACTTTTTATTTTAAGTTGTTTTTTTAAGATTTTTAAGTTGTTTGACCACTTAAAAAAACAAACAAAACAACTTAATAGTTATGATTCAGACCCATTAAGTTTTAAGTGGAAAAAACAAACGACCCCTTAGTTTGTAAACTTAATAGTTAGAGGTAATGTTTGCCGGTTATTAATTTCTGAGATGTTGTGCAATATATTCATTGGTTCCATGACCATCATACGTGATACGTTTATCTATCTTGTAATTTAACGTAGTTTAATTTGTTCAGTTATGCTCTTTTTTTTTCTTTTTCTTTTTTTGTTTCTCCATATTGCAACCTGATTTTATAAGGAAAAGAATCTTTCTGTGCATGATATGTAGAGTAGTTATGTCTATTCAAAGTTGAATAATGTGATTGAGTTTTATACAAGTTTGGATAGCTCTAGGTTACTGGAAATTGATCACTCTGTTGCCTCACAATTCATGACTGTTGAATTAAGTTGTTTAGTCATCGATAGTGGTGATATTAGCAGAAGTGTTCCATTTCCCTTTTCTTTTCTATTTGCCCTGGGTTATATTTTCATTGTACAACACTGGAGTAAGTAACTATTTTGCCTCTTCGTGCAGGATTATCGTTGTCTTGAACATGGAAACGATATTACTAGACTGTGGAATAATTGGGAATCCAAAAATGTTTACTGAATCTGAGTCAACAGCTCAAAAACCAATGCCTAATGCCAATTTAGGGAGCCCAATGAGGGTTAATAACTTTAGCACTCTGAATTCCAGCACCTCTAGTACTTCTATTCCAAATTCTGGGGCATTTAGAGCTCCGAATTCCTGCACATTCATTACTTCAAATTCTGGGACTTTTGGAGGCCAGAATCCCAGCACATTTAATACTTCAAATCCCTGGACTTTTGGTGGTTCAAATCCCAGCACAAATTCTGGGACTTACAGAGCTCCGAATCCCAACACATTTAAGACACCAAATGCTGGTAATGATGTGCAGAGTTTTAGACCCACTGTTCAGCACCCATACCAACCACCTCCAAATTACAGAAATCATGGCCCAATATTGAAGAATGAGGCAGCAGCACGTATCATTCCTATTGCTGCTTTGAATCCTTATCAAGGGCGGTGGGCTATCAAGGCAAGAGTGACTGCAAAAGGAGATCTGCGCCGCTACAACAATGCTCGGGGAGATGGAAAGGTCTTCTCTTTTGATCTTCTTGACTCTGATGGAGGGGAAATAAGAGTGACCTGCTTCAATGCTGTTGTTGACCGCTTCTATGATACTATTGAGGTCGGCAAAGTCTACTTGATTTCAAAAGGCAGCTTGAAACCTGCACGAAAGGATTTTAACCATTTAAAGAATGAATGGGAGATATTCTTGGAGACAACTTCGACTGTTGATCTTTGCCCTGAGGAGGATGGTTCAATACCACGACAACAGTTTTCCTTCAGGCCTATCAATGATATTGAGAATGCTGAAAACAATTCCATATTTGATGTTATTGGTATTGTGATGTCTGTGAACCCTTCGGTTCCTATCATGAGAAAGAATGGTATGGAAACTCAGAGAAGAATTCTGAATCTGAAGGATAAATCTGGCAGAAGCATCGAGCTAACCCTCTGGGGAGACTTCTGCAATAAGGAAGGTCAGAAGCTCCAAGAGATGGTCGATGTTGGTATTTTTCCTGTCTTAGCTGTTAAGGCTGGGAAGGTTAATGACTTCAGCGGGAAATCCATAGGGACAATTTCTTCCTCCCAGCTCTTTATAAATCCAAAATTCCCAGAGGCTCGTGACCTACAAGAGTGGTTTGATCGAGGGGGTAAGAATGCTGCTTCTGTCTCCATTTCTAGAGAATTCACTGTAGGAGGGTCTTCTAAGAACGACATACGTAAAACTGTGTCTCAGATCAAGGATGAAGGTCTGGGAAGATCAGAGAAGCCTGACTGGGTCACTGTGAGGGCATTCATTTCTTATATAAAATCAGATACTTTCAGTTATACAGCTTGCCCGTTGATGATTGGAGATAGACAGTGCAATAAGAAAGTTATGATGTCTGGAAACAGATGGCAATGTGAGAGGTGCAACCAAGAATTTGATGAATGCGATTACAGGTATCTTCTTTCAGCCCAGATTCAAGACCCGACAGGAGTGACTTGGGTAACAGCTTTCCAGGAATCTGGTGAAGAGATCATGGGGTGCTCAGCAAAGGAGTTATACATGTTGAAATATGAAGCGCAAGACGAGGCGGGATTTGGAGAGATAATTAGGGGCAGAATTTTTAAGCTATATCTTTTCAAGCTTAAGATCAAAGAGGAAATGTATGGCGATGAGCAGAGGGTGAAGACCACTGTTATGAAGGCAGAGCAGTTGAACTATTCTTCCGAAAGCAGATACTTACTCGATTTGATATCAAAGTCTCGGAAATAATGAAACTCAGGGAGCCAAGGTAAAGAGATTCTAGAATTGGTAGGCTTTGGCTCTGCAGAGTTGATCGACACTTGGTGGAATTGGTTCTATGACCTTTTTTCTGCATTTCCTTCAATTGAGTTTCAATTATATCGACTTTATTTTCGAGTATAATTCTAGTTTTGTATTCAGGTATCTAGCTGAGCTTGAGATCCTAATTAGAGAAATTGTGCGAGTATTTCAACTACTTAACATGCATATTTGAGCAATTCACATTTTGATTTCTTCTTGTAAATTCTTCGGATGCAACTATCAGCCTTGGCTTTAGATTTCAGCAATGTGGAAGATAGATTGGAACTTTTATAGTAATTGAAAGAGTGGTTAGATGTTTATGCCTTAATGGTGATTCTGAGTCTGAGAAGACAGCAAATATATAGTCGCAAGTTACAGAGAGGAGACAAAGTTGAGTACTGAGAAGACATAAAAACAGATACATAAAATCGGAAAACAGGTTCCAACAATCTCAGGAAATTATATATCAATATGTTTTAGCTTCGCTTGACGGGGTCAAAATTGGCCACGCCAAGAACAGCACCAACAAGGGCAGTAAGAACAACACCACCAGCTGCAATGCTGAGCAAGAAGTTCTTGAGAGAAGGAGAAACGCCTGAGTCAGCAGCTTCAGCCACCTCCGGAATCACCAGGGAAGCCGTGAGTGCCGCCGCGGTCAAAGCGGTGACCGTCTTCTCTTTGAGAGAAGCGTTGATTTGAAAGGTACGGTTGGACTTGGTAGCTGAAATTGCCTTTGATGGCTTGAGTGGCAATGGCCTGATGAAGGCTTCAGAGCTAGGCAATACCCTCTTCTGGGTTGCTTGAGTTAATGGCAAGGCCATTGAAACAGCTGAAGTTGAAGCCATTTTTATGTCTCTTCAACTGCTTTTGTTACAGTTAAATTGAGAGGAGGAAGTGGTTGAGAGCTTAGATAGGGGGTTGAGTTGGGTAGTGGGAAGAGGTGGTGGAATGAGAGGTGGAAAATAATAGAGATATTTGGGAGGCTTGTCAAGTTTATCTGTGTCCTAGGTGGCGAGTTCTCAGTTAAAGATGGTGGATAAGGTTATCATATTGGCCGAATCACCATCAAGTTTGTAATTTGGGAGAGGACTCAGCGACTCACGTTGCCAAAATGCCAACCCCCAATTGTCTTTCTCTTGATTGTCCGTCAGTGCTTGCGGTAGTGTTTGGGCCTAGGCCGTGTAGTAGTAACTCATTAAATTCATCTTGGGCAATTGGGCTGTCCCGCTTAATTATGGTACCAACATCAACAATGTTGTTTTGGAAATATCACTTTGTGGTATTTAAAATCATCGATTAGATCTCTTTTGAGTTTTGACAGTCAAACCTCAAAAGTGTCATAAAATCGGAATTATACTTTTACGGAGTTGGTCTCCCTTATACCATTTCTAATAAGGATGTTATTCACGATATTAAATTTAATATAAAAAATAGTCCAATATTATTTTTAACACAATAAATTAGTATGTTCTAATGTATAATATTCAAAGTTAAAACTAAAATCTATATTTTATTTATTAAATTTATAAAAGTTAATTAATACTATTAATATATTAATGGATAACTATTGAATTTCTTAAAAATTGTTATTGATGAAATAAATTGGATTGAAATAACATTAATGTACACTAAATTTAAATAATTTAAAATATTTAAAAAATATAAATAATGATATTTTTATAATTTAAAAAGGGACATTTATTGTTGTGTTAAATTTAAAATTTAGTACAAAGTTTAACATATACCAAATTTAGTATGATATTTAACATTTCATTGGAGGAATGTTTTTACCCTCAATGCTAAATTTTAACATTGACACACAATTTTTGTACAACATTAAAGATGCTCTTAGGTTATATTTTTTTTTTAAATTTGTTTTAGGTTTTTAATTATGGTTTTTTATTCTTTTATATTTAAAGTTTCTCATTTACCCATGTGCCACTATTGTTAAGATGCTTGGTTAAAAGACAAAAATAATCCTAAATTTTAAGAATACCAAACAATAATATTCGAATAAGGTATAGGGCCCAATATGATAATTGCCTTTGCATATAAAACTCAAAACTCACCCAGAACTCAATATAGAATTATATACTTGACAGAATTACAGTGAACATGTTTCTCAACTTTCTACAAAAACTCATAATCACACCAATATGGCTTCTTTTTTTATACCTCTAGTGACATGCATTATCCATCACAATTTTAAAGCCCCAAGTTGAATTATCAATCTTCCAGGAAATATCACGGCTCATTCTGCTCTTTCCATTTGAAATCCCAGCGTAATACACTTAGGGATGGTAGCAAGGATGGATACGTGGATTCATTCTCCTAATAGCGCCTGCCCTCAACAAAAACACAGTAAACTTCAAAATATTGATACAAATGTTGATACTTCAAGTCGTAAAAGATAAGTAATTAGAAACTAAGCAGAAAGAATCAATCGGTCTTCATGTTTGATCGATGAAAACTAGTGAACATTTAAGTAAATAAACTGTACAAAGGTGTGATTGTTGATGTAGACATGTAGTTAATAGAAAAGATCAGATAACAAAGACACATACCTATCACGAGCATTACACGAAGCAAATGTACTCACATCACCTTAGAGGTGGTGGTGGAAGAGTCGAATAAGCAGCTGACGCTGCTACATAGCTGAGATGAACTTCTTGAGGTAGAAGATGATATTTAATACCAATATCTTCTAATATTTTCTTCAGCTCTAAGACTAGTTCAGATCTCCTACTGTTCTTATCAGCATAATTTTGAAAGTTAATGGTGTGATTAACATACAGAGCCAGTTTCATCTTGTTCACATCCTCAATCTCCTTAACCACCACGCTGTGGGCTGGAAGCCAGTGCTGCGGTTTGCTCTCCAAGTACCTGACATTTCGAAACAATGTCTTCTCTCTATTCAATAGTCCCACATAAATGGAAAAAAAGATGAAACAAATCGCAAAAGAGAAGGCGCGCGCATATGATAGGAATTGACTTACCCTTTTATTCTAGATTTTAAACCTCCAATGCTCTCTATTGATGTGAAAACATCAACAGAAAACTCCACAGAATCGCTCATTTCCGGGCTTCTATAGAAGTTGCTGATTGGTTTGGTAGCTAGAGATGAATTCGGATAGAATATTTTCTCATTGTCATATCTCAAAAACACAGTTGTCAAAATGTTCATCTCCTCGACTGTCATCTGTGATATGTATCAAATGTCAAGCAAAGTGACCAAAGTATAACAGAATCACAAGTAGTAACTTCAGAATCAAGCAGTTACGTACCTGTATACCATCTATAACGCATCTATCACCTACATCAAATGGGTGCATCACAAATACAAATATGATGGCTTCAAATACAGTCTTGGCAGTGTTGCCAAACATAAATGCCACAAGTAATAGCTGGGATGAAATTAAGATTAGTATTTGGGTGGTTAAGAATCCCATCATAAGCAACCACACAATAATGGCCAAAACAGCCACAATCACTGAAACAAGCTTGTTCAGCTCCTCTATGGCTGTTTTCGTATCATTTAACGAATGTGCCAGAGATTTGCGCTCAAGGTAAGCATTGACCTGCAAACAAGAAATGAGTCACAAAAGCAGATATACGACAAGTCCTAAGCCAACTATGCTGATATTAAACAGACATTAGAAACAAAGGTCATGTACAAGGGTAGGTTTTGAGAATCAATGTAGCAAGTATTTGACAATTTACACATAATGAAAGTTATCTAGACTTGTATATATATATGTCGAAAAGGCAGTTCTTACCACCCAGTTCTTAAAAGTTGACCTCTTGATCTTTCCAGTTTCTTCTGCTCCTTCAAACAACGTAAGCAAACTGTCCACTTCCTCCTTTTTCATGAAGCACAAGAGGTCATCCTCCTCAATTATTTTTAACAGAGAACAAAACAGTGAGATCAAATTCAAAACAAACAGTAAAAAGACAACAACAAGAAATTTTTGAAAGTTGGACATTCTCACTTGCTACCATCCTTTGCTACATTCCTGAAAATCTTGTAAGCAGCAGCCTTGGCTTCCCACTCACTGGTAATCTCCTGATCTTTCTGCTCACCCTCTTCATCATCGTAATTTTCGAGTGTATTCGAGATAGTAGACAGCCCTGAACCACTTATAACATTAACTAATCCTTTCATGGTCCAAGCTGAAAATTTCTCTTGCTTCATTTTTTTAAGCTTCTCCACATCAATCACTTCCTCCCTTTTCTCTTTCTTTTGCTTTTCCAAATTTCTGAAACTCAAATGACCAGCAGTACTTGAACTCCCAACTTGTTCTGCCATCTCCATTAATGGATGACCTGAAAGAGTCCGGAGAACATACTGATGGAAGATCGATTCTTGAATCCGATCAAAGAATCTAGTGCATTGAAAAGAAGTAGCTAGCAACTTAACTAAGAAAGTCTTCACCAACCATATAGCAGACCCAATAAGAAAAGAAGCAAGAGCCCTTGTGATGTTATTAAGAATCTTTGTAGTTTCTTTTGACCTCTTAACACCACGATTGATCAACAGAGCCCAAGCCAAAAGAACCAAACCCAACCAAACAAAAACCCTAACACTCCCTCTCAACCCATAAACAAAATACAAAACTTTTTTTTTAAGCAAATAGTTCCTTTCAATGGAGAAAACCAAAACATTTGTAAACCACCCAGTAAACAACCGACCACAGAAAATCACCGATACCAACACACACCATTTCCACAACTCTTATCCCCAAATCATGTAATTTTGCAACTTATTCACAGTCAAGCTAGAAATTAACAACCCCGTTAGGAGCACAAATGCAACCCACTCAATTATAACAAGCACTTTCATTTTCTTAAACTTTTTTTCGCTCACCTTAAGATTTGCAGTCTGATAAACCTCTTCATCGTCCTCGTCCTCCTCATCCTCCAACTTTGGAGATCCAATCAAAGGTGTTTTGGGGGTAATAGGACCTGATTTCAAATTTTCTTTTGGAGAAGTAGCAGCCCCACTTGGAGAAGTTAAAATCACCACCTGTGGCTGTGAAGATCGTGTCTTCTCTTCAACAAGTTTTGCATCGTTTGCATTATGTGGTTCCACCAATCTCGATTTCGGCTTGGAAAAAGCAGATCTTGCAAGCGACTTCCTTCGAGTTAAGACCTTCTCAGTTGGGAATTTTGGAGGCATGTTTGAAGTTGGAGTCGAAATAAGAATCTCCGGAGAAGCAGAGCTCGTAGTGGTGGAGGTTTGTACTCCGCAACCGAGATTCTCAAGCTCTGTTCCTTCATTGTTTGAATTCTTTTGAGAAGACTTAGCAAGAAAAGCATCTTCGGAGTCTGAAATCTGTGGCACGACGACGTCGTTTATGTTGATTCCTTTCTTGTCTATCACTCCTTTTCCACTTTCCATTTTAGCTTTACTCTGTGACCCACATCAAGAATCTTCACAGAAGAATTCCCAAAACAAAAACTCTGTGTCTGTGTCTGGGTTGTTAAATTTTTGTTTTGCAGACTATATGGAACCTGGGGGCAAGTGTTTGATGAGGAAAACAGAGAGGGTACAGGTGAAAAATTGAAGCTTGCAAATAGACGAGAAAGACCCAAAATTTACGTTGAGTTGGAAGGAAAAATGAAGTCAAAACCTAAAAAGTTTAAGAACGGTAACTTCAATACAAACCTAGAAAAGATTTTCTTTGTTTTTTTCTTGGGAAACACACATAAAACCTTGTGTTTGTGTTCTATAAATAATTGGTAGATTTCATTGCCGGAAAGAACCAGAAGAACGGCATTTAAAGAAAATAATAGGAGCAGAAGTCAGACGCAGAAATTTTTGGCGTAACAAACGGTGTCATCGGCGACTGCAGTTAATTGACCAGCCACAATTAACAGTGAAAAAACCAAAACAGAGAGGGACGATTCAGTTCTTCTGTTCGTGTTCGTGTGTTTGTGTTTGTATATGTGTTCCCGGGAAATCATTATTTAAATAACTATAAACCGCTACAGCCGATACTAGATTACTCATTACAGTCTACAAAATTTAAAAACTTGCGCTCTTTTTTTTTTTTTGGCATTACAAGTTACAACTTGCACTTTTTTTTTTTTGCATTACAATTAGGGATGGCAATGGGTAGTGTTGGGTTTGGGTCGGATCCTACCAGATCCATGAAAAAAAATTAGACCCAAATCCAGACCCATAAAGATTTTTAATTTTGGGTTTGGGTTTGGGTTTGAGTCTGAACCCGTGGGTCTACAGCAGACCCAGACCCAGACCCGTCCCGAAGACCCACGAAATTTCATGGGTTAGGGTCTCGACCCACGTACCCGCGGACCCGTTTACCCGTAAAATATTTATTAAAACTATTTTTTTCCTTTCTATTTTTATTTTTACCTACTCATTTTTTAACCGGTAAAACATGCTCAATACGTGAATAATTAACTTAAATTGAAATAAAACGAAATAAAACAAAATAACAAAGACGATTGACTATTGAGTTGAGAATAGAAATAACCACACAAATCGAATCAATAATCCATAAAGTCATAAACCAATATTAAACATTACACAAATAGCATCATAAAACAAACACAACTAGTTTAAAATCAATAATCCATAAAAGTCATAAACCAACATTAAACATTACACAAATAGCATCCTAAAACGAACACAACTAGTTTAAAATCAATAATCCATAAAAATCATAACCCAACATCAAACATTACACAAATATCATCCTAAAACAAACAAAACTAGTTTAAAATCAATGGCATAACACATAAATCATTGACTATCAATGAATCAATGACATTCATTCTTCATTTCCTCCACTGCTCCACACTTCCAATTTCCAAAGTTCCATTCCATCAATCAAGTTTTTCACAAAAGGGTTGTTGATTCCTACAACATTTAAATATAAAATCACTTTAGTATATATTCAAATAAGATCAAATAGTAATAAATTCATGAAAACAAAATGAATTTATCTCATCATCATCATCATTCATCGTCATCTTCCTCAAAATTAGATGCTTCAAATTTTCTTTCCAACTTTGAATCTAATAAGAAGTAAAATATATGAATTAGAATAAAATAAGAAATAAAATTGATAATATAAAATATTCAAAGAACAATGTAATAATTTTTATACCATTAAATTCGGACCATAACCAACTTTGAGCACACATTAATGCCTCAACTGTCTTTGGATGTAACCTGCTACGATGAGAGCTCACAAATCTACCACCAGTACTGAAAGCCGACTCGTATGCAACCGTAGATACATGAATTGCCAAAATATCTCTAGCTATGCAATGCAAAGTAGGATATTTAGATGCATTTACTTTCCACCATGTCAATATATCGAAATTCTCAACTCTTGAAATGACAGGTTCCTCCAAATAATATTCTAACTCCATCTTCACATGAATTGTAGTTCAAGGAACTTCAGTAATATACTGATCGAATCGTGACATTTTTTTTAGAGGACCCATTGTTGATTGAGATGGTGAAACATGTGTAGGATTACTTGATGGAGCTTGACTTGCCTTGGACTTTTGCTCATACTCTCCAACCATCCTCAACAAAACTTCTTGAATCTTGTTAATCTCATATGAAGATCCATCTCCATAGAGCGAAGGAAAGTAACATTCCATGACTTTCATTTTATATCTAGGATCCAAAATTGTTGCCACAACCATAATACCATGAAAATTACTCCAATAGCTATCAAACTTGTGTGCCATAGATGATGCCATTAATTTTATTTGTTCAAATGTGGATGTGCTCCGATCATTAATGGCATCCCTAATATCACACACAGTTGGTAGATAATTATTGGCAGTAAGATATTTTGTTCCTGAGAATTCTTTAGTGGCTTGATAAAACACATCAAGTTTATCACTTATCTCTTTTGCCAACACCCAATCATCTTCAGTTGAGACATTTTTATAATGTGAATCTTTATATTTCAAACGAGGAAAAACTGTTTTGTACATTAAAGCAGAACGAATCATCAAGTATGTAGAATTCCATCTCGTTTTGCAATCAAGTACCAACTTCTTAGTGCTTTCAATCTCTAATTGGCTTATAGTCTCAAAATTTTTTTTCCTCTCTTTTAGGTGATGATGTCCAATAAGAAACACTAGAACGAATCCTTTCAATACTGTCACTAATCACATCTAACCCATCTCTCACTATCAAATTCAATATATGTGCAGAACAACGCGTATGGAACATGTCTCCATTCAACAAAAGTGACACATCAGAAAGCATCTCTAAGAGAATACGAATCATAGCATTATTGGTGCTACAATTATCTACAGTTAAAGTTGATAACTTGTGTTCGATATTCCAATCATGTAAGCACTCCATCATAACATCAGCAGGCATCTCAGAAGTGTGTGGACATGGAATATATATAATCCTATGAAAGCGAATATCATAATAAACATTAAAACTATTAATCTAATATACTACCACTAACCTTACTAATTTTCACATATTAAACTACTAAATTTACATAATAAAATAGTTAAAGAGATTAATGTGTGATAATGTACCTTATGATTCAACTTTGTTAAGTCCAAGAATTATCAACAAAATGTGCCGTGGTAGCTATGAACCCTTTCCTTTGATTATGAGATGTCCACATGTTGGTAGTAAGTGCAATCCTACCCTTATTTTTCTCTAATAAACCCTTTAATTTACCCATCTCATAATCATAAATTTATAGTATATCACTCTTCAATGTATTCCTAGATGGTATTTTGAACAATGGTTGAGCAGTCCCTATGAACCTATGAAACCCTGAATGTTCTACCATACTAAGAGGGTACTCATGCAAAATCACCATATTTGCAAGCTCTCTGCGGGTAGTGTCTTGATCAAATTTAAACGTCCTAATTTCAACGTCTCCCTCCTTTGTTTTTGTAGCTTTTAACATGCGTTCCACATCAAAAAATTGCCTTCAAGGACAGTTCCCTATGTTTTTTTAAATGAGATGTTCCAACAATCCCTTTTCCCGATAACTTCTTATTACAACCTTTGCAAATAGCTGTCCAAACCCGTTAATTTTTTCTCTATTAAAGGATTCCCACACCTTGGATGTCAATTTTCTTTTCCTATCTTCATTGACACTAGAATCAATCTCAATGTCACCGGATTCAGCATCAATATTAGTAACTTCATTATGACTTGAATGAGACGGAATCGGAGTCGGTTGGTCTTGGCCTTGGGTAATACTTTTTGATGTCGACATTCTGTCGTAAAATGGCAATAACTATATGTCAATAATTACCAATAGACAAGCAAAGGAAAACTTGTACAAAAACTGTCTATGGTGCAAAGAAAAACAAGGGAATAACTTTCGCAAGGAAAGCAATGTCCACGTACTAAAACTCCTACGATTCTATATATAGGCATTATACATGTCCTATAACAGATAACACTATTCAAGCATTCTGTGGATACACATGTTCTTTTGTTAATTTTTGTATCAAAGAAGCACAACTGTTTCCATCCTAAGAAACACTCACTAGTAACTTCTAAGCAATCATGCTGATTACGTATTATTGTTTGTGGTCAGAGTACAACTCCCAATAAATCTTGGCTCTCAGATATGTGACTTCACTCTTTCAAACAATTATTCAAACTCAACAGATATCCTGGAACTTAACAGTCTATAAAACAAGTTTAGATCTAAACTTCCATTATATGGAGCTGTAAGAACTAAGAAGTTCAGAAAACCAAATTTAAAGAGTTTTGGTTGTAATTAAAAGTTGGGATGAAGCAGAGAAAGTAGTTATATCTTAAAGTAGAAATTTGCAGTCTATAAAATAAGTTTAGAGCTAAACTTCCATTATATGGAACTGTAAGAAGTTCAGAAAACCAAATTCAACGAATTTTGTTTGTAATTAAGTTGGGATGAAACAGAGAAAGCAATTATAACTTATAAATTAAAAGTAGAAATTGGCAATCAAGAAATATAATGCAAGGATTCGTGAGTTGTGACCAAGCAGCCACTATTTTCACTTGGTGGGTTGGGAATACCTGAGTACATATCAACTTAACTGACAAGTTGATAAATTGTCGGGGCCTCAAAGTCGGTTTACATATATTCATTAATCATCTTCTGCATTTAAGTAAAAAATAAAAAATAAACTATGCATTATAATTAATTTAGAGTTTGAGTGACACAACTAGAATTCAAAACCTCAACAGTATATTAGTGTCGATGTGAGAAGATAACATTTCACCGAACAGAGACAAAATTATTTTCATCGAATTTAGAGGGTTTGGCAGGCCATGTTTCGCAATTCACAAATTCACAAATTCAGAATTATTCAACGAAATCAATCTATAAGTCCACAAGAACCACAACCCCATATAAAACTAATAAGAGCAAGTGCAAGAGAGAGATATATAGAGCTATGGACTTACGACGAGTGGTGAGACTGGTGACCGGTGAGCGGTGGAGCTGCAGGTTGTCCAAAATGTGGACCTGACGGTGAGTAGTGGAGCTGCAAGTGTGGCTTGTGGAAATTCAAAAGGTGGGAAGAAGAAAAGACGAAAAAAAGATAAGAAAAATTGAGAAGAAAAGAAGATTGGTGGTCTGGTGGAGTGGTGGATACAGCTGCAAGAAAAAGAAAGAACACTGATGCTGTGGCTGCAAGAAAAAGAAAACAAGAAATTAGCTATAGTGAGCAACAGAGTAAAACAGTGTAGTTTTGTATACCAATTGAGTCCACGGGCCCGGGTCGGGTATTTTGACTGAGACCCGACCCGACCCGACTAGTATTCGGGTCTACTATATTGGACCCAGACCCGACCCGAGACCCAATTGTGAAGACCCAAACTCGACCCATCTGGTTCGGGTTCGGTTCGATACTCGCGGGTCCGGGTACAATTGACATCCCTAATTACAATTTACAATTTGCATTTTTTTTGTGCTCCAACTTGTACGGTCATCTACGCGTAATTGAAAAATAAAATAAAATTGCTGTATTCCATATATATATTGGTAGTTTGACGAAAAAGGGATCTATAAACTCTTATTTCGAGCTATGAATTGAGGGTAAAATAGGAATGTAAATTTGTTCGACATGGGAAATGTAAGTCAGAATCGGATAGAGATTGTGGAGCTGGAGCTTCATTGCGTACAACATCATCAGAAGCAGTTGGATTAATTTCCTTACAAAATATTGTTGGATTATCATCGGCTCGAAGTAAAGTATAAAAAAAATGATACCCTCAATACTTAATATATGTTTATTAGATTTTTTTCTCTAATAAATATTTATAAATATCAATATAATAAGAGTATTATACAGTTTTTTTTTCCTTTTTAATATATAAAAGATAATTATTGTTGGGATTAAGATTCAAGTATTCAACACACTCTAATAATTGAGTTTTATAATTTATGGACCTCTTAAAATGAAATATGTTTAGTGAACCTATTTTGAACTCATTTTATAGGTTTATTAGTTTAAAAAAATTAGATGTTCAGTGGATTTTTTTAAACCCATTTTTATGAACCTATTAGTTCATATGAAGATTATATATAAAATCATTTTTTTTTTAAACTTTAAACTCTTACAGATCAGGGACCCTAGACGGTCGCCTCATTGGGCTTCCCTGGGACTAATTAGCATTTAGCTGGTGAGTTTTTATTAGGGATATTTGAGTCATTTGACGTTAGCTTTATTTGTTTGTAGAATATATATCTTTTAAGTAATAGGACCGCGGTGAGGGGATGTTTTTTTTTTCTTAAGTCTGAAACCACGTTAAAAAAGATATTTTGTTTGTTTTCTTTTAAGATTTAAAGTTTGGAAAAGTGTCAAAAATATTTAAAATTCAATACGTCGGAAATCCCGAGTTAAATCTGAAATCCGAAGAGTCTAACTAATTTTATCCTATTTTTTTCAAAAATACCCTTAAAATCTTCGCAATATTATAATATTAAAAATTACAAATGGGTGATAGAGAGGAGGTCGCCGACCTCTTCCTTAATGTTGGAGAAAGCCGGCAACCTCCTCCCTCCTCCCTCCCTCCTCCCTCCTCCCTCCTCCTTTCTAGCGTGAATCTAGAGATTCTTGTCTCCATAAGTTTCATTTTATTTGCTTAAATTATAAAAAAAATTACTTTGAGAAACTAGAAGATAAATAATCTAAACATGAGAGAAGATGAGCAAGTTCCGCCGGCGGAGACGGAAGACGATTCGATGCAGCAGCTCAGATCTAAAGGATCTTGAGTATCAATCAAGAACGTCTTCTGGATGAAAAAAGCTCCCCAGTGTATCAGAAAGGATCTTGAGGCTGATATGCCTGGGTAGGGGTATTCTTCTGTTTATTTTGTCGTGTGCCCTACCTGGGCTTGTTTTTCTTTTATTTTCTTCTGTCGCTTTTTTGCTCCGTTTCTGTTTCTGTCTGTCTCTGAGCTTTTGTTTTTGTTGTTTCCTTGTTATTGATGTTGAATCAAAAAAATAAAAATAAAAAATCAAGAACCGTTGCTTTTGATCTCTCGTATTGGGTTCTAAATGGGTTATTTTTTTTATTACAAGTCTTGCTCCACTTTTTTTTCTTTATTTTACTTTTTATTTTTAATAATAATTTCATTAACTTTATTTTAAATACAAATATATCAAATTAATAATAGTAAAGGGTATAAGTGTCTTTTTATTAATTTTCAGATATTGATTTTGAGACCTCATATATAAAAAAACAAACATATTACCCAAATTCAAATTTTATACATTTTTAGAGTTCAATAAAGTTAAGCTCATTTCAGATTTCAAATACTGTGCAAATTAAATAAGATTATTAAGTTTTGTGTAATCTTTTTGTCACCGGTAAAATCTGAAGAATGATGAGTCAGTATAACTACCCAAAAAATAAGGGAGTTAAAGATACCACGTCATCAAGAGACAACATCCCCGAACCCACTTACAATAACAAAAGAAGATCTCACAATACCCGGTTGAGATTATCAGGATGGTCGGATCAAAACCTCAGGTCGGGCCAAAGCCCCAGGTCGGGATTGAGTCAATGGTCGGGGAGAACAAGGTTTGGTCGGGTTTTATTAGATGGTCGCCAGATTGACACGTGGATATGCACGCATAATGGGTCTTACTCCAATAAGGGATCTCGAAGCACACTTTGATAAGGAAGCGAATTTCCTTATCAATGCCGGAGTCCAAGTTAGGCAAGAAGTCCAATATGTGAAGAACATGGAACATGGAACATGAAAGAATGATAAAACGACTCAAACACGTCAATTCCACTTACTCGTATAGTACAAATTAGGGTTCTATGCATGTATAAATAGACCCTAATAGCACCCACAAAAATTTAAGAAAAGAGAGAGAGAGCATAAGAGATTGAACGTGTAATCTATTATTCATAGTGAAATTCTTTCTTCGTCAATTTCCGACAACCGTGGATGTTTCCCCACCTTGAGATTTTATCACGTAAAACTTTGTGTTCTCTTTAATTCTTTAATAATTCATAACTAGCAATTGTGTGATCTCATATATACACTGTTCGACGTGTGATCGATCCAAAAATCACCTTCAACAACTGGTGCTAGAAGAAGGGGGCAAACCTCCTACGTTTTGACTAGCTAGGGATTTAGTCATATAAGGTAAAATTATGGTTTCAAGCGCCGATAGAGATTCGTCCTCACACAATGTTGGCGGTTCACAGGAGGCAAACATTGTGGACGCTAATGCACCATGAACAGACCCACCTCTAAGAACTCCACCATCAAACAAACAGGATGCCATCACAACCACGGGCTTGACTGCAGAAATATATCCAGATGAGTTTAGGCAAGTTCAAGAATCCCTACGGAGAGTCATTGATGACGCCACTAGACAGGGAATTAGCATAACTGCAGCTGCAAATCTAAGTTCACCATATCAGCTCTCTACACCAGTGTTAGCTCAAGGACCCAAGATGCGCTCTAAGATCGTGACAACTGTTCTAGGCCCACCCTAAAAATTCGGTAGAGATAGAGCGGAGAAGTGGGACAAAAGAGAGCGTTCACATAGAAGAAACGACCCACATCAGGATAGAAGAACGGAGGAACGTGAGGGGTCAAGCTCACATGAGGATACTGCGAGGTACGACGATGCAGGACAATACAATGAGCAAGAAGATAGGTATGATGGATAGGGAAATAAGCCTTGATCGGATTTAAGTGAAGACGAACGCGCCCCATGAAGGCGAAGTGACTCGTATGGACTCATAATCCACCAAAGGTTAGATAGGCATGGCAAATCCAAAGGAGAGCGCAAAGTTCTTCTTAGAAGGATAGAAGCCTTGGAGAAAAAACAAAGTCAAGAAAACCCCTTTGTCGGGAATTTTGGGAGTCCGTTTGCTGATACCATAAGGCAGGCTCATTTTTCAACTAAATTCCGGATGCCGCATGTGGAGCAAATCAAAGCCAATACTGATCCACAAGAACATATTAAAAGATATCAGAGCGTCATGGCTCAGTACGACTATGATGATGCCCTTATGTGTCGTATGTTCCTTCAGACATTAAGAGATCAGAGATCCAGGTGGTTCGGAGGATTAACATTAGGGTCCATCAGGAGTTTCGAAGGATTGGCACAAACATTCACCAGACAATTTATGGGAAATATCCAGCGGAGGAAATCGGTGTCAGCTCTTTCTACCTTGAAACAAAGAAAAGATGAAAAGCTAAACGATTATTTAACCAGGTTTTCACTGGAGTTATCGAAAGTTCAGGATCCCAATGATGATGCAGTGGTATCCGCATTCATAAACAGCTTGCAACACAGTCAGCTAACCTTGAACCAAAGGCAGCGGGGACCTACCACATATGCGAGCATGGTAGATTATGTCGGGGGATACGCCATGGCAGAAGAAGAAAAAATTGCCCACTGGGGAGAGTTCATACATGGGGGTCATCCTGCCAACAGTCAAAAGAGCCAAGAAGGTGGTTTAAAAAACAATGGTAAGAACACCCGAAGGACAACGGAGGAAAAGGAAGAGACGAACAGAAAGATGATGATAGAGCAGGGAGGAATCCGAGGCGCCCGTACACCAACTATACCCCGTTAGCCAAAAAGCAGGAAGAAATCCTAAATATAATAGAAGACAAAAACTTATATCAAAACCCCCCGAGGAAATCAAATTTCGCCAGAAGAGATACTACAAAGTACTACCGATTCCATCAAGAAAATGGCCACGAAACCTCCAAATGTTACCATCTCAGGGATTACATTGAGAAGCTAATCCGGGAAGGTCACTTTACTGACGTCATCCTCAGAGGAGGGGAGGATCGATAAAAGGATACCCACGCAGGGGATCGGGATAAGAGTTATAGGAGCCCGAAGAAAGACTCGGATAGTAGGTCAACACCATTTTTAATAGCCCCAATACCGGAAGCAATAGCCGAGAAATGATGTCTGAAGTTAGGGAAGCCATGAATAACCAAAGAAGTATGAAGGTGAATCATCTAGGTCCCGATCGGAAGAAAGTAAAGCAAGGATGGAGGCCAATAACTTTCAATGAAGCAGACGCACACGAGTTAGAGGTCAGACCAAATGACGCCATTGTTATGTCAGCTTGCATTGGGCACAAGCAAGTAAGACGAATCCTGATTGACAATGGTAGCTCGACAGACATTTTTAGAGTAGAGGCGTTTGACTAGCCCGGGCTACAAATGAATGATCTCCAACCACTGAAGGTCCCATTGAGGGGTTTCAGAGGAACCGAAGTCAGGGCATTGGGAACTGTTAAACTACCAGTAGAAGCTAGAAGCTAGAAGCTTTCCTTGTACAAAGACAATATTGTTGGATTTCGTGGTCGTAAATGTTGAGAATTGGCCATATAACGCTTTACTAGGTCGACCATTCCTGAACAAAATAAAAGCAGCAACTGCAATCTATACGCTCATGGTGAAATTTACGATCGAAGCTGGTGTAGGGATTATGAAAAGCTCACAGGAATGGGTCAGGAAAGCGAATCTCGCTGTATACAGGGAAAATGCAGAGTCGGGGGTAATGCAGGTGGATGTTGTTGAAAAAGGTGAAGACCTAAAAATAGACCCAACAGAGGCAATGGCTGAGACCCCGACCGGGTTCAACTTGGATCCAAGAGAGGCGGCGTCAGAGAACGACAAAGGGCCGAAAGAACCAACCATGGAAGTTGCCATAAGCAACGATGATCCGAGAAGACAGTTATGTTTTGGTCCTAGCTGATGAAACTCGATGAAAGCAGGATGGTCGAACTCCTAAAGAATACAAGGATTTGTTCGCTTGGGAGCATGCTGACATGCCAGGGATCGATCCAAGGACGATTTCACACTATTTAGCAGTAATCCCGATCAGAAGCCAGTTATCCAGAAGAGGAGACACTTCAACCTAGAAAGGAGCAAAGCGATCAAGGAAGAGGTGGACAAGCTATTAGCCGCAAGATCCATTCGGGAGGTGAAATATCCCCAATAGGTCGCCAACGTAGTCCTGGTAAAAAAGAAGAATGACCAATGGAGAATGTGTGTGGATTTCACGGCCCTTAACAAAACCTGTCCGAAGGATAGCTTCCCTTTGCCTCGGATTGACCAGTTGGTAGATGCAACGGTCGGTCATGAACTGTTAAGTTTCATGGACTCCTATTCAGGTTACAACCAGATCAGGATGTTCGAACCAGATGAGGAAAAAACCTTATTCACAACTGACCAAAGATTATATTGCTATAAGGTCATACCGTTTGGATTAAAAAATGCCGGGGTAACTTACCAAAGGTTGGTAAATAAAATGTTCGCTCGACAGATTAGTAGGAACATGGAGGTATAGGTGGACGATATGCTAACCATAAGTGTAACGTCCGGAGATCATCCAACCGACCTAAGAGAGACGTTTGAGGTGTTACGAAAATATGGGATGAAGCTGAATCTAAAAAAGTACGTGTTCGGAGTACCATCAGGTAAATTCCTGGGGTTTTAAGTTCATCAAAGGGGGATCGAAGTAAACCCGGAGAAAATAAGAGCCTTGGAAGAAATGAGAACTCCTAAGACATTGAAGGAATCCAAAGACTGATGGGTTGCCTAGCGTCTCTGAGCCGGTTCATAAGTAAATTAGCGGACAAATGCCTACCCTTCTTCAAGGCGATTAAGCGAGGAAGGGGGGTAGAATGGAATGATGAGTGCGAGAAAGCATTCAGAAAAATCAAAGACTACTTGGGAAAAACTTTGATATTGCCTAAACTTCTTGAGGGGGAAGTGCTCTATCTTTACTTATCTATTACAAACGTAGCGACAGGATCGGTACTGCTCAGATTGGAAGAGGGAACATAAACTCGTATACTATACCAGCAAAGCCTTGTTACCTGCGAAAACAAGATACTCTCCAGCTGAACAAATGGCTTTGGCCCTGGTAACAGCAGTGAGAAAGCTGAGGCCATACTTTTAAGCTCACAAAATTGAAGTGTATACTGATTGTCCTTTGAAACAGATTTTATCAAAATCTGAGGTGTTGGGAAGGTTGACTAAGTGGGCAGTAGAACTAAGTGAGTTTGACATAGTCTATTCACCAAGAGCAGCGATCAAGGGACAAGTTATAGTGGATTTGGTTACGGAGTTCACTGAGCCGAACAATGAGGTGATCAGGATGTTAAGAGAAAATGACTTGTTTGCTTGGAAACTACATGTAGATGGATTGTCAAACACGCGTGACAGCGGGGCAGATATAGTTATATCCACACCAGAAGGTGACCAGGTGGAATGTGCCTTGCGATTTGACTTCAAAGCCACTAACAATATGGCAGAGAATGATGCGCTTCTAGCAGGTCTCACGGTATGCACGACACTGGGAGTAGATGAGTTGAAAATATTCAGTGATTCACATGTGGTAGTCAATCAAGTCCTGAATGAGTACCAAGCCAAGGACATCAACATGACCGCATATTTAACTATAACCAAGACACTCCTTGAAAGATTCAAAACATACAGAATCACCCAGATCCCGAGGGAGAAAAATGAAAAAGCGGACTTGTTGTCAAAATTGGCATCAACCACCAGTGTATGGTCAAAAACGATCCCGATCGTTCGTCTGCAAAAGCCAAGTACAAGAATGAAAATCAAGCCGAAGTGTTAGAGGTAAAAGTAGTTGAAGAACAACCAGCTACTTGGATGACACCGATGAGAGAATATTTAGAGAAGGGTGTGCTCTCGACAGAGACACCTGAGGTGAAGTGTCTCAGGTATAAAGCCACAAGATATTTGATAGTAGAAGGAGAGCTATAAAGAAAAAGGGATCTCCAAAGCCTTTCCGAAATGTGTGGACCCGATTAGAGGTAAGCAAATATTGGAAAGCATCCAAAGAGGAGTCTGTGGGAACCACTCGAGTGGCAAAAACTTGGCAAATAAAATGCTCAGGCAAGGTTTTTATTGGCCTACTCTGTTTGAAGACGCACAAGGTGTTGCAAATCAATACACTGGCTGTCAAAAGGTAGCTAAAGACATCTGAAGACCATCCGAGCAGTTGAAAAATTTGACATCGCCATGGCCGTTCTCCATATGGGGAATAGATCTGATTGGTCCGATGCCAACTGTGACTAAAGGAGGGGTCAAACATGCTATAATGGTCGTCGACTACTTCACAAAATGGGTTGAAGCTGAAGCACTGGTACATATCATTGAGGCTAACACAACCAATTTTGTATAGAAAATTATCATTTATCGGTTTGAAATCCCGGAAACTATAATCACAGACAATGGAACTCAATTCGATAGTGACAACTTCAGAAATATATGTCAAGATTTCGAGATAAAGAACTATTACGCCACACCCGCTCACCTTCAGACTAATGGTCAAATGGAGGCGATGAACAAAATAATCAAGCATACTTTAAAGGCGAAGCTAGAGGGAAGGAAAGGAATTCGGGCAAATAAATTACACGAAGTCTTATGGGCTTATCGGACTACAGAAAAGACTTCAACATGGGAAACACCCTACTCATTGGCATTCAGGACAGAAGTGGTGATTCCAGTTGAGATAATTC
This sequence comes from Dipteronia dyeriana, assembly GCA_032871835.1. NCBI lineage: Eukaryota > Viridiplantae > Streptophyta > Magnoliopsida > Sapindales > Sapindaceae > Dipteronia > Dipteronia dyeriana. Next base: position 41,978,304 of record CM065300.1, read on the forward strand.
ACAAGTCCCCTAGGGTACAGCTCTTTGACCCCGAAGGGAATATGGAGATGTTAAAACAAGACTTGGGACGAGTTGGAAGAGAGAAGAGATGTGTCCAGGGTGAGAAATGCCGTCTTTCAACAGAGGGTAGCAAGGTATTATAATCCGCATGTCAAAATAAGAAGATCCCAGCTCAGAGACCTAGTTTTAAGGAGAGTGACGCTCAATACAAAGGATAAGTTCGCAGACTCGTTAGCTGACAGATGGGAATGACAAACGGGATAACAGGACATGAAGCATATCGACTTTCCTGACCTGAGGGAACCGAGCTTCCCAGGCCATGCAATGCATAGTATTTGAAGATCTTCCCATAAGAAGATTCTTATGTTTGTTTTTATTATTTATTTCCATAGTGTAAGCTTTAAATTATTATTATTTTCTAATTGTCTTTTATCTTTTAAGAAATCAATAAAAATCCCCAGGGGAGTGATTATAAATATCAAGAATAGTGTTCGAAACCAAGCATTCATTCATAAGAGCATTTACAGGATACCTCAGACAATGGTCAAGGCTGATAGGGATCCCAAGGGGCCCAGTGAGGGGGCGAAAAACATTAGTCGTCAAGACAATGCACACTCACCGAAACTAACTGTGTGCATATGAAGCACTGTTAGGGCACCTTCGGGTACATAAACCCGATGGGATGCACCAAGAGTTGGATAAGGTGAGAATCATACCTATAAGATAAGTCAGACACAACCATAGATGCTTTTAAAGATGGTGGGACAAGTTACATATTATCGTAACGAATCTTGATCAACAGACTGTCGGGAGACATCCCAACGACCTAGTTGACAAATAAAAGATGAAAGTCTATAAATATAAACTACACAATTGGTTTACAAATGAACACTGCTCAACGAAAAGATATACAACAAACGGTCGGGAGCAGCCATAACCCGAGCTGGAAAATGTAATAGATCTACTTGAGGAAAACCTAAAATCGTCGCAGAGCACAATTCAGTTCCCCAAGGGTGGTTGATCACCAAAAAAGAGGTAAATAAGTCGATCACTACATAACGACACAGGGTCAGAAAATTAGGTTATCAATCCCAAACGATCGGTATACAAGTGGTTCTGCTTAGCCTAACTCATAATCATCAACCTGGCATGGGTCAGCATGCATAGTTCAGGTTGAGATAAAATATGAAAGAATGCAAGCATAAGAAACCACACACCAAAACTGGTAAACATCTCGATGATGCGCAAATAAGAAAAAGATATACATTAACTGTCATGATCGGTCAAGTGTTACAAATGTAAATACACATAAAAAAGAGAGCCACAAAAGCAGAGATGCATCAGCTGTTCCCAGCTACGGAGGAACCCCCAGGGCCGGGGGGAAGAACATTATCATCTTCATTGAAATCTCTAAAATCTGGTAAGTAAATGTTGTCATCAAGATCAAATGATACAAAGGGTGAATAATCTACATCGGGGGAAGGACCGACGTTGACCCCTTTGGTCAAAGCGCCACTATCTTGACTGGTATGAAAAGACACTAGGGATACCTTCGAAAGGAGCTCTAGATGTGTGGGAAGGGGATCCTTTCTGATAGATCTGCAATAGGCCTTCCACCGAACTCGCTGATTCTTGATCGCTTATAGGGACTCTCTCTGGTGCTTAGATATTGTCCGGTCCCATTTCAAGTGGGCCTCTTTTGAAGACCTCTCCTTTACACTATAGAACGTCCTAACAGTTGCCAGCCTCTCTCAAATTTCCTTAGCAGTGTAGCAATGAAAGCAGGGGACCTCTTATACCAGTCAACATTTTGGACTTCGAGGTCTAACCTGACTTCGTGCGAAAGGACTTCCATACTGACTTGATGCTGCTCTAAGTCTTTGGCGATATGCTCATAGTGAAGCCTAGCCTCCTCAGAAGCCTGCTGCACCTCCAACATCTTCTGTTAAGCTTTAACAAGGGAATCCCGGGCAACCTGAGCTTCTTCCAGAGCCTTTTTCACTGCTGTCTCAGCCAAGATGGCCCTCGATTCAGGTTCAACACTCCGCAGTTTAGCCTTAGCAACTCTCTTGTCCAGCCCAACATTCCTTGTAGTGAGTTCCCTAAGAGTTTCATCGGATGCAACGGTTCTATTATGAACATTCACTAGTGTTTTTCTCAGAGCCATCTCGGTTGCTGTATGCGCATTTAGCTTCTCTACATACTGGCTAGCTTTGAAAACACTGACAGCAGAAGACTTTAAAGCCTCATCTTTCTTAGTGAGAGCCATCTTCGGTTGAGAAATCTCAGCAGCCTGTTTATTTTCTTAGAAATTACCCGAGTTAACGCTTCCATCGCCTGTAAAAGATCAACGAAAGACAAGTTAGATAGACAGAAGGATCGAAATAAAAATAACAAAAATGATGGAGAGACTTAAAAAAAATACCATTATTAAATGTCATATGGATATGCTCAAAATCTGCAGCATCTTGGGCATCTTTCCAATATTCTTCCCAATATAACCGACCCCATATGACATTGAGCGAAGTATGGAAAGGGGGTCGGTCTGAGAATTACTGGATGATTGGAAGTGAGAAAGCTCAGCAACAGAAACAACAAGAGCAGATTAATCCTAAAGAGAAGAAGGAATATTACGTTCAACAGAGGTTGGAGTCTTCGAGATCCCAACATCTTTCCCAGGAAGATTATAAGGTGTAGCGATCCGGGTGCCTTCGCCCTTAGAAATTTGACCTTCGAAAACCACAGACATAATGGAAGGGGAACCAATAGGCTCACTCATCCCGATATCCCTCTCAAACTGCATAGCTGATTCTTCCCTTGGTTCATAAACAGAACGGAGAGCCTACTTCTCAGACATATCAAAGAAGCTTTCATAATCTATCTTCTCTTCCTTGTCAGGACCACCCTCATCGTCTTCAGAATTAGTGAAAATGATTTGACGCCTTACAGTAAACTGCATAGAAGCATCTTTAGGGCTATAGGGGGTGGCACAACCGAAACCTCGGGAGACTCATTTAGGAAGAGTGCCTGGTCCGTAATCTTGATTGATTTGGATGGAACATAAGATAAATTTAATGTACCCTGATCACTCATTCTCTTTGATCACAATTCTCACGATATAAGATCAGAAATCATCTTCTGGTCCTCCTCCTCCTCCTCCTCATCCTCATCCTAGATGATCGGATTGACCATCGGGGTAGGCAATACCAGATCAACCTCAGATGCTAGACTTGCTCTCATGCAAAGGGCATCAAGAGCAGATGACCCTTCAACAGTCTTAGAAACCTTATGGCTAGGAACCTTAGCTGTCACGTCTACTTCATGTGACTTCTCCCTTCGCGAATATTCCCTTCCCCGATGCTCCCTTCCATGCCTATCATGATCACGTCTTCCACGGTCAGATGCTTCAGAATTAGACTTAACCCGACCGACCCTTTCTTTGGAATGACCCCGACGATCACTTTGAGATCAGGGAGGATGACGATCGCTCGTACCAACTTGTTTAGAGGGGATGTTAGAAGAATGGCAGTCAGATTCATACACATGCTCTACCAGATCATGTTCAGGTGGAGCAATTCCCTGAGCAACCTGATCGGCTACGACCTTTCTATTGACCCGATCGACGTGCTTGACCTTCTCAGCCTGATCACCAATGACGATGTCCACATCGAATACTAAAAGAAAAAAAATGCCACACGATAATCAACAGTCAGTATGGGGAAAAGTACGCATGAAATTTTACGCTAAAAAATAATAAAAATAAATAATAATAAAGCAAGGATGACTCACATTGTCTACAACGGGCAGAAATCGCAGGAAAAAGCCCCGCCTTGATTAAATTTGCCTCAACATAAAGGACACGGCGATCCCTTTCATCCTAAGAAGTCTCAGCCGTGTTGACTACCATGTTGGCCTGGCTCTTTGTTAGAGATGGGGAAGTTTTGTTCCAGTGCTCGGGGCTGTAAAAGTGCCTTTGAACTCTATTCCGTATCAACCCTTGTGTGTAGTCAACAACAACTATTTCACCCCAGTCACCTCAAACAAAGAACCAACTGTTCTTCCAGTACTTGTTTGGGGAGGGAAACCTCCAGATAAATCCCTTGTGATCTTTATCCAAACGGGTTACAGGTTTCCTCTTATACCCATGAGGAATCCATAGGATTTGAGGTGTGGATTGAAGGTAAAAAGTGCCTCCATTATCAAATCAACCTATAAAAGATGAGGATTACTTGAGGGGTCGGGGGTTGTTTTGCCCCAAGCTTTTCCATAGATGCCCCAAACTGACCAGCACCCGGTAAGAATTGGGGGTCAGTTGGGAAGAACAATACCAACCTTCGCCAAGAATCGAGCGATGAAAGGTTGAAGGGGGAGAGTAACCCCTGAGGACAATATAGGCCCGTATATAACAACTGTACCAGGGGTAGAGGTTCTATACAGCCCGATCGTTGCTACAGTACAGTTTTTATGCACTGGTCAAATCGAATCGGTCCTCGAATTTTGCTAGTTCAGTTTCAACCATAACATTTATCTCCGAATCGAACGAATATGGGTGATCGGCGCTAAACCTTAGCATCCGAGCTTATCGCTCCCGTGGTACGTCTTTCATTTTAAGAAGTTATGAAGGTATCTTCAAATTGATGGCTACGCGCGCAGACTCTTTGGGAGAGGCTTTGGTAGTCCGCCTGGAGCTACCTTGCTTTAACATATCTACACAAACATCAAACGAATTAGAGTTAGAAAGATCAGAGGAGAATGGGGAAAACTCTGGGCAAGCTATAGAGTAATCCACGTTTAATACGGTGGGTTAATAAGAAGAAGGAAGATGCCCCCAAAGAGTGGACTCAACCCTAGCGGTATTCTCATTATCACTAGCCTCGATTGCACGAAGAAGAAGCTCAAAATATCGATGGCGAAGAATTGGATACATACCTTGAAATGCATCTGGGAGGATGAAAAATTTGGGAAGAGCAGAGGTTTAAAGGAAAAAAGGGTTAGGGATTGTTTCCTGATAAAAGTGGAATATCGAGTTGCAAAAAGAGAAGTAAAACGCCATAAGACTATATATACCAGCCATTAACGTCACCAGATAAGACATACGTCATATTTGAAAGTGGAGGTAGGTGCGTTAAAATTGAAAACCATGTGCCGTTTGAATTTTGAAAATGATGCGCAATGATTCCATCAGCCGAAATTTACGTGAGTTTTTGAATAAGAATCATTTATCCTACTTTTGACAATCATTTATCCGACCCCGTGAGTTTAAGGGGGTGTTATTATTGGTAAAATCTGAAGAATGGTGAGTCAGCATAACTACCCAAAAAGCAAGGGAGTTAAAGATACCACATCATCAAGAGACAACATCCCCAAACCCACCTACAATAACCAAAGAAGATCTCACAATACCCTGTTGTGATTATAAATATGGTCGGGTCAAAACCTTAGGTCAGGGTCAAAGCCTCAGGTCGGGATTGAGTCAATGGTAGGGGAGAACAAGGCTTGGTCAGGTTTTATTAGATGGTCGCCGGATTGACACGTGGATATGCATGCAGAATGGGTCTTACTTCAATAAGGTATCTCGAAACACACTTTGATAAGGAAGCGAATTTCCTTATCAATGCCAGAGTCCAAGTTAGGCAAGAAGTCCAATACGTGAAGAACATGAAATAGGAAAGAAGGATAAAACGACTCAAACACGTCAATTCCACATACTTGTATAGTAAAAATTAGGGTTCTATGCATGAATAAATAGACCCTAATAGCACCCATAAAAATTTAAGAAAAAAGAGAGAGAGTCTAAGAGATTGAGCGTGTAATCTATTATTCATAGTGAAATTCTTTCTTTACCGATTCCAGCAATCGTGGATGTTTCTCCACCTTGGGGTTTTACCACGTAATATCTTTGTGTTCTCTTTAATTCTTTAATCATTCATGTGATCTCATATAAACACTGTTCAACTTGTGATCGATCCAAAAATCACCGTTAACACTTTTCTTTTACAATCAATTTTATGGAACGTGTTTGGTTTATGTCATGATCCTCCATATATTTATTTTTTACAAAAATTATTAATACAAAAGTTCTTATGTAAGGTAATGTACCTTTCCATTAAAAAAATATTAAAATATTTTTCAAATTTCAATATTTTACATTTGGCATTTCCTTTTTTTTTTAAAAAAAAAATTGATACAAAATGGATAAAAGATCTGTTGCGATCTATTGAGTTTAAACATTATATGTATAGTTATTTACTCTTATAATCAATAGAAATCTGTTGGAAATTTGATACTAAAACAATAAATATTTCATGTTTATTTGTTTGAGAAATCATATTTGATATGAATGAAAAATTGTTTCCAGCAATTAAAACCACATGAATATAAAATGAATATTAAAGGTTTAATATGTAATGAAAAAATACGTGTATTTTTTGAACATACACGAAATTTTAGGGAGAAATGTCATTTGAAATGGAAAAGACATAATTCTAAACAAATACAACTTTTCAGTTAAATAATGACCTTTCCTACAGGCACTTTTCATCTATAAATATTAGAAGTCATTCATTTAATAAACATCCAGAAAATTCAAAGAGAACTACTGATAAAAATACTGCAAAGTGTGAAGGTTTTTCTATAAACTAAAATTATTGGGTTCATAATTGTATGTTTTCTTTATTTTGTTTCAATTTATTTATATAGCAATTTACACCAATTGTTTCCAACAAAATCTACTCTAAAAAACTTCTTACACTTTCATATATACTTGTAAAATGCCTTTAGTTAGACATAGATGTTTACTCTAACGTAAAAGGAAAAATGCATACGGCACACCATATGTTTGTGTTAAAAGGAGATGAATAGTTCAACTCATGTTATAATAAATCAAATTGATGTATAAATCATTTGATACATATTAAAAAGTTGGTGATGTATAATTGGGTTGAGTGACTTAGGTCCCTGTATTGCAGAAAGGAAAATAAAATAAAAAGAAAGTGTTATTAGCTATTTTTGAAGAAGGACCAAAGAGAAATTGTTCACCTGCCTGGTACCTGGTAGAACCTACATGGTAGGATTGCATCAGGACCGCTTTCCATACAACCTAGGAACCCGGATGTCACTACCTGGGAAAAGGCCAGCACCACTGATAAGACTACCAGAAATCAAGCAGAGCCAGTATCACGGTACCTGCTACCTGGTACCAAGGTACTAGGAAATCTATCTGGTACCCGAACACCTCGACACTAGTTTGTGACCCGTCCGGGATAGTCTACCAAAAAGAACACCACTGGGTAAGCACAAACAAGGTAGAACAAGTGCCATGCCAACGGGCCGGTACATCAGGGTACCGTGCCACCGAGACGCATAGCTAGATTTCTTCTCCAAGCAACGTAGAATAAAAAGGTTGACTCCTTTGCCATTAAAGCGCCATCATTAGACTAGATATGTCAACTGATTTGCCTTTTGATTCATATTTAAAGTCAAACGAATATATGACATAATCAATGGGAGTAATTCCCGCATAAATTGACATCCTCCATCAACACCAATCAATTTCGATAACACGGCCAATCAATCGGTCTAAATTATAGGGATTCGATGGGCAAGGATCGAAGGATATAAATACAACGTCCAAATTCCCATTTCGATAGGGTCTGATTTCTGTAGTAGAGCTGCCAGGAATTAGAACAGAGTCTTCGCCATTTTATAGAATTTTAACCATAGAGGAAATAACCACTTATCGACAGGAATGAATTCGCCACCTCTATAGTGTATGAGAGAGTGATTGAGTGGAATACATCATTGTCACTATTGTACAACTTGATATTCAATAAAACAATACCTCATTCGATTCAGGATATCTCTTCATTATATTTCTCCTTCTCTGTCATTACTCTTCCATCTCTTACCTCACTCTAATTACCCATGCATGAGGTTCCTACCCTGACCGTGACTTACCAAGTAGCGGTCTTAAGGGTGTTAACTGAGGTTCCTCACATTGAGTGAACTTTTGGCTAACACTTTTTGAGACTGTCTGTGGGAAGTTTCCACACCTCTTTAGAATGCCCGTGAATCCTTATTTGTTTTTGCATCACATCAGTATAAGACTTCAATCCTCCCAAGGGTAGCCCGAATCATTGGGGCACCAGTTTATTGTTTCCACCCGGAAGGATCAGAAAAAAGAGAAGAGATTGAAGCATCACAATCTGGCTTCAGTGCCACCAGCTACCGAGCGGGCTACACCTTAAGTCCTAGTTTCCCTGGTGGTTGGCCAGGCCAAGCCATCCTGGAGCAATAGGCAGCCGCCTTTGTAGAGAGCGTTTGCCTCCGATTGGCCGTAAAAGGTATATCCTCTAACTTTCGACAACCTCACGATGACCCCATGGTTGTCACTATACAGATTGTCAACTGCTTAGTCCACCGTATTCTGATAGACATTGGTAGCAGCGTGGTCATCCTCTTCAATGACACCTTAGAAATGTTTAACCTAAATCAGTGCTTCTACAGTAGCTTTACCACACCACTGTATGGGTTCACTAGGGACTTACTGATGCCAGTTGGTTTAAAAATCTTACCAGTAATAGCGGGAGATGCTTCATTCTGGCAAAACCTTATGACTGATTTTATCGTGGTGGATACCCCATCTGATTAATGCCATCCTTGGAAGGCCTTACCTGTCAGCCCTCAAGAGGGTTCTGTCAATCTACCATAATGTCCTGAAGTTTTTGATAGGTTACAAATTGGGCGAGGTACGGGGAGATCAACAAGCAACACATAAATGCTACGTAGTGTCCACCAACCCAATGACACTAGCCAAGTAGTGCGCACAGGTAACTATTATGTAGGAACATGAACCATTGGGATGGGATCTCGAGATTCAAGATGCCACGGGGGAGACGAAGGTAAGGAAGGAAGAGCCCGAAGCAGACATCCCGGTTGTAGAAGAAAGAAATGATGGAGAAAGGGGGTGGGCTAGTGGCCACCCAGTTGATGAGTTTGAGGAGATACCGGTCAGGGAAGATGACCAAATTAGTCAATGTAAGAGCAATGCTGGTGGCAGGAGTGAATGAGGGTCTGGTTAGACTCATTCGAGAGTACAACTATATATTTGCCTGGAGCCATGAAGAGATGTCAAGGATCCCCAGTTGGAACCCCGCTTACAAGTCACGTAACGGAAACAGGTTTTAAAAATTTTATACAGATCATAAATGATCTGGGACCGGTGAATTTTTGATTGATTTTTTTTGAAACTTATACATACAACATTATTATAGTAATAAAATATATGCATACACAGGAAATTGAAATCAACAACTAAAAGTAAATATTAGAACCTTACCAACGTTTGAAGGCTCATCCACTTCTTGCAATGCTCCTGGTCTATACCATCGATCTTCATAGCTATTCCCGAAATTGGTAACTGTGTGTGGGCACATCACATACTCAGGAACTTAGGAGAATGTTGAGAAGAAGAAGAAACAATTTCTTCCAAGTGAAACTACCTAAAACAATACTAGTTGTTTAGAAAAAAAATATTATTACCTTTTTCTTTTGTTTCAACGGTGCACGACATCAAACCCTTCACAAAAATAGTGTTTTGTTTTTCTTTTCTCTTTTTTTTTTGTTATCTCTTGTGTTCATTCGGTTTTCAAAGAACCAATATATACCTTATATTTTTTTTTATCTTTTAAAAAACTCATCATATCTTTATTTGATTCTAAAATCTTTTAATTGATATCTAGAATCTTATATTTTAAAAGATAATTAAATATTTATTTTCAATTTAAATAATTTAAATTCAATTTCAAATATTTAATTTAATAAAGTAAAATAATCATATAATATTATTCTATTTAAAATCAAATATCAACTAATACCCTCCATTTAGTGATTAATAACATAATTAAATAATCTTATTATTTAATATATTCAATCACAATTATTCATTAATTATTTAATATATTTAATCATAATTATTCATTAATTAAATAATCTCATTATTCAATTAATTTTTTAATAAATACATGTCACTTTCGTAACACAATTAATTGGGTTGTCTAATTAATTAACCGTCAGCCATGTTACCTAAATCGATTGGGCTAACAAGGGGACCTAATGGACCCACAATATTTTGAGCTTCAATAATTATCGGAATCATTAATTAAACTTTTTAATTAATATTTCTTGATTATTAGCTCCACTAAAAACCCGAAACTGCAGACGCTTTTACATAGACTGAAAAAACTCGGTGTCCACTGATATAGCTATTGTACATGGTGTGATCCTCTACAGTAATTCATAATTAGAGCTGGGTCATAATATCCATTGTACCCCTCTAATTACATGTATCCTTTAAGTACCATTGATTCTCTAATGAATGATAATTCCTATTTCCTCATTGAATTATGAGAGCACTCATATTGTCCAAGCCTCGATCAACCCTTAAGGGAACTACCATCTACTTATCACAAGGAGGAGTGAATTTCTCTATTGTGTACAAGCCTTCCCAGCCAAAAGCCAAACTGCAATCCTAACATACATAACATATTGATTAGGAACTGTATCCGACCTCACCCATGGTATAACAAATACCACTATCGAATCTGAAGGAGTCGATAAGACACTCAAGATTAAGATCACCCACATATAACCATCATTAGTTGATATATATGAATCTTATCATTAAACGGATCCCAATGAGAGATTCATATAGATCATGGCCCAGTCTTATATGATCACATCATACAAGGTGCCTCCATTTTTATATCTCAATATGAATGATCTAGGATAAGATCACCGTATACTACGGAATGAACCACAACTGTAGATTAACCATAAATAAAGTACTCAGCTTTATTTGCTATCTATGGACTCTTTAGATTGTACGTCTCTTACTGTATCCATTTATATATGGCACTCATATACACAGTTTGAGATTACATTTGGCAATCTAGGATGTTAATATGCATAAGTTATAAAATAAACAACACAACAAGAATGAATTGATCTTTTCTTTTATTTTTTTTCATAAATTCATTTATAAATTATATTTTTAGAGGATAAACCCCAACAATCTCCCACTTGCACTAAAGAATCCGAGGCATGTTTTGTAACCCTAGACCATCTAGGTGACCCGAAAACACTTTAGCCGGTAAGATCTTCGTAATTGGATCAACACGATTATCTTGTGAGACCATTTTTGTGACGATCACATCTCTTATTTTCACCATCTCTCTAATGAGATGATACTTTCTCTCTATATGCTTCCCTCTCTTGTGGCTTCTTGGTTCTTTGGAATTAGCCACAACACCACTATTATCACAATAAAATTTAATGGGCTTATCCAGATCTAGAACAACTTCCAAATCACTCAAGAACTTACGGAGCCAAATAGCCTCTTTAGCAGCTTCACAAACGGCTACATATTCTGCTTCCATGTTAGAGTCAACAATGTAAGATGGCTTAATACTTCTTCACACAATGGCTCTATAACCTAGGATGAAAACTGATCCAGACGTGGATTTCCTAAAATCCCCATTATTGACAGTGATTTTTGGATCACGTAGGATTGATCACTTGTCTAACAAGTTTTTATAATTGACAACGATGTTATGAGAAAGATAGGAAAAAGTAGAGCATGCAAACACAGGTTTATGTGGTAAAACCTTAATGCGGGAAAACACCCATAGTTGCCGGCGATGGCGAGAAGAAATTCACTATGAGTATAATGATTACACCTATTGTTCCTCTTTTTTTTTATCATATCTCTCTCCTTATGTTTTTCTCTGTCTATTTGTGTATCTTTTTTGTTGTATATTTTGAAATGAGATTATGTGTCTATTTATGTGTATAAAACTCTAATATTTGTTATACAAATAAGGAAAGGTGATGGTGTTTAATTAGGATTGGTTGATTGTTGAATTCATCTTTGTCTTCTTTCCTGTTTTGGAGATCTTGTGTATTGAATTAGAGTCTTCGTAGGATTCTAGTTGAATAGTCCGTTTAGGACTTATTTCATGATTGGTGCACAATCTTCCAGAAGAGCAAAGTTATTACTTGGTTTGGACTTGTTTCCTGTTTGATGTTTATCATTTTGGAAGCTTTGAGTACTTTCCTGAATAGAATTCTGACATTCATATTTCCTTAATAAAGTATGATTATAGATTCTTTGTTTGAGTAAGTTAACTCTTCTTCGTATTTAAGTCGTAATTGTTCCCACGTGTTGTTCAAGTGACAAATTGTCTAATCCTGACCAGACATTATTTTATCATGATCGGATGGTCCCGACCAAGTTGTCTATACCCGATCTGCTAGTTTTCCCAACCAGGTTTTTTATGCCCGATCGATTAGATTCCCTGACCAACTTAGGCAATTTCGACTTGACCTTGAGATCGTCTATTAATAGCCTTGGATTAATCTTTCTTGATTGTTTTTGTGACATGGCATATCTAATCATCGTGTTTGTAGGTGATCATACTGACTTGTCATGCAATAAAAATATACCTATAATAATACCCCTTCAAATCTGGGAAATGAGCTTTTAACGGCTCAACGAAAGGGATTTGAATAATTTTTCCTTTAAATTTTTGGCGCTACTGATCTTATCGTTCTAACCCGATCAAGTATCTTAATAAACTGATCTTTTTTTTTATTGTTGTTGCTAAACTGATCAAGAAGTTTCTTATTAAACTGATCAGTTTGAACTCCTTAATTCATTGCTTCCTTGTAGCTGGACCGGTCGGTGTCCCAACTCTTTGCTCAGGATAATTTCTAACTATCTTGATTTTTGAAGTTGATTCGGTAGGTGTCTCGACTTTTCGTCAAGGATAATTTTTGACTATTTTGAATCTTCGGTTGGTGTCCCGGCTCTTTGCCTAGAATAATCCCCGACCTTCTTGAATCTTCGGCCAAGAGGTGTTCTGGGAACCTTTCCCCATTTTCCTTATTTTTTCCATGTAAACATGTCACTGAGGACATCTTCCAGCTTTGTCTATTTACAAGGGTTTGGCCGAATCGTTAGTGCAATACTAACACAACAAAACGCATCTCACCAGATTTTCTTCGATGGCATACTCGAGTGTTTTTTCCCGGTAAAACAGGTATCACGGGGTAGTCGAATTGCTGAAATTGCTTTATATGCACCCAGTTAGTTCGACAAGTGCGTCGGATCTCTAACACCCGAGTTCTCAGCATCTCGAGCACTTTCACCCACCATGGCATGTGTCAGCGCTACGAGTTTATCTTTGATAACAAAGATGATTGTAAAAATTTGAACATCATTCTTGACTTCTTTATTAATTGATTATCTTTCTCAAGAGCAAGGTTTTTTTTTTATTTTTGGGTAAATATCATTTTCGTCCCTATAGTTTACCATATTATCCATTTCGGTCCTCGTCATTTCAGTATTGACCCATTTAGTCCTTCTGTTAAGTTTTCAATTAAATACAGGTTATCTGACATGTTCGGAAGACAAAATGACCATTTTCCCCTTAAAATGTGTGAGGGGCTTGCAAAGACAATTTTGCCCTGCAATGGTCAAAATGTCCATACTGTCATTTAAATTTAAATTATAATAAATGTAGATGATGAAGAAGTGGTGGTGAAAAATCAAAAAACAATTAATAATAATTTAAATAAAATAATAACAACTATTAGAAAAATTATAAATTAAAGAATAAGAAACACACACTTTCTCTCTCCAAACAACACTCCCTCTTTCGTTTTCAACTAACAGACTCTCTCTCTCTCTCTCTTTCATTTCAACCCACAAACTCTCTCTCTCTCTCATTCTCATTTACAGCGATCGGTTTATGGTGGTGTAGTTCGGTTTTGGGTTCTTATGGTGGTGATGACGTTTGGGACTGGTGGAGATGATGACGATTTCAGTGATGGTGGTTTGATTTGCGTTGATGCTAGATGATTGTGGTTTGGGGTCGATTTCGATCAGGATTTTTTGGGTTTTTAACTGAAATTTGTGGTGGTGGTGGTGATGTCTAGGTCTGGTAGAGATGATGACGATTTCGGTGGTGGTGGTAGTGGTGGTGGTGGTGGTGGTGGTTTGATTTGCGTTGATGCTGGATGATTGAGGTTTGGGGTCGATTTTGGTTAGGATGTTTTGGGTTTTTAGCTTAAATTTATGGTTTGATTTTGAGGTTTTTGACTTAAATTTCTAGGTTTGGAATTTCGTGGAGAGAGTGTGGTTGGGTTTTGGCAGTGGCCGATTCTTGGGGGTGGTGGTGGTTTGTTGAATCTGGGTCGTGTAGTGAACAAATAGGTTTGTTGAATTCGGGTTGAGTAGTGAACAACTGGATTTGTTAAATTCGGGTTGAATCTGGGTTGTGTAAATGAACTGGGTTTTTTGAATCTAGTGACGTTGAATCTGGTTGTGTGTGAGAGAAACAAATGGTGGTTTGGTAGTGGTGTGTGCGTGAGAGTGAGAGTGATGGTGGTAGTGTGTACGTGTGACAGAGATTGCAATTTTATTTTGTTGGTTTGTGAATATAGTGTGAAGGCAGTGAGAGGTGTTTTGAATGGTGATGAGATGTGTTTGGTGATAGTGATTGGGATGGGTTTTGATTAGTTAAATTAGTTTCATTTTTAAATTTAATTATTTTTATTTTTAAATTTAATTGATTATAAATTTAATTAGTCTTATTTATAAATTTAATTATTGTAAATTTAATTAGTTATATATATATATATTACTTTTTATTTAATTAATTTTAAAACTATCATTATTCCCTTTCATCATACAGGCTTCTAGAAACTCTATCGTTGAATTACCGTCTTAGCCTCGTTTAGGTGACAAAATTTTGAAACCCTAATGGAATTGGACGGTAGGGACCAAAATAGGGGTTAATTGAAACGACAGGGACCTGCATAGCCAATACTGAAACGACGAGGACCAAAATAGTTAATATGGCAAATCACAGGGATGAAAATGGTATTTACCCTTTATGTTTTGAGAACTCTGTTTGTGAATTCCCTCGCTCGTGTATATTATGATGCTGATACAACAAATAATCCACCCCTTAGTATTCCCTTTTTTTTTGGCCTTGCTAGAGTATCTCGGTGTTTTGTCTTTTTATGTTGTCGCTGGGATGCTCTTGATTTTTTTTGGATGTGACATATTGTTATAACTCCACTTTGAAGCTTTGAGTATTGTTTTCGCAATATTCTTCCTCTGTAGTTGATCAACATCGGAATTCCTTCTGTAGTCTGTTCATGAGGGTTCCTCAAAGATAAGTTCTACCTCCTCCTTCTAGCCCCAGTTGTTGACAGTGACTTTTGGATCACGTAGGATTGATCATGCTTTTAACAAGTTTTTTGTAAATTGACAACGATTTTATGAGAAGGATAGAAAAAAGTAGAGCACGCAAACACAAGTTTACGTGATAAAACCAATGTGGGGAAAGATCCACGGTTGCCGGTGACGGCGAGATAAAATTCACTAAGAATATAATGATTACACCCATTGTTCCTCTCTTTTATATCGTATCTCTCTCCCTTTGTTTTTCTCTGTCTATTTGTGTATCTTTTTTGTTGTATATTATACAGTGAGATTATGAGTATATTTATATGTGCATAGAACCCTAATCTTTGTTATACAAATAAGGAAATGTGACGGTGTTTAATTAGGATTGGTTACTTGTTGAAGTCGTTTTTGTCTTCTTTCGTATTTTAGAGATCTTGTGCTTTGAATTAGAGTCTTCGTAGGATTCTAGTTGAATAGTCCGTTTAGAACTTATTTCCTGATTGGTGCGCAATCTTCCAGAAGAGCAGAATTATTACTTGGTATGGACTCGTTTCCTGTTTGATGTTTATTCTTCTGGAAACATTGAGATCTTCCTGAATAGATCTGACACAGGAGATTTCCTTATTGGAATATGATTCTAGATTCCTTGTTTGAGTAAGATCACTCTTCTTCGTATTTAAGTCGTAGTTGCTCCCACGCGTTGTTCAACTGACCAATTATCTAATCCCGATCGGATGGTCCCGACCAAGTTGTCTCTACCCGATCGACTAGTTTCCCTGACCAGGTTATTTATGCCCGATCGGTTAGTTTCCCCGACCATTTTGGATAATCTCGACTTGGCCTTTAGATTGTTTATTAATTGCCTTGGATTAATCTTTCCTGGTTGATTTTTATGACGTGACATATCTAATCACCGTGTTTGTAGGTGATCATGCTGACTTGTCATGTTATCAAAAAATCCCTATAACACCCGTCTGATTGAAAATCAGAATCCGTGTATT
This sequence comes from Dipteronia dyeriana, assembly GCA_032871835.1. Classification (NCBI taxonomy): domain Eukaryota; kingdom Viridiplantae; phylum Streptophyta; class Magnoliopsida; order Sapindales; family Sapindaceae; genus Dipteronia; species Dipteronia dyeriana. Next base: position 41,994,558 of record CM065300.1, read on the forward strand.
CAAACGGGGATCAAATCCTGTCCAAAATACCCTAGCATATAGTTTCTCATTCTCTGAAGATACTTGAGAATAGTCTTGACAGCAACCCAATGATCCAATTCTGGGTTGGACTGGTATTTGCTGACTACTCCCACTACATAGTAGTCATCCGGTTTTACGCATAACATATAATACATGTGACTACCTATTGTCGATGCATAGGGTACACGTCTAATATCCTCAACTTTTTGAGGTGTCTTAGGACACTGTTTCGTAGACAAGTGAATTCAATGTCTGGAAGGTAAATTACCTTTCTTGGAATTCTGTATAAAAAATCGTAAAAGAGTCTTATCGATATATGATGAATGAAGTGATATGAGTTTGTTCTTACGATCCCTTATAAGTTGGATCCCAAGAACATAACTTGCCTCTCCCAAATCTTTCATTTGAAATTGGCTAGCCACCCAGCTCTTTACATCAGACAACACTCCCACATCATTCCCAATAAGTAGGATGTCATCTACGTATAAGACCAAAAAAACTATTTTCTTAGCAATGATGCACTAATAGACACAAGGCTTATCGACATTCGACTCGAAGCCAAAGGTTTTGATCACATCGTCAAACCTAATGTTCCAAGATTTAGATGCTTGCTTAAGTCCATAAATGGACTTTTACAGGTTGCAAACCTTTTGCTCTTGATCTGGAGACATGAATCCCTATGGTTACTTTATATAGATGATCTCGTCAAGATTGCCATTCAAGAATGCAATCTTAACATCCATCTACCAAATTTCATAATCGAAATAGGCAACAATGGATGAGAGAATCCTAATAGACTTAAACATTGCTACTGGCGAGAATGTCTATTCATAATCGACCCCCTCTTTCTTGGTATAACCCATGGCCACTAGCCTTTCCTTAAAGGTCTATACCTTTCCGTCTACACCTCTCTTTCTCTTGTAGATCCACTTACACCTTATGGGTTTTACCTTATCCGGTAAGTCTACAAGATCCCATACTGAGTTAGAGTACACGGACTTCATCTCGAGATTCATGGCTTTAAGCCATTCCTCTTTATCAGGATCTTCCATTGCATTCTTAAATGTCAATGGCTCATCCACACTATCAGCAGAGATAACACCTTGTCATTCACCTATACCTAAATAAAGTTCAGGTTGTCTTACAACCCTCCAACTACGTCTAGATGATAGTGTATCCTGAACAGGAACCATCTGACTCTTAGATGTTTATGGATCAACAACTCTTGTTGACAAAGCAATAGTCTCATTAGACTTCAACTCATTCAATACAATCTTAGAACGAGGTTTATGGCCACTAATATAATTGTCCTCAAGAAACGTTGTATTTATTGATACAAATACTTTGTTATTTTCGAGACTATAAAAGTGTCCACCTCTGGTTTCCTTGGAGTATCCTACAAACAGGCAGACTACAGAATTGGAGTCTAGCTTTCCACTTATGTTCTTCAGCACGTGTGCTGTCTATACACGAAAATATCTTAAACTAGCATTACAACCATTCCACAACTCTATGAGAGTTTTAGGAACAGATTTGTATGACACTACATTCAAAATGTATGCCGTTGATTGTAACGTATATCCCTAGAAAAAATTTGGTAATGATGAGAAACTAATCATAGATCTCACCATTTCCATCAGGGTTCTATTTCTACTCTCCGATACACCATTTTGCTAAGGTGTGCCTGGAGCTATGAAGTGGGAAACTATCCCATGCTCGACCATGAAGTCTTCAAACTTTTGGTCTTAAAGATTCGATCGTAGTGACTTGAAAGTCCTACCTAACTGTTTCTCAACTTCAGCTCAGAATTCTTTGAACTTTTCAATTGTTTTCGACTTTTGTTGCATCAAGTAGACATATCCGTATCTTGAGTAGTCATTTATAAAGGTGACATAATACTCATAGCCACCCTTAGATCTAACATTCTTCGGTCCGCTGACGTCTGTATGTATGAGCTCTAGTGATTCTATAGCTTTAAGCCCTTTACGGTCTATTAGTCATCTTACCTTCTAAACATGATTCGCAGAAAGGTAAGATGTCAACCTTTAACTCATTTAAAGGTCCACTTTTTACTAGCATGTCTATCTGATCAACCTACCTTTGATTCCAGAGATACGTGTCATTGTCTGGTGAAATCTTATGTCGTTTGGTTTTTGGTTTTTCAACCTTAAACATTTCGTTGTTGAGAAGTGTAATATGTATAAACAGTCTTAGCACGTATATTTTTTTTTCATTAATTCTTGAACAAATAATCAGACCATTCTTTCCAATAATAACAGACTTATTATTAAAAGAAACAGAATATGATTATTCTAACAATTTAGAAACAAAAATCAAATTCGGTGTAAATCCAGGAAAATTCCGTGTAAATCCGGAAATATAAAAAAACATTGTTCAATAATAAAAAACTATTATTATTACAAAAATCCAATCTTATTGCTCCCACTGCTTTGACCAACATGACATCCCCTGACCCCACGTGCATTGAGAATGCTCCCTCCTCTAGCTTTGTCTTGGTCGGTGGAGGTGCCCTTTTATTTGCTTTGGGCCTTCTTGGGCTTGGGCTTACCTTTGGCCTTCCAGCACACCATTTCCTCCTCTTATTATTATTGGAGGAGGAAGATGGCTTAACAACATTTTTCCACCGGTCTTACCTTGTAGTCCTTAGTTAAGGACTCAAGGGTAAGAAGCTCATTGAACAACTGTGTGAGACTGAACCTTAACTTGTTCATCCCGTAGTTGCTCTTTTATTATTTAATATATTTAATCACCATTATTCATTAATTAAATAATATCATTATTCAATTAATTTCTGAATAAATACGTGTCACTTTCGTAACACAATTAATTGGGCAATCCATTAATTAACTGTGACCCTTGTTACCTAAGTCGATCGGGCTAGCAAGGAGACTTAATGAACCCACAATATTTTAAGCTCCAATAATCATAGGAATTATTAATTAAACTCTTTAATTAATATTTCTTGATTATTAACTCCGGTGTTATTCTACTAAAAACCCGAAGTTGTACTCTCTCAACTGCACACGTTTTTACACAGATTGATATAACCAGGTGTCCATTGATTTAGCTATTACACATGGTGTGATCCGCCACAGTAGTTCATAATTAGAGCTAGGTCATAATGTCAATTATACCCCTCTAATTACATATATCCTTTAAGTACTTTTGATTCTCTAATGGACAATAAATACTATTTCCTCATGGAATTAGAAGAGCGCTCATATTGTCCAAGCTCTGAATCAACCCTTAAGGGAACTATCATTTACTTCTCACAAGAAGAAGTGGGTTCCACTGTTGTGTACAAACCTTCTCAGCCACAAGCCCAACCGTAATTCCAACATACTGAGTATATTGATCAGGAACTGCATTCGACCTTACCTATGGTATATCAAAGACCACGATCTAATTTGAAGGAGTCGATAAGACACTTAGGAATAAGATCACTCACATATAGTTATCATTAATTGATATATATATATATATAGCAATTAAGATCACTCACAAAAAATTTCAAGTCAGTGCGCACTGATATAAATTCGTTAGTGTGTTGGATGTGAACCATTAGATTTCTGTATTTTGACTCTAAGTGTATGCACTTGTCAAAATCTCTTCATAATCAATGGTCCACATGCAACACACTGATATAACTTATATCAATGCGTACTGACTAGAAAACCACAGTATATATATAAATCTTATCGGTAAATGGATCTTGGTAAGAAAACCAAGATTCATATAGATCATGACCCAGTCCTATATGATCACATCATACAAGGTGCCTCTATTCTCACATCTCCATATGAATGATCCATGATAGAATCACCGTATACTACGGAATGGATCACATTTGTAGATTAGCCATAAATAAAGTAATCGGTTTTATTTGCTATCTATGGACTCTTTAGATTGCATGTCTCTTACTGTAACCATCTGTATATGGCACACATATATACAGTTCAAATTACATCCAACAATCTAGGATAGGGTGTTAATAATTACAAGTTACAAAATAAACAACACAACAAGAATGAATTGATCTTTTCTTTTATTTATTTCATAAATCCATTTACAAATTACATCTTTAAGGTATAAACCCCAAAACATATGTGGTATGTATTTATAAAAATACAAAATAATATAATTAATGGAAGGGTATTTTTGACTTTAAATGGGGTTTATTTACAAATTGGTGATTTTTTTAAATTTTTTAATAATTACGAAAGAGGTATAGATATAGTTTTTAAAGGGTGTCATTATTGTCACTCAATTTTACCTTCTCATTTTTGCCTCCTAAGAGCATCTTCAATGTTGTGTCAAATCAATGTGCTAATACTAAAAGTTAGTATAGAATGTAAAAACTTTCCTCCAATGCAGTGCCAAATACTGTGCCAAATTTGACATATGCTATATTGTGTGCTAAATTTGACACACAATATAGAACTGTCAAATTTGGTACAGTAATAAATGTTACTTTTTTAATTACAAAAATGTCATTATATATGTTTTTTAAAATATTTAAAACAATTTAAATTTAATGTACATTAATAATGTTTCAATTAAAATCTATTTCAACCAATTATTCATCAGTAATTTAATAAATGTATTAATGGTAAATATTGACTTTAATAATTTTAATTAATAAAATAATAAAAATAACATATTAAATATAACTATACATTGAAACATAATACTAAATTATTATATCAAATATATGATTTTATATTTTTTATACCAAATTTAATATTAACAATAATACATACACATGAGATCAGCTAAATAGCGATAATAGGCTGTGTCTAACGGGAGGTTAAAGCAGCTGGGATGTACATAGGTGCGGTATATTTTGGGCCATACAAGTGAGGATCGATGCAAATCCATGACGTTGAACGCCTTGGCCATTACGTTAAAGTTACTGTCATTTCCAAGTACTCTATTATCATATTTGTCCATTTATTATATCATCTTTACAATCCCTCGAAATCGGGAATTATGGGATAAATTTCCAACGTCTGCGTTGGTGTACTTATTACCGAAGAATTAATATGTTCTTTTTTTTTTTACTTTTATTCCTTATTACCGAAGAATTAATATGTTCTTTTTTTTTTTTAACTTTTATTCCTTATTACCGAAGAATTAATGTCCTTTTTTTTTTACTTTTATTCCTAACCAAAAGGTGGTTGAACATAGGGGTGGACAAAAAACCAAAAAACCGAATTGAACCGGTTCAATCGGTTTTTTTATCGGTTTTCTATCTCTTACCGGTTCGATTCGGTTCGAATTTTTAAAAACCGATAATTTTGGTTCGGTTTCCGGTTCACTGCCTCAAACCAAAAAAACGAACCGAACCGAACCACTATATATAAAAAAACCCTAATTTTTCTAGGCATTCAGCAGCCTTTACCCTTTCAAAGAACAATTCCTAAAATCCTCTCAACTCATCTCTCTCTCTCTGTGGTTCACCGTAACTCACTTCTCTCTGGTCTGCTGCTTGATTGCTCATCCCTCCGGCACTCTGCATCTGCCATTCTTCCTCCGCCTCAAGGAGATCCTCCATTGTTTCCTCTAGACCTGACTTCCATCGGCAGTGAAACCAGCTGGAGCGATTCAAGCGAATGATCATGACTATCTGTGTGTGTCTTCTGTTTTTGTTTTTGAAGAAGTCTCCATGTGATAATTACTAACATTTTTTAGTTTTTCTTTTATTATTTTTGGTTGATTATGTTTTGGAAGATAATTGGTTTATTTGTTTTTTGTTTAGTTTGTGTGATGCGCTGAGAAATGAGTTTTAATGTTGGGTTGTTTATTGAGAATTTGATATTGCGGTTGAATCTGGTAAAAAGTTGGTTTGTGATCTCATTTAGGCTTTAGTATGTGAAGGAGATTAGCAAGAGATTATTCTTGATTTTTTTATGAATTTATTTTTCCGGTTTGTGATTTTTTACAAGGATTTTTTTATTGGTTTATTAATGATGAAGGTGATGTTCATATTGATCTGGGTTGATGTTCATACTGATATGGGTAGATCTTTGTATATTAGATGTCTGATCCTTTTTTTTAATGTATCAGTGATGTATGTGTTTTTTTAATTTATAAATATTATTTTAAACTTGTAAAATCAATTTCTCTATCTATAACTAATAAAATCAATTTCTCTATCTATAACTAATAAAATCAATTTGATCAAGTCCAAATGAAATTCCTTTTAAGTCCATAAGTTAATTTTAGTCAAATCTGGCCCAAACCCACAAATATGAAAAAAATGTGTAATAAGTAAATTGGCCCAATAGGCCCAAAACCGAAAAACCGAACCGAATCGAATCGTTCCAATTCAATCGGTTTTTGATCGGTTGATAATTGTAAAGTTTATTGGATCGGATCATTTTTTTATAAACCGAATAGTATCGGTTTTTTATCGGTTCACTCGGAAAATGAACAGATCCAATAAACACCCACCCCTAGTTGTACACACATCATCTCTTAGTAGAAACGATTATACACTTTTCTTTCACGTGTTGTGGTTAAGGGTTTAAATCCTACCATACGCTCATATTCATAACCAACTTTTATTTGAGTAAATATCATATAATTCGAAAGTACAAATTTATGGATGTAATTAGGAAGATAGAAGAGCTTTATTATTAAACCAATATCATTTTATTATTCATTATTGGTAGTTAAAATTATAGTTCTTTTATCATAACTAAATAAATTATTTGTATTAACAATAACATAATTTGATTCTCATGTTGGAGTTTCATTAGGAAATCTCCATCCATTAAGCGATGAGATATAATTCATCAACTCATCGTTAATGTAAATTCATTTATTGATTTAAACGTAACTAGCAGTACACTTCAATTAACATTAAGAAAGAACCATTTACATAAATGAATGATTGAGTTTTCATAAAAGAAACTTTTATGTTTACAAAATGTTCTCTATACATAAATAGGCTATTATTCGAGTGGGTGAATAAAAACAAATCAGAATTCCAAAGCCACGGATAAATAATTGAACTCTGCTTATCACAACTGTGTCGGAAATTTTGGAGATAGGTTTGAAGCACGTAGTGTGTACGCTTTTCAAAAGCGTTTGAAAAATAAATGATACTATTTCAGAGGGGTGTTGTGTAAATATCATCAGTTTAGTAATGTAAGTTTAAAATGCACTATTTAACATAAAGAGACGAGAATACCCCAACAAAATTGAAAAATAGAGAAAGTTATCGTTTTGTGAGTCTGAGAAAAGCAACAGTGAGAAAGAAACCGACGACAACGAAATCGACGCTAAGGAAATCGACGGCTAATTGACCGGAACGAGAATACAGTACATTTCGCAACGATTGACAGAGGTAAGTTCAGTTTGTTTTATTTATCGATTTGTTGTTGATAACTTATCATTGCATTTTAGACTTGTTTTGTTGATTGAAATTGTAGATTAGGGTTGACAATGGTTGTGGTTTGGGTTTGGGTTTGAGTTTGAAATGAGGTTGAATATGTTATAAGGAAGATGAAATTCTGGTATCGAGCATTGTTTTTTTTTTTAAGAAAAAAGATAAATAAATCGAGAATATTTCAAGCGAAATCGAGGAAATTTTATAGAAAAATTCGAGGAAATTTATCATACGATCGAGATTATTTCTCAAAGGATCGAGAACATTTTCAAACCATCGAGAATATTTTTAAGACATCGAGAAATTTTTTGAAACGATCGAGAATATTTTTCAAATGATCGAGATTTTGTTAAATGATCGAGAAGATTTTTCAAAGAATCGATAGGTTTTTCAAAGGATCGAGACTATTTTCAAAGGATCGAGAATTTTTTAAAACGATCGAGAATATTTTCCTAACGATCGAGAATGTTTTTCAAAGGATCGAGATTTTTTAAAATGATCGAGAAGAGAAGATTTTTCAAAGAATCGAGAGGTTTTTCAAAGTATCGAGACTAATTTTCAAAGGATCGGGAATTTTTTCAAATGATCGAGAATATTTTTCTAACGATCGAGAATGTTTTTCAAAGGGTTCAGAATTTATAAAATGATCGAGAAGATTTTTCAAAGAATCGAGAGGTTTTTCAAAGGATCGAGACTATTTTCAAAGGATCGAGAATTTTTTCTAACGATCGAGAATGTTTTTCAAATGGTCGAGATTTTTTAAAATGATCGAGAAGGTTTTTCTAAGAATTAAGAGGTTTATAAAAAGGATCGAGACTATTTTTAAAGGATCGAGAATGTTTTCAAACGATCGAAAATATTTGTCTAACTATTGAGAATGATTTTCAAAGGGTCGAGATTTTTTAAAATGATCGAGAAGATTTTTCAATGAATCGAGAGGTTTTTCAAATGATCGAGACTATTTTCAAATGATCGAGAGGTTTTTCAAAGGATCGAGACTATTTCCAATGGATCGAAAACTTTTTCAAAGGATCGAGAACATTTTCAAAGGATTGAGAATATTTTTAAAGTATCGAGAATTTGTTTCAAACGATCGAGAATATTTTCTAATTTTTTTTCCAGTTAACTAATTTATTGTTTCTGTGACATTGCGGATGACGAGCAGGTTGAAGGATTTGCTTAAAACTCCAGAGAGAAATTGGTTCAAGGGAAAATTGACCCGACACGACCATTTTGAAGCCCTCACCCATATAGATGATAAACTTAACCGGGTCCCTGAAGAGTTTGCTGTTGAGGATCGACGTCGGTTCATGGCCTCCTGTTTCAGGCATTTCATGTCGATGCACCTGGAGCTGAAGTTTTCGGGTGGTGTTATTCATCAGCTGTTGTTGCGGGAGTTGGACCATGACAGGCTGACAGATGAGATATGATTCTTTTTAAGGAACCATGTGGTCAGGTTTTCGAATGTGGAATTTAGCCTCATCACCGGATTACGTTTTGGAGTCGTACCGGACACGAGTATGTATGTTGCAGTTGAGAATGACATACATCAACTGTACTTTCCTGGACACGATGAGGTATCGTTGGATGACTAAGGGTTGTTTTTACCAGCGGAGAGTTTCAACAAGCGTACGATGCTGTGAAGTTGTGCCTCATTTACATGTTGAATTGGATATTGATGGGGGTGAACGAGAGATTGATGATTCTAGTTTGGCAGTTTCGGTTGTTAGAGGACCCCAATGCCTTCGAGGCGTTCCCGTGGGGTGCTCACATCTATAGGCATTCTATCTTTTCATTCAAGCATGCGTTACCGCGACAACTTGAGGAGAGACGCCAGCAGTCACAGGGCGATGTTGGACATTCCATGGAGGGGTACAACATTTACGGTCTATCACATGCCCTTTTGGTAAGAAATTTGATTTCCAACATGTACATTAAATTTCGTTTCCAAAATTGTTTTGGATTATAACTATACTTATCTTTGATGCAGATATTTGCTTTCAAGGTGATCCTCCAACTGGGCGTCGATTTTGGGACTCGAAGGGTTACATACCTTTCTCCTTGTATGTTGAAGTGGGAGTTGACCAAACAACCTAAAGGGAAGAAGCTGGACAAGATTTTTAGTGCTAGGGTAATTATTTAATTTGTTAATCGTTATATTACTTACTATAAGTAACAATGACATTCATCTAACTAGTATGATTCTTCTACCAAGTTCCTGCTGGTAGGTTCATCTTCTACCAAGTTCCTGCTTCCACCCATACCAAACGAGTATGATTCTGCTCCTGGAATAACCCACGTTCTGGCATTCTCAGAATCAACTGGAGTTACATCAGGCCGGATCTCAGATGTCCCAACTATATCTACTGCAGTGGAACTACATATGTGTACACGTTTTGCACATTTTTCCATTTCGAACGGTTCTTCATCTTCCTCATTATTCGCTACATTATGTACCGGATGCAAATTTGGTTCATTAGCCACCTCATGAATTGGTAAGTTATGAGGTCCATTGTTCTGCTCATTGTTTATGTCATTGTACATATCATTGTATTGGTGGTTGTAATGCCCATCATTCATTTCAATTTGACAACCGAAATCATCGTCTAATTGAGCTCCAACTATATCACCATGGTCGGCTACTTCCGGTGGGACACCACATAGGTTTTCCCTACCGTCAATCCCACTTCTTTCTGTGAACAACTGGTTGCTTCCGCCTAAAGATCGAAAATATAAGGTGTTATCATGAGGAGGGATTTCTTCACCGATGACACCTCCTGCAGCCCTCTCAATTAAACTGACACATACTTGAGGGATCACCCTATCTTCCCCTAGCATAAACAAAACATCGTCGTCATTTCTTATAAATGTGCGACATGTTGTCCCGGGAACGATTGATATAGATTGTAGACCAACAATGTATTTGTTCACATCGTACTTCACAACGGTTTGTACGATCGACACCAGCTCTTTGTAAGTCATATTTTTGGACACATACATTCCTTGGTTATCAGAACAAAGAAACCTCTGACTTCCATCAGGTAATTGCTCCCATCGACCGTTGTAAGATATGACTAATCTAACCCGATCCATTGTCCTGTGAAAATCATCATCACAATCAATTATTAACAAATAAAAAAAAATACTTTTACAATTACTAAGAATTACAAAAATTTCTCAATTGTAAGGGATCGAGAACATGTTCTTTGGGATCGAACTTTTTTTGTAATGGATCGAGAACATTTTTATAAGGGATTGAGAACTTTTTGGAAAGGGATCGAGAACATTTTCTAAGTGATCGAGCTTTTTTCAAATGGATCGAGTACTTTTTATAATTCTGGTTTAAATCAAATAAGAAATCGATTCTCTAATTTTTAATAGATTTAATAGATTTAATCCGACCGGTTCCTACACCGCCACGACATTTTTGCCTGGCTTTGACGGTTCAGCGAAAATCGTTGGACTCGTGTGGGTCTGCTCGACTTCTTATTCCAGTGGGTGGGTCTACTATCCTACAGTTTTCAATTAGAATCCACCCGTCTTCCCCAGTCCCTGAGAGCCCTCCTCTCCTGGGCCTAGTCTTTGCTTTCTTCTTTTCATTAGACTTTATACTTAAAAATCCTGATAAACTAGGACAGATCACATGGTTTTGTACTGGTCAGCTTTGAGCTGTCGAGTAAGGATTGCTCTATCTCTTAATAAAGGGGCTTTGGAACCCCGCCTCAATTATCGTGCCCCGCTATTGTCTGCTACATTCAAATGGGTTTGAGGTTGAATCGTTTGATTCGAGAACTTTTATCGAGGGATCAAGAACTTTTATCAAGGGATCCATAACTTTTTCTACGGGATCGATAATATTTGTCAAATTATCGAGAACTTTTTATAATGGTTCGAGAACTTTTAACAAGGGAACGAGAACTTTTTCTAAGGGATCGAGAACATTTCTAACGGTTCGAGAACTTTTTTAAGGGATCGAGAATATTTGTCAAATTATCGAGAACTTTTATCAAGGGATCGAAAACTTTTATCAAGGGATCAAGAACATTTTCTAAGGGACCGAGAACTTTTTCTAAGGGATCGAGAACTTTTTTAAGGGATCGAGATTATTTGTCAAATCATCGAGAACTTTTATAACGGTTCGAGAACTTTTGTCCAGGGATCGAGAACTTTCCTAAGGGATCGAACATTTTTTTGTCGAGCCTTTTTTTCCAAATAATCGAGCTTTTTCAAACTAAACAAAAGCTCGTTCCAATATAAAATAAGCTCGATTCATTTTTAAATATTCTCGGTCACACAAGAAAAAAGCTCGGATGTTTTCAATGTTCATACATGTTCTTACAAAGACGGGAAACATCATATATTATCGAGGAATGGATACATTGTTAACCCACACAGAAATGAATGCAAAATATCTAAAATGCATAAAATAAATTTAGGTGGAGATCATAAATATTTGTTACCTTCTAGTGTAGAATCTGGAGAGAGACAACTTTTTCAGAGAGAGAGACAAGTTTTTCAAACAACTTTTTTGGGGAGATACCGACGAGTTCAGAAAGTTGCTTTTAAAAATTAAAGTTTAGGGGCAATTTGGGTATTTCACCATAATATGTGTCTTTTAAACTTAAGTTATTAAAAGTGTGACATCATCTCAACACACGTTAAAAAAGGTGACATATCTCACAATTTTCACCTTTCTAAAAAGCGATATTTGCACCCTTTCTAATTGCTTGCGGGTTTATCTACAAATAGCCTTCGGAATATGACAAACCTTCAAGTGAATTTGCTTCAAGCAAGAAAGAAAATTCACAAATGGGGAAATATGGAATTTGGGATTATGACAATTGATAGAATTTTGTTTTGTTAATAATAAAAAAAGAATGTAAACAATTCTCTGCACACTCTTATATAGAGTTTTTACAGACAGTTGTATCTTTTCAAAAAAACATTAATCATGTCTTTTAAAACCACAACAATTATTAAAAAGGTGTTTATTCATTGAGATTTGTGTTTGTCTATAATCTATCAACCAATTTAACATTTGACCAATATTAAATTCTAACAATCCTCCACTTGGTCAAATATTAAATAAAGAAATGATTGTCAAAAAATAAATAAATAGTGTTTATGCATAAATAAAGGTATCTTTCGATTTGAACCTTACCTTAGTGAAAGTATCACAAGGTGTTTGTTGAAATCCCAGGTAGCATAATGCTTTGAACCGGTTATTTATTTATAAAAAAACCAGTGAAACCACACACATTTAAACTAATCATCCATATATTCCTCATAAATCTCGCTTAGCACTATTATGGCCATGTGCTTATCCTTATTCATGAACTTTCTTGAGAGAAACTCCAACTCTCATTTGAGGCGGCACCACCTCTAAGTTTATATTGGTGAATTTCTTCCGGTATCTTTGTTACATTTTAAGATACTTGTCACACATAGACTGAACTTCATTAAGAATTTTAAATACTCACCCTCAAACTGTAACAACCAGCACTACTCATCATAGATAGGGTTATATAAATTTAGTGTTGAATTCTATCCACGTATCAATGACTTGTTTGTACCCTTTGAACTTAAAAACTAGTCATTTCCTAGTGTTAAGTTGGGTTGCCATCATTGGTGGATCTTTTAGTTAAGGAGTTTCAACCCCATCCCTCTAGATGTTGACTTTATCAATTCTCTAGTTAGAGGCTTGGTAAGTGGGTCAACCAAGTTTTCACTTGATCTCACATATGTGATGACAATAATTCCAATTTGAATTAATTGTCTTACATAATCATGTCTAGGACTGATGTGTTTTGACTTCCCCATTATACACTCCATTGTATGCACGAGGTAGAGTGGCTTGGCTATCACAACGTATAGAGATAGAGGATAAGTTCCTCGAGGTAAATGGGATTTCTTAAAGAAGATCCCTTAGCCACTCGGCCTCATTCCCAGTTGCTGCTAAGGCAATGAACTCAGGCTCCATAGTCGAGTGTGTGATGAAAGTTTGTTTTTTTGATCCCAAGAAATTGCACCACCTCCGAGAGTAAATAAACATCTTGTAGTAGATTTTTTATCTCCTACATTAGATATCCAGTTAGCATCTGTATACCCTTCGAGTACAACATGTAATTTTGAATATTGGAGACTTAGTTCTTTAGTTTTATTAAGATAACCGAGAACTCTACAAATAGCCTTCCAATGTTCCATACCAGGGTTGCTAGAAAATCGGCTAAGTTTACTAACAACAAATGATATGTTTACTCTTGTACATTGTGCAACATACATTAAACTCCCAATTGCACTTGCATACTCGAGTTGAGCCACTGCTCTTCCCTTATTCTCAATAATTTTAACACTTGAATCAAATGGGGTATTTGCCTCTTTAATTTTTAGATGACTGAATTTGTTAAGTACCTTATTAATGTAATGAGATTGACTTAACGCAAAACACCCTAGTTTGCCTTACTTTGATACCCAAAATAGTATCAACTTGTCCAAGATCTTTCATCTTAAATGTGTATGACAGAAACCTCTTCGTTTCTATTACACCCTTCATGTCATTACTCAATATTAGCATATCATCAACATAAAGGCAAACGATAATGGTATAATTATCATAAGTTTTAGTATATAAACACTTATTAGAGTTATTATGACTGAAACCATAGGAGAGAATAACATAATCAAACTTTTCATGCAATTGTTTGGGTGCTTGCTTCAAGTCATATAATGACTTCACAAATTTGCACAATTTATATTCATCTCTAGGTAGAAAAAAACCCTCAGGTTGTTCCATGCAGACTTCTTCATTGAGATCTCCATTTAAGAATGTTGTTTTAACATCCATTTGATGAATATAATGGTTATGGATTGAAGCCAAAGCAAACAATATCCTTATTGATGTTATTCTTGCCACAGGTGCATAAGTGTCAAAATAATCAATTCTTTTTTTTTGTCTAAAACCCTTGGCTACTAATCTAGTCTTAAAAGTTTGAAGGGTACCATCAGTATGATATTTCCTTTTAAAGACCCTCATGCAACCAATTGGTTTTGAACCAGGTGGCAAATCAACAATATCCCAAGTGTGGTTTGCCATAATTGAATTCATTTCATAGTTTATAGCCTCTTTCCAAAAAGAAAAATCTCTTGAAGACATGGCTTCTTTGTATGTTTTAGGATCATCCTCAATTTGAAGAATTATAGGAATTTTTCTTATAATTTATTCTCTACTTCCTTCTACTAAGCTAAAGAAAATACGTTGATAATCTATTTCATCTGATCCTAACTCTTTTGTTCTTCTAACTCTTTGGCTTTTACGAGGCTCACTTGGTTATTGTTCAACCTTTGGAGTTATCTCCACTTGAGATTCTTCAATTTGAGTAGGAGTTTGAGATTTATCTTCACAAGACAATAAGTTCTTAAAAAACTTTACTTATATAGATTCAATTATCATATTAGACTCCAAATCTAATAATCTATAAACTTTGCTATTTGTTGCATATCCAACAAAAAGCACACTTTATAGCTCTCGATCCCAATTTTGTTCTCCTAGGATCTGTGCTTTTGCAATAAGCAAGACACCCCCGCACTTTAAAATATACAATATTGGGTTTTCTCCCTATCCATATTTCATATGGAGAAATCATATTCTTTTTCAAAGAGATTATGTTAAGTATATGACAAGCAACAAGAATGGCTTCTCCCAACAATTTAAAAGGTAATTTAGCATTTAATAACATGACATTTATCATCTCAAGAAAAGTCTTTTTTTTTTCTTTCGGCTAAACCATTTTGTTGGGGTGTGAAAGGGGTTGAACATTGATGAATTATTCCATATTCTTCACAAAAAAACAGAAAAATCATTTGAAAAATATTCTCCACCCCTATCACTTCTAAATAATTTAATCTTTCTCCTTAATTGGTTTTCAACTTCGGCCTTATAAATTTTAAATGCATTAAAAGCCTCATATTTATGATTTAGCAAATAAACATAAGTATATCTAGAACAATCATCTATAAAAGTTATAAAATATCGTTTACCACCCCTTGTTAGCATGCCATTTAATTTACATAAATCAATATGCACTAGATCAAGTAATTGGGAAGATCTTTCAACAACACTATGAAAAGGTTTCTTTACCATTTTTGATTTAGTGTATATTTCACATTGCTCAAAATTGCTAACATCACAAGATAGTAAACCACGCTTTATGATTCTTTTAATTGTACTAATACCTATATGCCTAAGTCTACTATGCCATAAAGTAACAGAATTTAAAGCAAGCATATAAGTAGAACTTGAAATATTTTTATTGCTATCATTGTCAACAATACAAAGCTTAACCATCCCATCACATGAATAACCATTTTCAATAAAATTCCCACACTTTGTAAGGATTAATTTTCCAGATTCATACACGGATTTTATTCCAGGTTTGCCTAACAAATCACCACTAACTAAGTTCCTAATCATATCTAGAACATATAATACGTTAGCCATAGTGATTTTTCTTCCTAAAGTGAATGAGAGTTCGATGCTTCCTTTGCCAAGGACTTTATAGCGACCTTCGTTTCCCATTTGAATCTCTTGTCTATTATTGACTTCTTCAAATGTCTTGAAAAGAGATTTGTCATAAGAAACGTGGACTGTTACACAAGTATCGTACCACCAGTCCTAAACTTTTCCTTGGACAACACATATCTCGCTCACAACAGCAATGATTTCTTTTTTTGTGGCATTAACCTTGGTCTCTTCACTTTGTTTCTTTTGGAATTTGCAATCACGAGCATAATGCCCAAATTTTCCACAAACAAAGCAAACCCCTTTTTTGTTATTCTTGAATTTTCCTTGATCCTGCCTTGGACCAAGAGAATTTCCAGATTTTTTTTATGGTTGTTTCCAGAATTTCTTTCCTGGTTGTTTTCTTTGGGGTTGATGGGTTTGTTTGCATCATTTGCTTTGCCAATGTTAAACTCTTCAATAGTCTTATCTCTTGAACGTGATTCTTCCTCAATGCGAAGATGCTTTTGAATCTCTTCCAAAGAGTAATATTTGCTCTTGTGAATAATCCTCTTCCTGTAGCCTTTCCAACTTGGTGGCAATTTAGCAATAATTGAACCAACTTGAAACGATTCAGGAAGTTCAATTTTGACAGCCCTCATATTGTTGACTATGATTTGCAGTTCATAAATTTGAGGCAAAAGAGGTTTTTCATCATCAAATTTGAAATCAAAATATTTTGAGATCATAAACTTTTTGGTACCTTCCTCCTTAGCCTTATATTTGTAGTGCAGTGCATTCCATATCTCCTTGGCAGATTTAGTGTTGGTGTATAGATCATAGAGTCTGTCAGATAATGCATTCAGGATGTGTCCACGACAGATTAACTCATCCTCCTCACGTTTCTTTCTGGCAGCCTTCACCTAATCAGAATCTTTATCTGTAGGCTCTAGCAGTGGCTGCAATTCAGGATCTAGGATGTAGAAAATTTTCAAAGCAGTTAGCAGAAACTTCAATTTGTCTTGCCAGCGGGTGAAGTTTGAGCCATCAAAACGATCGAGTCGAACAAGGTCTTGATTCATCAGTTTGCTTGTGGATACAGTCGTCTCGGTCTCAATTGAAAATATCGCTTTTTGATTGTTGGAAATTTTGGAGATAGGCTTGAAACACGTAGTGTTTATTTCTAAGTTTCATGTTTTTCTGTAATTTCAATTTCGAGTGAAACCCAACTATTGTAAGTTTTTGTACCTAAGTTACATGCCAGTATTTTTAAAGTTACATGCATGTTTATTTTTTATGCCCAAGTTACATGCTAGATTATTTTTGAAGTTACATGCTAGTTTATTTATGAAATTACATGCTAGGGGATTTGTGAAGTTACATGCTAGGTTATTTTTGAAGTTACATGCTAGGATATTTGTGAAGTTATATGCTAGGTTTTTTTTGAAGTTACATGCTAGGTTATTTATGAAGTCACATACTAGGGGATTTGTGAAGTTACATGCTAGGTTATTTTTAAAGTTACATGCTAGGTTATTTTTGAAGTTACATTCCATCTAAGTCCTGTTTTGTTACATGTCAGATCATTTTAAAGTTACTTGTCAAATACTTTAAATGTCAATTACTTTACATGTAGAAATATGGGTGCAACGAAATTGGTCATCCATCACGGTGGAAGTTGGGTGGGCAATTGTTACGAGGGTGGTATGACAAAGTGGGGCAATGTTCGTAGAGGTGTGAGTTATGATTCCTTGGTGAAGTTGGTACAAGATGTTACCAAAGTTGATGATGCTGGGTACAACTTACAATTATGCTCATTGGCCTTTACAATTAGTTGTACTGCTCTTCCGAGAATTGAGAATGACAATGACGTGTCATGTATGATGAATGAAGATAAGCTATTACCTAAGGTTTTTGTCTCCGTTTCTACGAAGGAATCAATAAATTGTGTGCAAGATGACAACCTAGTACAATCGATGTTTCTTGACCAATGTAACCTACCTACTTCACAACCTGTGTATGGCAGGTTTCTCCGGCAACTGACAGCATGTGGATCCATTCCAATTGTAGACTCAACTATATGTAACGATGGCCGCAATTCACAGAAGTGTCCATTGGCACCAGAAGTTGTTGGTACAACCTAGATGTTACTGTATTAGTAATGATGTTTTACATATAATTTTTTATGTATTATAGACTTTATTAAGTTCATATTGAATTTGACAGTTGAAAGACATTGATTCCAAATTACAATTCCAGTAGTGTTACATTTTACATGTTACATGCAAGTTGAAAATGAAGTTACATGCCAGTTGAAAATGAAGTTACATGCCAGTTGAAAATAAAGTTACATGTCTGTGCAAAAATAATTTCATTCCAATTTAGAACTCCAGTATTGTTACATGTTACAAGTTACATGTCTGTTCAAAATGAAGTTTGTTGACGTCGATTTCTCGATTGATGAGAAAGTCAACAATGTTGGATTTGACTATGACCTGTCAAAGAGAAAGAGAAAGACAATGCAAGTTGAAATTAATAAAACACGAGTTTACATGGTAAAACTCCGGTGATCGGAGAAATGTCCACGGGTGGTTGAATAAACAACCGAGCCAAATCCACTATTGAAATAAAGAATTACACCACTCGATCTCTTTTGCCTCTCCCTTCTAGTGATTTTTTCTTTATATTTGTTCTATCTCTTTAATAACAAGTATTATAGGTCTATTTATATGTGCATAGAACCCTAATACTTGTTATACAAGTAAAAAGAATTGTTTTTTAGTTAAGGCTGGTTGCTTGTTGGAGTCGTCTTTATCTTTTTTTCTGTTTCGAAGATCGTGTAGAGATTGAATATGACTCTGGTTGTGTAGTCCATTTAGGACTTATTTCCTTGTCGATGTGCTGTTTTCTTAAAGAAGTTGAGTTATTGCTTGTTCTGGAATCCGTTTCCTGTTTGGTGTTTTATTCTTCTAGAAACTCTCTTGATACAGATGTCTTGCGTATTTGAGCATGACTCTTGGTTCACTTATGTGTGAATCGTGTGCTTGGTTTCTTTGTTCGGGGTATCCCTTATTATCCCGAGTAAAGCATAACGTGCTAAGTACTCGGTCCCGAGTAGGACACACCATGCCGAATACCTGTATTCAGTCTTACTCGGGTTTCCATCCCTTTGTGACGTCTTGAAAGGTATTTTCCAGATGCCTACTCAGATGCCTGTCTAGCAATACTGTCAAAGGACTTTCCCTCTTGTCATTGACGTGTACATTCAATAAAATATTCATATAACAATACCCCCTTAAAATATTTTTGCTGAGTAGGAATTTGTTCTTGGCAAGAGTATTTTAATCGACCTTCTAATTTTTAATGCCTCATTAATACTAGATTAATGATCCTTAAACAGCGCCTTGCATTAATGACGTGTCTTAATGGCTACCATGTAAATGCAATTTGTCTTTTCACGCGAAGTCTTAGTGATTGTGACGTTTTAAAATTCTGACGGCTTGGTCAGTTCTTTCTGTGACATTTTCCCTTCAACTGCTCCATTCCTCTAATAACATTTATGAGAAACGACTGGTGGGTTGCCTAATACGTCGCCTACGTAATCAAATCTTTCTTTTTTATTTTTCCCGCTTTTTGAGATCATTGGCTTTCGTGTCATTGCCCCTTTAAATGGTTTACTGAAAGGGGCTGCTCTGGTTCATATTCGCAGAAGTAAATAACTAGCCCTGATTTCCTCGCACATGAATTCGTCTTAATTCTCCATCAAAGTTTTTCCTGGTTTCTTCGCGTCTATTTTAAAGGTCAGTTCTGATGAATCCTGCCTCACGTCATCGCCTTTTTGTTATAGCTTTCGAAGCGCTTGAACGCGGAGAACTTCAATTGGTTTCTTGCGTTCGTAGATTATTGGGGGAAACTCCTCATAACTAACCTTCTTTTTTAGATGTTGATGTTTCTGGGCTTCATCTTGACGCTTATTTTAGTTCTAGCTCTGAATCTTCTTCCAGCTCTGAATCTTCTGTTTCTGATCATCACAGGGTTCCCTTGCGATCAAGGTTGGGAAAGCATCAAAGTAACCGTGTGGTTCACAAATATGGCTCAAGTGGCATTCGAATTGGAAGGCAAACAGTTGACGAGAAGGATGTTGAGGAGGAGCACAATGCATCTCGTATTCCTTCTCGCTTGATCTCTCGAGTGGATATGATGCCGAGACAAAAGTGGTCAGGGTATATGAAATCAAGAAGTACAATGCTCGGTTTGATCTGGACAATTCAGTTCTAATGGCTCTTGCTGGTGATAGAGCCGTATGGAACCCTTCTCTGGGCATGGTAGCGATTTACGGGTCCATGCTCTGTTGTGGTGTGACTCTTTCTCTTCAACCGTTCATCGTTTGGTTCCTTACAGAGGCGGGGATCGCCCCTGCTCAACTTGCCCCAAATAGTTATAGAATACTAATGTGTATGTGACATATGTGGAGTCGGATGAACTTGTCACAGCCTTCTCCCCGTGAAATCAGGCATTTTTACACACTAAGGCAATTTGGTCGGACTGGAACTTATTTTCTTATGTCTAGCCCGCCAGATACCTGGATCCCTGAGAGAACGAAAGTGAGTCAGGGAGTTGATATTTCTTCTGACGCCAATAAGAAAGGCTTTGTGTGGGGATTTCCCACTTCAAACAAGCACTGGAAGAATAACTGGTTCTTTACCAGAGGGAACTTGGGACTTAAGGTCGAGTTCTAAGCTGGGGAGAATCAAGATGTGTTATAGGCTTCTCGTTTCTTTTGCTCCCCTGGTCGTTGGAACAAGTCAAAACTTGTTTTTACTAACGCCGAGTTGACTAGACTTGCTCGGGCGACCGTGCGTACTCTGAAAAAGAGGAGCATGTCTTATCTTTTTAATGAGAAGAAAATGATAGACCTTGGTTTCTTTAATCAGATTTCAGATTATCGTAGACGATTTCAGTAGAATCTTGTTTCCATTTAACTTGTACATTTAACGTTTTTTATTTTATTTTATTTTATTTTGAATTGTTCTTTTCTAACTTGTGCAGTGTATGACTCGGACATCCTCTGCGACGTCCAAGCTCGCTAGGCGAGCCAAAAAAAAGCTTCTCACCAAAATAAGGAAGGGGTCACCCCACGAATCAGATGAAGATTTTGATGAAGCTGACGAGCAGATTTCGGAGCATGTTTTTAAAGAGGTTGGTCAACCGACCGTGGGGGAAACAAGTTTCCCAAGTGGCCCTGTCGGGACTGACGATGCTCAGAAGGTGCCTAAGGATTAGAGCAGACAGGAAGGATATCCGAGTGGTGCAACGTTTGGCGGCGAGTTCCTTGGTTGAGGATACGCCTGCCGAGCAGTTTGCGGTTGGGGATGAGGGCAATAGAGCACCCTCAAATGAGCAAATTAATCTTGACTCTAGTCTTTTTGAATCCTTTTAGGATATTACTGAGGACCAGGAAGATCCAATGGCTGACCTTGGCCTCCGTACATTCCCATGTCTGTCCCCATAAGATTCCTCGGGTGGTATCATTTGTTGAATCAGGTGATGATGATACCTAGGTTAGAGTTTCCTCAAGCGTCCAAGCTAAGTCACCTGTGGGAAGAGCAGAAACTTCGAATTGAACAGGGATTCTTTACCCCTTGAGGTTGAAGACACAAGGACGGAATCCTAAGGAAATTCTTTCTTTCCCACCCTTCAAGAAATATTAAAGGAAATGTCATATGGTTGGGCTTTTATTGGGGACGACCATTGGAGCTGTTTTAGGGATGGTTTCCTTACCGATCGTCTTCAAAACATTTTCAATAGCACGAGCTACGTAAGTCTCTTTCCCGTCCTTTGCCTTAATGCTTGTCTCGAATTTTTAACTCACTTCTTCTTACAGGTGGTAGCCGAGTTTGCTGAGCTGTTTCAGACGTAAAGATATCAAGCTGATCGGATAAGATGTCTCAAAGTTCAGCTGAAGAAGAGTGAGGACAACCGTGCTCAGATTGAGGCTGCTTATAAAAGGGAGGTGAGCTCCTCCTAAGAATTTGCCAACCACTGTTTGGCTAAGCAAATAGAGGTTGAGGAGAAGGCTTCTGCAGCGGATGAGAAGGTTGTATCCTTCTAGAATTTACTCTCTGTCGCCCAAGAATCAATGATTAGAGCTGAACAGAAGGATGAGCATGCCAAATCGTCTTATGAGCAGAAGATTAAAGATCTTAAGCGTTAGACCTTAACCGTTGAATCCCTTTCGAAGGAGGCTAGGCTGAAACTTGAAATTCAAGAGGTTGATCGCTTAAAAAAATCCCCAACCTATGATGCCCTACTTTTTAGGGAGTTCTAAAGAAGGTTAGTCTCGGTCGGTGAGTTCTTCAAAGTTAAAAATTGGGCGACTGATAAGGCTCGGGCGAACTAAGAGCTATCAATTAAAAACCATGTTGATCGGTCCTTGGAGTCTCTTCGAACTCAAATGAAAGAATGGAGAGCTTACTGTCGAAGCCAAGGCAAAGAGCCCCATCCTATGCATTTAGAGATCTCGTCAGAGCATTCTCTTTTGAATTTTTATGCGAGTCAGGATGCTGAGGTGGACTGGTCGAGTCCTGATGTTGGACCGATCCCAGGAACATATTATAGTGAATGGATGGACGATTTGATCGATACAATCGCTTGACCTTCAAATGAAAGTCTTCTTCATGAGTACGAGATGGTGCCTAACCCGAGTATTGGCCAGGGCTCCAAATCCTCATCTCAGTCTTATGCATTTTTGTAAAATTTTGTATTTCTGAAAAATTGTTCAATGGAATCCTATATTTTGCCAAGTTGTTGGTTGAAATTCCAACTCTGTTGGCCATTAATGATTTCTTTAATTGCTCAGTATCTTATTTAACTGGGTAGTTTTGTTACCCGAGCAATTTCTAATTCCAAAGTATTGTAGTAAACTAGCTAATGCGACTTCATGCTCCAAGTATCTTATTAAACTGGCTAATATGATTTCATGTGCCAAGTATCTTATTAAACTGGCTAATATTATTAACCGAGTCATCTCGAAACAGGAAAGTAGGTCTTTACTTGTGCTTCATACTCGGTTGCTACCTGAATGTTACATCGAGGCTCACCACAATCATACGTTCGAGTCCTTACGCAAGTTACTTGAGGACGTCTCCTAGTTTTGTTCGCGTAAGGTTTTGCCGAATCGTTAAGCTTTAGATTGCTCAACACAGTTGCGCATCTCATCAAGATTTTTTCTGATGGCGTCCCGAGCCTTTCTCCAAAATCTGGTGCATCGGGTTTTCCTTTTGGCTAAGGTCGGCTGACCTTGCTCTGTTGGCATGCTCCTTCGAGCTTCTCTGCCCATTCGGGAATTTTGCCAAATTAATGGTCCTGAGCATTCTATTTATATTATGTAATTAATTTCATGTTCATGCTCTTCTTTCACATGTTCTTATTATCATGTGCTCACATGTTCTTATTATCATATGTTTTCGTATGTGCTTGAATGCGCTCATATGCTTGAATCCCATATCGGGCTTTTATTCATAACTGTAAAACTAACAATATGATAAATCTCAAGCTAAAATATCCTGACTAATAAAATTGTTCTGACTAGAAAAAAGGGAACAAATTTTAAGAATAAAAGATCTTCAAATATTGGGCGTTGCATGGTCGGGGTAAGATCCCTCCATTTGGTCGGGTGATCCAGTATGCTCCGTGGTCAGCCACTCATTCAATCTTGTATAGGCCTACCCATTTGTCAGCCAGTGATCCTGTAGCTTTGTTCTTTGTGTTCAATGATACATTCCTGAGCACCAGGTCACCTAGCTAAAATTTCCTGATCCGAACATGAGAGTTGTAGTTTCGGGCTACTATTTACTGATATGCAGCATTGCGCACTCGAGATTTCTCCATTTTCTCTTACAGCTCATTTATGCTTTGTAACATCATACCAACATTCTGGCCTTTATCATATAGTCTGACCCTAGGTGACATGTATGATGTTTCTACCGGGATGACAACTTCTGTTCCAAACGCCAAAGAGAACGGAGTTTCTCCTGTAGAAGTTCTTGCTATTGCCCGATACGCCCATAACGCCTCAAGAAGTTTTTCAACCCAACTACCTTTTTTCTTGGCATCTAGCTTTGCTTTGAATGTGTGCTTGATGATTTTGTTTACTGCTTCAGCTTGCCCATTCGTTGGAGGGTGGGCAGATGTGACATAATAATTTGCAATCTGGTACTCGTTGCACAACTGTCTGAATTTTTGATTATCGAACTGAATGCCGTTGTCAGTGATAATAGTACTCAGGACTCCAAATCTATAGAGTATGTTCTTCATCACAAAGTTTGTGGTATTTGCTTCCATAATATATACCAACGCTTCAGCTTTTACCCACTTTGTGAAATAATCAATAGCCACAATTATGTGCTTAGCTCCACCCCCTGTCTCTGATGGCATTAGACCAATTAAATCTAGTCCTCACATGGCGAATGACCATGAGGATGTGAGGCTTCTAAGTTGTTCAGGGGGCTGCCGAATATCATTGGTGATACTTTAGCAAGCACTACAGCTTTTCGAGTATTGTTGCGCATCCGAGAACAAAGAGGGCCAATAATAATCTTACCCGAGTTCCTTGTGTGCTAAACTCCTGCCCCCAGTATAGTTTCCGCATACTCCGCCATGGATTTCCTATAGTATATGATGTGCTTCTTCCTCTGATACATATCTTTGAAGTGTTCGGGAAAATCCTCTTCTGTACAGTTCCCCTCCGATCATCGTGTATCTTGTTGACCGGTACCTGATACGTTTGGCTTCTAAGGGATCTTTCGGGAGCCCACATTCTTCCAGGTATCTTTTTAGCTGATTTATCCAAACGTCTGGCGGTGTTGGGATTTTTGAGATTTCAAAGTTTTTCGGCTAAACTATACTTGGTCTGAGGAAATGTGCAACCAGAATAGTTTTTGGCCTGATTGTGGTTGTGGTTGTTGTTGTTGCTAGTTTGGATAAAGTGTCTGCCTTCTCATTTTCTTCTCTAGGGATCTGGATAATTATGTATTCTTTAAATCTTTGAAGGCGTTGTTTTGATATGCCCAAATAAGGCATCATACCTTTATCTCTGGCCTGATATTCATCTGAAACCTGGGTGACGACTATCTGCGTGTCACTGAATATCTCTACCTCATCTGCTCTGAGAGCTATGCAAACTCTAAGTCCTGCTAGCAGTGCCTCATATTCGGCTTGATTGTTCGTTGCCTTGAAATCGAATCTCATGGCACATTCAACATCATCTCCTTCCGGGGTACACACTACGATCCCTGTCCCGCTGCCATAAGTGTTCGAGGAACCATCGACATATAATCTCCAGGGGAAACTCCTGCCCACCATCCTTCTTGCTTCCAGGTTTGGTTATGTGAATTCTACCAAGAAATCTGTCACTGTTTGGCCTTTGAGTGATGTCATGGGGATGTACTGAATATCAAATTCACTCAGCTCGATTGCCCATTTAGTTAACCTCCCCAAAATATTTGGCTTCTGTAGGATTTTCTTAAGTGGGCAATCAATGAGAACCTGGATTGTATGAGCCTGAAAGTATGTCCTCAGTTTCTTTACTGCTGAAACCAATGCTAGAGCCATTTTTTCCACCTGTGAATAACTAGTTTGAATTGGAAGAAGAGCCTTACTGGTGTAGTATACTGGCCTTTGTACTCCGTCTTCTGTCCTGACTAGAACTGAGCTTGCTGCTAATTCTGTAATGTATAAGTACAAATGAAGCATTTTTCCCATTTTAGGTTTTGAAAGAATGAGAGTCTGCCCTAAGTACTCTTTTATCTTCAAGAACACCTACTCGCACTCTTCATTCCACTCGAGTCATTTCCCCTTTTTGATTACTTTGAAAAATGGGGCACATCTATCTGTGGATTTTGAAATAAATCTGCCCAAGGAAGCTAAGCATCCTGTTAAGCGCTGCACTTCTTTTAGCGTTTTTAGTGAAGTCATTTTTTAAAGGCCCCGGATCTTCTCGGGGTTCACTTCGATTCCCCTCTGGTGAACTTGGAACCCAAGGAACCTTCCTGATGGAACCCCGAATAAGCACTTATTAGGATTTAACCTCATTTGATATCTCCTCTAGACATCGAATGTTTCCCGTAGATCCGAAGCATTTTCATCTGCCGAGACACTTTTGGTCAACATGTCGTCTATGTAAACTTCCATGTTTCTTCCTATTTGACGAGCAAAAATCCTATTGACCAATCTTTGGTAGGTTGCCTAAGCATTCTTTAGCCCGAATGACATTACTGTATAACAGTACAAGTCTTGATCGGTTGTGAACGCTGTTTTTTCTTCATCAGCTTTATCAATTCGGATTTGATTGTATCCCAAGTAAGCGTCCATGAAGCTAAGTAATTCATGGCCTTATGTAGCATCGACCAGCTGGTCTATTCTCGGAAGTGGAAAACTGTCTTTTGGGCAGGCCTTATTCAGATTCGTGAAGTCTACATACATTCTCCACTGTCCATTTTTCTTCTATACTATGACCACATTTGCTACCCACTCAGGGTAGTTGATTTCCCTGATCCTACAACGAGTAACTTTTTTACTTCCTACTTAATTGCCTGACTTCTCTCGAGGTTAAACGACCTTCTCTTTTATATCACTCATTTCACGTTCGGATCCATCTCCAGATGATGTGATATTACTCTAGCATCTTTCCCTACCATGTCTTTATGATTCCAATCGAACACATATTTATATTCTCTAAGAAAATTAATAAGGTCCTTCTTAACCTTTCTTTCCAAATTGGCTCCAATTTTGATCTTCTTTTCTGGTTCATCTTCCTTTAAGACTATTTCTTCTATCGGTTCACTTTAGATACTTTCGGCTCTTCCTTTGGATCGAACTCAAACAACAGTGATTCCTGTTCGATCTGATTTGGTCGTGTTATGGTGCACACTTGTTCACTATTATCTATGTCTTTGTAAACAGAGAGATTAGCTCTTCTGGCCATCTCTTGAGACCCCTTGCTTACTCTACCCCCCATTCAGTTTGAAATTTGATCATTAGAGCGTAGGTAGCTATTACTGCCTTGGTTTTATTCAGGAATGGTCGACCTAACAGTGCATTATAAGGCCAGTTATCCAGGTCTACTACTATAAAGTCGAGTAACACTGTTTTCTGACAAGGTGCTACTTCGATTTTCACGGGCAGCTTCCCTATCCCAAGAGACCTGACCTCGAATCCCCTGAATCCTCTGAGTGGGGTATGGAAAGGTTGCAAATCCTTTCGATCCAACCTAAGCTGATCATAAACAGTCACATTGAGAATGTCTGCCGAACTGCCATTGTCTACCAAAATTCTCATGACTTCTCTGTCGCCAATTCGGGCACTTATGACGAGGGTGTCATTTGGTCGGACATCGACCCCATGTGAATCGACCTCCGTGAATATTATAGGATCCCATCCTTCCTTTATTCTTTTCGGGTCTGGTTTGAAGAGTTGACATCAAAATTATGCATTGCTTCTACCGTTTCTCGGATTTCTTGAGTCCGCTCCCGGTTACTTCTTCCAGTTGATGGTCCTTCGAAGATAGTTTGTATTACTTTATTCACCTCGGGACTGGCCTTTTTGTTCCGACCAGAATTATGATCTGTCTTGGTCTCTTTCTTTGTTTCTGACTTCTCATCTTTTTTTAGGGATATATCTTGCAGGTGTCCTTTCTGAATGAGGGTCTCTATATAATCTCTAAACTGGTAACATTTGGAAGTCTCATGACCGGTTTTTCTTGTGGAATCTGTAATATTTTGTCGTGTCTCACTGAGCAAATTGAGATTATCGACGTGGCCCATTCACCAGATTATTTTATTCTAGTATTGCCAAGATTTCCTTATGCTTTTTCCGGAGAGGGGTGTAGTTTGTGTATTTTCCTCAGAATTTTTCCATGGTCTGGTCAGCATTACGCCCATTCCCCCGTCCTTGCTTCTTTTTTTGCTATTTTCTTTTTGTTTTCCTTTATGGTTTTGTACCTTCGACTCAGCATCTTTTTGTTCGGGTCTCCCTCCATGCATATAGCAACCTTCAGTTGCTAATTCCTCTTCCTCAGCTAATGCATATCCTCCAGCCATATCCATCATATCTGTATATCTGGTTAGAGGAGCCCTTCTTAGGTCAAAAGACAGATGTCCATTCTGCAGGTTGTTTATGAATGCAGCGATTATTGTTTCGTCATTCGCACTGCCGATTTCTGAGACCGCCTGGCCAAATCTCCCCATGTAGTTCTTCAGTGACTCGTCCTTCCCTTACTTTAGCTGAGAAAGGTAAGCGACTGACTTTTTTCTATGCACATTGCTTAGAAATTGTCTTGAAAAGCTTCTGCTCAATTCGTCGAAACTCCTAATACTTGCCGGGGGTAACCTCCGAACCATCTCGAGCCTGTGTCTCTCAGAGTTTGTGGAAAATTGAGACACATCAAAGGGTCGTTGTGGATATACTGAGCCATAGCGCTTTTATATCGTCTGAAGTGTTCTTTAGGATCTGTATCCTTTTTGAACTGTTCCACGTGTGGCATCCTGAACCTTTCTGGAAATGGGGTTCGCAGGATGTCCCTGGTGAAAGGACTATCAGAATCATCATCAGACAACTCATTAAATCCATATCGCCTAATCAACGCGTCCATTTGACGTTTGTTGTTTTCGACTTCTCGAGTCAGGCTCTGAATCATAACATCTCTCTTCCCCAACGGTTCTGCATGATGGTTAAACTGTCGGGTGATTGTCAAACCCATTTATATCCCCTCTTCACTCTGTTTTCG
The DNA here is from genome assembly GCA_032871835.1 of Dipteronia dyeriana. Taxonomy (NCBI): domain Eukaryota; kingdom Viridiplantae; phylum Streptophyta; class Magnoliopsida; order Sapindales; family Sapindaceae; genus Dipteronia; species Dipteronia dyeriana. Next base: position 42,023,274 of record CM065300.1, read on the forward strand.
AGTTTTATGGGCTAATCCTTACAGACGTATAGTTCCATGGCGACGTTTGCGATGGTGCCAATCGCAATCCTCTGATGACGGTGATCGATCCCTACGCCGACCATATTTGTGGTGTCTATCATTGGCCACCTGACCGTGACTCCGCCTTTGGCGTGGTCGTTCTTCTTCTGGGGTTTCACGATCCCTGTCCTGGTTGCGTGTTACACCCCCAGATTGATTGATTGATTGATTTGATCTGAGTTTCGAATAGCTGCTGGTACATCTAGTTCCGGCCTAACTATAACCTAACGAAGCCTTGTAGGTGGAGGGTTCCACGGATGCACCTCTTCCGCAACCAATAGATTTACTTCTTCTCTCGCCGCGTTCGTCAGTAGCTGTTGTAGTGCCTCGCGGAAACGACGATTTATGTCCTCACTGGTATGAGGGATTTGTTGGCAGCCAGGGGGAGTGTTGATTGGCTCTCGATGGTTGTAGTGGGATCTTATGTACTCCCCCCGCCTATATGAGCATTATCTGGAGATTTTTGGATATCCCCTGAACTGTTTCTGCTTCCGTTACCAGCCATTGCTTAATCAGATCGGAGGTTCGCCCCTTCTTCTAGCACAAGTTGTTGGTCGATTTCTCGATTGATGAGAAAGTCAACAATTTTGGATTTGACTATGACCTGTCAAAGAGAAAGAGAAAGAGAAAGAGAAAGAGAGTGCAAGTTGAAATTAATAAAACACGAGTTTACGTGGTAAAACTCCGGTGATCAAAGAAACGTCAACGAGTGGTTGAATAAACAACCGAGCCAAATCCACTATTGAAATAAAGAATTACACCACTCGATCTCTTTTGCCTCTCCCTTCTAGTGATTTTTTCTTTATATTTGTTCTATCTCTTTAATAACAAGTATTATGAGTCTATTTATATGTGCATAGAACCTTAATACTTGTTATACAAGTAAAAAGAATTGCTTTTTAGTAATGGCTAGTTGCTGGTTGGAGTCGTCTTTATCTTCTTTCCTGTTTCGGAGATCATGAGGAGATTGAATATGACTCTGGTTGTGTAGTCCATTTAGGACTTATTTCCTTGTCGATGTGCTGTTTTCTTAAAGAAGTTGAGTTATTGCTTGTTCTGGAATCCGTTTCCCGTTTGGTGTTTTATTCTTCTAGAAACTCTCTTGATACAGATGTCTTGCGTATTTGAGCATGACTCTTGGTTCACTTATGTGTGAATCGTGTGCTTGGTTTATTTGTTCGGGTATCCCTTATTATCCCGAGTAAAGCATAACGTGCTAAGTACTCGGTCCCGAGTAGGACACACCGTGCCGAATACCTGTGTTCAGTCTTACTCGGGTTTCCATCCCTTTGTGACGTCTTGAAAGGTATTTTCCAGATGCCTACTCAGATGCCCGTCTAGCAATATTGTCAAAGGACTGTCCTTCTTGTCAGTGACATGTACATTCGACAAAATATTCATATAACAAAGTTACATGCCTGTTTAAAAATAATTTCATTCCAATTTAGAACTCTAGTATTGTTACATGTTACAAATTACATGCCAGTTGACAATGAAGTTATATGCCAGTTGACAATGAAGTTGAATGTCAGTTGAAAATGAATTTACCGATAACATTGATGACAACTCGATACCCGGGTTGACAGGTAGTCACGACGATGAAGATTGCAATCATGTATTAGCGATGACGTTTAATTATTTATTGTATTAGTAATGTCATTTTGAAATGATATGAGAATTGAATTCCAGTAATGTTACATGCTAGAAGTTACATGTCTGTTGATACTGAAGTTACATGCTAGTTAAAAATGAAGTTACATGCCAACGATTTCATTCACAATTCCAGTAATGTTACATGCTAGAAGTTACATGCCAGAAGTTACATGCCGGTTGATACTGAAGTTATATGCTAGTTCAAAATGAAATTACATGTCAGTTCAACATTTTTAATTCTTTTTGTATTAGAAATGACGTTTTGAATTGTTATGAGAATTGAATTTGAAGAGCAAATTCCAGTATAAATATATGCTTATATCAGATGATACTGAAGTTATATGCTAGTTCAAAATGAAGTTACATGCCAGTTCAACATTTTTAATTCTTTTTGTATTAGAAATGACGTTTTGAATTGATATGAGAATTGAATTTGAAGAGCAAATTCCAGTATAAATATATGCTTATATCAGATTTTGAAATTCCAGTAATGTTACATGTTAGAAGTTACATGTCAGTTGATACTGAAGTTACATGCTAGTTCATAATGAAGTTATATGTCATCTCTTTTAATCAACTCATTCGGAAGAGTATTTTCATACACAATTCCAGTAATATTACATGCTAGAAGTTACATGACAGTTATTATTAAAGTTACATGCCAACTCATTTAATCAACTTATTCGGAAAAGTGTTTTCATACACAATTCCAGTAATGTTGCATGCTAGAAGTTAGATGTCAGTTGATACTAAAGTTAGATGCTAGTTAATAATGAAGTTACATGCCAGAGAAACAGAGGTTCTATTTTTTATTGGGTATTGAATTTGTGTATTCAGAGGTTGTGTTCCCTAACAGACAGAACAGACACAAGAAGCAAAAAAAAAACAACAAACAACGACCCAAAAGCGTAAATCCATCATAAATCATTAAGAAATAAAGCTTTAAATTGGACAATATACACAAATTCAATACCCAATAAAAAAATAGAAATCAAGAATGAAACGTAGAAATTTGAGAAAATAAAACATGTAAGAGGAAGCACCAACACAACATTGCAGAAGACACCACCATCTACACAACCCAAACCAGGTCACGCTAACCAAAAACAAAAACAAAAACAAAACGAAAGAAAACATGCAAAGCAAAGTACAACAACACACATCTATAGTTGGAACAAAAAACACAAGCAGGCCACAGAACAAGACCAACAAACCCAACAAAAACAAACGAGACTACTACTTAAACTCATTACTCCACTCAACAAAATTCCCTTTCATTTTCAGCCGTATGGGCACTGTGTTGGGTGCATGTGTTTTGAACACACTGCTGGGCAATATACCTCCCGTGAAGCATATGCGATTGTAAGTTAAAAAAAAAATCTACATTTCTTTTATCATTATTATGAAATGATAAAAGAAATGTTCATGCCAAGTACAGATTCTCAGTTTAGGAAAAAAAAAAATCATCGCAAGAGTACTAAATTTGACAAATCAATTCAATAACCAAATTTGCAACTTCAAATCAATACAGAGTACCAGATTAAATATAGAATTATAATTACAATTCTGGACAACATCCAATGAAACTACTATGAGATATTTTTCTAAACAAATTTTCTCAACAACCAAACAATCCACGAAAGAAAATTTACTCAGAAGTCTACTTTAATTATTAACTATCAACTGCAAAAGCATATCTAGAGAAAGATTATGTAATCAAGACTCTGTTTGGTTGACGAGAAAATTGATTCTCGGAAACCAAACAGGAGCCCATATGAAATGATGAGAAATTTACCTCCGTCTTCGGTGGCTTTGACGAACGAGGGCAATGATCCCTTCTCTTTCTTTCTGTCTCTTTCGATCTGTAGCAACAACGAGAGAGGTGCGAGGTGATAGCGAGAGGCAAAGACATCGAGAGGCAGCGACGGCGACAGAGGTGCGTAACGACGATGAGCGGCATCGACGAGACAAGTGCGAGGCAATTGCGATCTCTTCTCTTCCTTTCTCTTTGTTTCTTGTTTTTTTTATGTAACTAAAACCTTAAAAGGACAAATCGTTTCAACTATAACTTTTTTTTTTCTAATTTCAAATCTAGGGTATTTTTATCCAAAAATGGTAAAAATTGATAAAAACAATAAAAAATATATTAATAATAAACCAATAAATTTTTTAGCTATTTATAAATTCACTCATCTCTCTCTCTCTATATATATTCTCTTTGAAAGAATAATTTTATTTATATCAGTTATATGAATATAAATCATTATACTTCAACTTAGTTAAAGTATTTTTAAATTTAATCCATAACTCGTATGTCTCGTCCTAATTATAAAAGTTAAGGTAATAAAATTTGATTTCTCATATATTAAATTCACATGTACATCTCTTATCTACAATAAAATCGATCTCTCTCGCTCCCTCGCCAACCCTTTGTTCACTGTCCAGTGATTTATACATTTGCTTTGTCTTTTTGTATTTTCAGCTCACAATTTATCAGGAAAAAAAAAAAAAAAACTTGTTCTACGACTCCATAACCACCACGTCTTTTAGATTAAACACTTAATTATTTTTTTAATACAGTTCTCCATTCAAGTTTATTCTTATAACTCTCCTCCTACTCTCTTGCACACATTTCTTGCTATAAATTTATTATTATATCATGAGAGAATTTCCAATTAGCTCATACTTAGACCCGCAGCCTCCGCCGCCGCCACCGCCGATTCCGCCGCCGATTCATCCACCGACATCGAGCTTGCCCATGTTGTACTACGGCCTGGTGGTTGTGGGCACGGCGGCTATCGTTCTCGCAATATACAACCTCGTGATAATCAAGTGGTGCACGCGCCGAGAGAGCCGGTCAACTCAGAGGCAGATGCCGAGCCGTCTCATGGAAGTCACGGCTTCTACGACACCGAGCCAGAGCTTCGAGAACCCGAACAGGAACCTGTTGTCGAGCTTCAAGTACAAGAAAGACAGTGACTTGGGAGTTAAAGAGCAAGAAGATAGCGAATACGAATGTGCGGTTTGCTTATCAGTTTTTGAAGAAGGAGAGGAAGTGAAGCAACTTCCAAGATGCATGCACTCGTTTCACTCGCCTTGTATAGACATGTGGTTGTACTCTCACTCCGATTGCCCACTCTGTCGCGCCTCCGTGGATGATCCGCGCCGCCATCGGCATGCGGCGGATGCGACGACGACGGAGCATTCTAGGGAAGGTTTGCTTATGAGTTCTAGCATCTCAGTATATTAATTTCGGAGTTCTGTTTAATTTCGGGATTCTTATGGAATCCGGTATATTAACATTGTTATCGGACCCTGAGATTAGAATAGTTGTATGTTATTAGTTGATATACCAATTTGTGTCTTGTTCTTTGTCCGTAATTTACACGATGATAACAAGAAAGGTTGATGTTAGAAAACTGGCTGGCTCCGTGGACGGTGTAGATTTAATTTCATTTTTTTATGTTTAAGCGGGGCCAGTTAGGAGAATATATATGAAAAATATAAAGTCAAAATTTTTGGTGTGCATTGTTACAAAGTTAATCAGTAATTTTGACTATGATCGACGAAAGTGGGCCACGCAGTAGACAAATGGGGCCTACCAAAGGTTATCACTAGTAAGTTGTTTGGTGTCATTGAGAATCACGTATCGTTTGATTTTTTATCTATCTGTCCTAAACTTTTCTAATTACGAATAGGAGTTGAAATCTGAACATGAATAATATGTTTTTTTTTTTTTACATCTGAATATATTCTCAACACGTTTGTTTTTAAAAAATAAAATTGTTTGAATATAAGTAATTTTATATTTATACCTATATTAAATATTTATATATATAATATGGAATAAAAATAATAAAAAAATAATTATTATATATGAATACATATGATCATGATCTTCATCTTTGATTACAAACAAATTTCATTTTTTTAAAGAAAAGAAATTTTTAAAAAAAAAAAAAAAGACATCAGAAAAACTCAAACAAAACACTCTAATATATATATATATATATATACATATCACCATAATATCATAATAAAGTATCGATATTAAACACCAATATAAACAGTGATCAGGGTTTTTTTTTATTTGGGTTTTTATTTTATTTTTAAAGCTATTTAAAATAAATAATATAAAAATAAAGATTTCTATACCATATGTAATTTTGATGAAATTGGAAATATATTATATATGAGAGGATAATATTGGAAGAAAAGATTTTAGATTGCATTTAATACAATTCAATTATTTACAATTAAGTTACAATTCAGTGATTTATAATTAAGTTAAAAGTCATGATTTTTTACTTTTTATTTTAAGTTGGTTTTTAGAATTTTTAGGATGTTTAACCATTTACAAAAAACAAACAAAACAACTTAATAATTATGATTCAGACTCATTAAGTTTTAAGTAGAAAAAACAAATGACCCCTTAGACAACAAAATGAAATTTTAGCCAGCTATAGAGAATACTGTTTCTTAGATTTTATGTAATTTTAAACTCATTCATTTTGTGTGACGTATTGTAAATTATTTAAGACTCTAAATTCTAAAATCAACACATTCACACTCTTTAAGCTGTGACAGTCTATTTGAGGTGGTTCGATGTTAAAGTTCTTACACCCACATGTTGATGTTGTGGGCGTTCAAATCGTATCCCCAAAATAGGGTGATAAGATTCAGTACGGTAGTGAAATGCAAAACCAGCCAAAAGAGATAAACCGGAAGTGAAGTTTTAGTAACAATCAGGTATATGAGAATTATGCAAAACCGGCCGAAAGAGATATAAACCTGAAGTGAAGTTTTAGTAACAATCAGGTATATGAGAATTAATCACTATCTTAAATGACTTGATAAATCAAATCGATTAAGAAATGAGATTTAAAAAAGAAGACATTATCCAATTTACTGGTAAAATTCCCTAGAGAGTAGAGGCCATGCCATCTGCTTGTCTGTATAGAGAATCTGTATCATATCCTTTTTCATCTTCCCTTCTGCTGGGACGCTTGCGTTTGGACTGCTGGTTCTTCCTCGTTTCGAATATCTTTGCTCATCTGTGGGACTGTGATTGCTCAACACTTCTAAGTCCTTTTCTTCTTGACTATACAATATTACTATTTTGTACGTGTTATGGAGATTTAATACCAATATTGCTTCGATAATTTAATTACTTGAAACATATTTGTATATCAAAACAGTATATACACCCTTTATTCTGACTATGATTTCATATTTCTTCAATTCATGCTCACTTCCAAACTCATTCATGTAGGCTGATAGTTGAGACAACTAAAGTCATTATGCAATATCAGATCTAAATCTGGGCACAAACGAAACATCTTAATGCAATATTAGATCCACAACCCTGAACCTTAAGCAGCTCAGTTCACTGGCCAATCTAGGCCATGTTTACAAAAGATGTATACTCCCTATAAAATGTTTGGTATGCATGCACAATCCTTAATATCGGTTATCCAAAAGTAATTTTATTGAATTCTCCACTTCTCTCAAACCTTGAGTTCATAAAACCTGGCACGAGTTTCCTAAATATTACATGGCCCAAATAAAATCACTTTTATAGTAAATCTGATGTCAATATTATACATAAGTAAGAACATAAATGTCACATTCTTCTTAAATTGTCTAACCTTGCCTGTAACTCACTATCTATCCCACCGTCATCATTCCCGGTTGGTTCGGCTTGTGCAACCTTAGCCTTTGAAGCTGGTGCAGCGACAGCAGTTGATGGTGCATTGACAAGCTGTGCATTAAATTAGAACAAAAAAAAGGCATTATTATGATGATTCAACAGATTAATTTCATCCAGAATGAAAAACATATTCGTGTTAATTGCAACATTTAGAAAAGCATACATAGAGCATTTTCATACCTCTTGATTTATGTCAATTCCAATCTCGTCAAGAACCTGGCTCACTAGTTCTTCAGTTTCTTCCTCTTCCTCATCCCCTTCCAAAGCATCATCAATTGCATCTCCCATGACCTCAGTCACCATTTCCATCTTCTCATTCTGTCTCTCAAACTCTTGCATAATCTTCTGCAGTGACGGCAAGTTCATCTGCCTATTCATTTGGCCCATCGCCTTTGTCACACCTTTCATTGCCTCACCCATTGCTTGCGTGGATTTCAGTGTCTGAATTATCACCCCCAAAAAAATCCAATTTCAGCATAACAATGGAAACAGAAAAACATTTTACAAAGTTTGTGGCCAACAGACTGCAAAGTCAGGCCTTGTAAGGAACTGAAAAGTGCACTTTAATAAATCTGATTTCTGGAATTCTTAGCCTCGAGCATTTTTCTACAATGGTTTTAAGTATAAGAAATTTCCAATGTGATTAGGTACTCTCTACATCTGCCAACAGTTTCAAAACCTAAATTTGACTAACTGGACCATGTAAAAGGCATGGACCTCCATTGGAATGGAATAGAAGAAAACAAACAGGAGACAATTAATAAAACCAAAATTAATTTTAAGTAAAAGATCAGACCTTGGATGAAAAGGGAAACCGAAAATGGTCAAAGTAATATATATATATATATATATATATATACTCAAAATAAGACAGTGCAGGGCAAAAAACATAACCAAAGAGATAAAATTAATTTAAATTGTCATAATATGACAGTGAAAAATAACATAAAATTATTACACCAATTTGTATGTAAAGAATCAAAAATCAGGAAATATCTTCCACACTACTTGACGTGAGCATAGAATCTTTAAAACACACAATCAAGAAAAGATAGCAAGAATGTAACCTGATTTCATTTCAGTCCTCAATTTATGATCCAAAGAATATTATTCCAAGACTAATCTTAATGACTTTATAAAGCATTTCCATGCCTCTCAACAGGCAAGCTGAATAATTACTTGGTTCATTGATTCAGAAATGTTCCCAAACCACAAATAAAGGAAATTTTCTTTTGGCCTCAGGAAAAGTTTAAATTTTCATAAGAATTTTATATTAACAATATAACCAGTCAGATTTTAAATTCCTATACAATTGGCTACTTATTCCAAGATTCAAAAGGGTGTTGATTAATTTGTTATGATGAATATGGTGACTTCCAGATAAAAATATAGGATACTATCAGCTCCTTTAACACACCATAACAGTGTATTCAGATAAAAATAAGTAACTGCACAGACCGAAAGAAGCTATTGGCATGTAAGAAACTGCAAAAAGGCATCTCTTTCATAAAAAAGAGAATGCATAAATAACAGAACGCAACACATACCTGAATTCTAAGAGATACACCTTGGAGTTGTGATTTAAGCTTATAAAATTTTTCAATCTGATGCCTTGTTCGGATAAGGTCTTTGGCCATCACCTTCACAGCTCCCTGAACAAAATAAGAGCTAATCAATATATATTCCTGTGGTGCGGCCACCAAAGCCTTGTTCCATCAACACTTACTAGTCAACATACGTACATCATGTCCAATAACTTATGAAATTTAACTATTCTAATAAAGCCAAGATTCAAGAAGAAACACATTCATGCATTCATCCAATAAACAATAACCATAAAACAAGAACGATTTCTCAATAGTCTGAAATGTTAAAGGAAATGGAAAATCAATGAGGAAGGAAACGTGTGAATCAGAGTAGGTAAGCATGCAAGAAAGTGCAAATGAAGATCAGTAATAACAACCCATCATTAAATGAAAGTATCAGTATGCTTTTCAATGGTTGGAAGATCAATATAAACTTGACCAATAGACTATAGCCTTCCAGTTCATTGACCGGATTCGAAGAACCAAGGTTACAACTTACAATTAATCCATTCATATTTAGTGTTTCACGTATTCAATATTCATCACAGAACATCATGAGCTAAAGTAATGGAAAAAGTGTTAATGAAATCATTGGTATGTTGTCACTAACCTGATACAACAAAGAAACATAAACAGCTCATGCAAAAGTTAAGCCAACATTATAACCTGACACCATGGTCAAAGAAGTTTTGTTTCATGTAAATAACTTTGCAAGGAAAAAAGAATCCTTTCAACCAAGTGAAATAGATGATTACATATATAAGTTATAATTGATGCAATTTCTCATAAATAATAAAATTAATCAGCCTAACAAATAGGCCCAATAAGTTTAAAACAAACAATCAATCAATCAATCATGAATCACCAAGAGAGCACAGAGTACAAAGACGTGAAGCTGTCGACACAATTACACAATTCCTCTGAAATCAATATATAATAATTCATACTAAAAAGGAACACACCATCTGGCCTTGTTTGGCACTTTTTTTAATTTCCGCAATAAGCTTCTTCTCTTGATTTTGTAGACCTTGTCTTTCCCTCTCAATCTCTCTTATAGATTTATCCAACATCCTCTTGTTTTCCCGCAGCATCTCTGAGAACAATTCCACAAAAAAATTGTTAATACAAAATTCAACAAATCAAATCGACCGAAAACAGAAAACAAACGAACCTGCTGGGGTTTTCTTCTTGCCGAAGAGGAAACTCATGTTGATAAAAAAATCAAAATTAGCGATGAATTATATGTGATCCGATCTGGATCCGATCAAAGTAAGGATTGTATTTAAGGTATTGAGAATCGAAGAGATTGCTTCTTCTAAGGTGGAACAACAGCTTTGCATACGCGGTATGGTCTAATGTCTATGGTGTAGTGGTTGAATTGAAGGAATGAAGCCGTCGTGCATCTTGGAACCATCCGATTTTTTTTTATTTACACGTATCCTTTATCTGTACACCGTAATGGTGGGGACACATTTGATTCTTAATTACTAATATCTATGGACTGTTTTATTTATTTATTTTGGAAAAATATATTTTTATTTTTTTAAGGGTTAATTTCACAAAATTGCCCTTACTTTTTTGAATCTAGCCAGATTTCAAAAGATTTCCTAAATTAACACAAACACATATTGCTATCAAGTCAATCCGTTAAATTTAATGGTTAACTAACCTTGACCCATGGAAAACCAAATATACCCGGTATATCATCCCAAATATAAAATATTTTTAGTTAAAAAGTGAAAAATCAAATTTAAAAAAACAAGATAATTAGTTCGTTGAAACATTCTTAGTTCGGGTAGGAGTAGGGTCGGCCATGGGCAGATGCCAACGAGGCAGCTGCCTATGGCCCCAATTTTCACAGGGCCTCCAAATTTTAGTTTACTGTATATTTCTATTTGGAGGCTCGAGTATAGTTTTTTTTAATAAAAAAGCCTATATATTAATTATCACTTAAAAGGTCCACCCAATAAATATTTATGCTTAAAAACAACCCATAGGGTGGGGCACGGTTCATTGAATCGAACCGAATCGATCCGAATTGAGTCGAAAAATGGTGTTTGGTTTGGTTTTAAGGTTGAATTCGGTTCAATTCGGTTGGAACCGAATGAACCGTATAGAATAAGGGTCGGTTTCGGTTTTGGACCTTTAAAAACCGAACCGAATAAAAATACACAAAAAAATCTAATTTTTCTTTTCTCATCCAGACCCCATCTCTCTTGTCTCTTCTACTGCATCTCAGTCCCCCTTTCTCTCTGTTTTCTTATACCCAGACCTATGTCTCTCTCTCTCACACATCGCAACATTTCTCACATGGTCTCTGTTGCACTCATCTCTCTTTCGTGGCTCAGCCTGCACTTATCAATCGTCAAAGTTTTTTGTTTTCTTCTTCTTTACGCGGCATCTTTGTCTCTCTATTTTCTTATTCTATTTTACAAATCCAGATCTGGCTCTCGAACTTCACATCGACTTTGATATGCTCAAAGGAACAAAAATGGTTAAGAAAGACAGCAAAGGCAAGAAGGATGAGGTCGACACTCGTGAGTACACCATCAACATACATAAGAGACTTCAATACTTCATGGATGGTAAGATTTACCATCTCTTCGCATGCGTAGATAGATACGTAGATGAATATATATATATATAACTGTATATGTATATTCATGTGCGTTTTTGTGTTTGTGATTCACTGATTTGTCTAGATCTGGTTCTCTGAAGGTATTATTTGCGAAGGTATTATTTACATTTTCGTATTATTTTTCATTTATGTTAAATGTATTATTTTCCTAGATCTGATTTTTCTATAACCGAGTGTAGTATTATTTTTTGTCTTTATAACTAATTGTTCTGGACATTTTTTATGGGTTCTTTTAAGTGATGCAGATGAAGATGATTGAGAAGAAATAAAGATAAGAATTTAATTTTGTATTTGCTTGTTTAGTTAATTATATTTTCCTTATTTACAGGTGAAGGTTTTGCTTTCCATTTCAATTAATTTTGCAGGTCGGCAAGTACAGTGGCTTTTGATTATGGTAATTATAATGGAAGGTCCAGTAGTTTCTAATCTACAGCAGACCTATGAGTTTATAAGAAAGGTACCAGTATCAAGATAAAAAACAAACATCAATTTCATGGTTCAATCAAATTTATTGTTAATAGTTTGTAAATTGTTGTTATGCAGTGGCTAATAGAACACCCTCTATTCTTAAATAATCAACTCTTCATTGGTGGTGACTCTGACTCCAGCATTCTTGTTCCTAGATTGTTCAACATGTTCTTGATGGCAACCAAATTGCATTGCATTCCTGTTATGTACCTAATTTGTACTTTTGTTATGTTTTTTAATGTTTCATAATTGATTGATTACTTGATTATGTAGAGATTAATTTTGATATGTTTTTTTTTTACATTAATATGTTATAATATATTGGATTGATAAAAAAAAATCATCCCAAAATGGGTCCCTGCAGGCCCAAATATAAAAATAGCTGATAAAGGAAGTGAAAAATGATAAAATATAAATAAAAAACTCAAAGCCCAATAGGCTCAATAGGTCCAAAACCGAATTGAACTGAATTGATCCTAACCGAGATAAAGGTGTTCGGTTCAATTCGGTTTAAACCGATTTAAAATTTTAAAAACCGAATATATGTCGGTTCGGTTCTGTTTTGACTAAAACCGAACCAATTCATGCCCACTCCTTTTATATATGTTTTTTTTAATGAAAAAACAAGGCTTAGATATTTGAAATCTTTCTATAGGGTTCAAGAACTAATAATACATAAAAACAACCCATATTTTATATATGGTTTTTTTTATAATAAAAAAGTCCAGACACTTGAAATCTTTCTATAGGGTTCTTTGATAGCTCTGTTCATACGAAACTGAGAAAATAATTGTTCTTGGATTGGAATTTGGAAGATTTCTTTTGAAATCAATCGTTGTCAATTTAGAAGGTAATTTAGCACCTATTTTCCTTCTTCTTCTTCTTTTATTCTGAAAAACTTCTTTTCATTTTCTATTTTAGTTTTGTTAGAATTTTGTATGTATTATGTATTATGGAACTAGGAAGTCAGGAACCTAACTATCTAACAAAAAAATGTTCTTTAATTTTTCTGTATGTATTGTTAGAATTGTTCTTCAATTTTGTATGAATTATATTAGAATTTCATTTTTCTATTTTAGTTTTGTCAGAATTTAACACCTCTTATCCTTGTTAAATTACGTTAGAATTTTCCTGTTGTTGTCAAAGATTCAAAGGTCAACTAGGCTTATAGCATATCTGTTTTTTTTCCCTTTCAAATTGAATGGAAAGAGTTGAAGACTTAATACTAACATTGACAATTGATATGTGACAGTGTTAACTCTCTGAATCCAGAGCATTGACATGCAACTTTATCAAAAATTACAACAATAAGGCCGCAAAGGATTACACCTAGGGATGGGCGTGGAGGCCCCTTGGGGCGGGGGAGAGTCCCACCACCCCCAATCCTAAAACCTTACCCCATCCCTGCCCCCGCCCCCGCCCCCGCCCCAAGCACCATTTGAGGGAAGTAGGGATAGGGGTGTTCAGGGGGAGGTTCCCCCGCCCCCACCCTTGTTTTCCATTTCTCTCATTTTTAATCATAATAGTTTTCAAATTGAAATCCGAAATTTAGAATTTGAGATTCTAAATTCGATCAGTCCAATCGTTCGATTCATCTTGTTTTAATATCCAATCCAGTAAATAATCTAAAATATATAATTGATTTAATTTAATCCAAAATTAATACAAATAACTATTGTAATATAGTATTACACATAAATATATATGGGGAAATGGGTTAAGAGTAAATGAGTAATAGAGTTAAAGTTTGTTTTTTTAAGAAAATAAAAGTAATATATATAGGGAAACGGGGGGAATGGGGAAATGAGGGTGGGGGTAGGGGTAGGGGTAGGGGTAGGTTCCCCAACCCCCACTCCCATTTAGATTTTGGGGGCGAAATTTGCCCCCATCCCCACCTCATAACCCCATTTGGGGGAAAGATTTGTCCCCAAATGGAAGTGGGGTCCCATGGGGGAAATGCCTATCCCTAATTATACAATCAGATGAAGTATCCTGTTTCTCAAATTATTGATTGTTGGCCTGTTGGGTTGTCCTTTATTGTTTGATTGCATTATTTTAATACCTCCTATTAGAAAGTATAGTTCTTGGTCTAAAAAAAGAAAAAAGAAACAAAGAATAAAAGCATTATTTCAATCTCAAGTTAGATATTTTGATAAGTTCTTTAGTAGCACTAAACAAGTAGATGTTGAGATTTTTGTTCTAAAGCTTGTAATTTGTAAATGTGAATTGAACATAAATAAAAGAAGTAGCTTATTCATTCAAATTGTCTCATACATTTATATAACATGTGTATTTAACATCCAAGATTGCTGGATGTAATTTCGAACTGAGTATATGAATGTCATATACAAATGGATTCAGTTTGAGAAAAGCAATCTAAAGAGTCTGTAGATAATAAATAAAGTTGGATACTTTATTTGTAGTTAATCTATAGCTGCGGTCAATTCCGTAATTTATGGCGATCTTATCTTGGATCATTTATATGGTGATATGAGAATGGAGACAGCTTGTATGATGTGATCATATATATGAATCTCTCACTAATATCCGTTTCACGATGAGATTCATATATATTGACTAATGATAGCTATATGTAGGTGATTTTAATTCTGAGTGTCTTATCGACTCCTTCAGGTTAGATCATGGTCTTTGATATACCATGAGTGAGGTTGGAGTTGCATTCCCGATCAATATGCTCCGTATGTTGGGATCGCGGTTTGGCTTATGGCTAGGAATGTTTGTACACAATAGTGAAATCCACTCCTTCTTATGAGAAGTAGATGGTAGTTCCCTTAAGGGTTGATTCGGGGTTTGGACAATATGAGCGCTCTCCTAATTCCATGAGGACATAGGATTTATTATCCATTAGAGAATCAATTGTACTTAAAGGATATATGTAATTAGAGGGGTATAACAGATATTATGACCTAGCTCTAATTATGAACTACCGTGGAGGATCACACCATATGTAATAGCTATATCGATGGACACCGAGTTGTATCGGTCTGTGTAAAAGCGTCTACAATTGGGAGAGTGTAGCTTCAGGTTTTTAGTGGAATAACACTAGAATTAATAATCAAGGAATATTAATTAAAGAGTTTAATTAATGATTCTGATGATTATTGGAGCTCAAAATACTTTGGGTCCATTAGGTCCCCTTGGTAGCCCGATCGATTTATGTAATAAGGGTCACGGTTAATTGATTGGATTGTCCGGTTAATTGATTGGATTGTCCAATTAATTGTGTTACGAAAGTGACACGTATTCATTCGGGAATTAATTGAATAATGAGATTATTTAATTAATGAATAGTAATGATTATGTGTAATTAAATAATTAGATTATTTAATTGTGTAATTAATCATTAGTTGGAGGGTGTTGATTGATATTTAATTATTTTAAAGACAAGATAATTTGATTATTTTATTTTTATTAAATTAGATATTTAATTTTGAATTTAAAGAGTTTGAATTCAAAACAAATCGATTAATATGTTTAAAGATATGAGATATTTTAAAAGTTTTAAATTGTTTAGATTTATATATATGATATATATGTTTTAAATATCGAGATAAGATAAGAACAATCAACATAGATATCGACGACATATTAGTGTTGGTATCAAATGGAAAGTGAAAAGAAAGTATGCGTGATACAACAACACTGATATGCACACATCATGGTTTTTATAAGGCAATATGCTTGCTCTGTTATTTTAAAAGAAAAGTGCAAGGGTATATCCTTGGGTGCTTGAATGAAAGAGAGAAAATATTTTGTGTGAAAGAGTTGTGCACTGGTACATAAGAAAGAGTTTCTTCAATTATCTTTACTTCCCCTATTCAAGTTCTTGAGACCGTGGCACGTCCAAACGTAGTTACCAGTCCCGGATATAGCAAGGAAGATCGAGTGGTTCAGACAGGAATATATCGTAAAGTGAATGAGTCTCTAAACGTTGGTAAGATTGGTTCAGACATGAGCATATCGTAAAGTGATGGAGCCTCTAAACGTTGGTAAGATTTTCTTCTTCTGATTTTATTGATCACGATTTCCTGTGTATACATATTGTATGTATGAGTTTCAAAAATAATTACGATCCTAAGCTTACTGGTTCCAGATTATGATATGTATAAAAAAAATTAAAACCTAATTCCGTTGCGTTACCAGTGAACGGGGTTCCAACAATTGGTATCAGAGCCAATTTTTTTTAGAACAGGAAATTGTTTTCGATACTTCTATGTGTATGATTGTGTAGGCATGATTTAAATTAATTGTATGATGTTTTTGTATGTATATTATATTTGTTAATTTAAAAAAAAATGATTGATCGTTAATTATATGGTACTGTGGATTTAGGGTTCATGAGTTGTATAATATTTTTATTATTTATAATTTTTACTGTTATTGTAATGTAAAAGAAAATGTAACCTATAAATGAAGAACTGAAAACACGCGCGATAGAGGTACTATTCACCGGACACTGCTCATGTGGTACTGTTCACGACACTGTTCATATTGTCTTGCACGGTTCCGTTGGCAAGTGTTGCCTAGTGCGTTCGGTGCATATTTTCTATTTCGGATTCATGTGATGAATCAGAGTGACTTGAAGAGACTGGAAAACTCAAAAATTACAAGAAGACCAATGAATGCCTTTGGGGTATTTTTATAATTTTAGATTCTAATTTTTTTAGGTTAAATAATCCACAGTACTCTGTCAATTCATATATGTTTTATATTATGTGATGATAAAAGCATTGTCATACATACGTATTTCATTTAGATTAGATGTGCCTACACAAATATATTTGATATGTCATACATGCATCATAGCATAATATTTTATGTATTTTTTAAATGTGATTAAAATGGGTAAATCCATAATTGGCTATAAAAATGAGATTAGTTTTTTAAAAGTTAAAAAACTTGATAATTCTCATTAAATATTAATCTACTTATTGAAGAGTTTAATAAGTTAGATTAACATGGTCATTTATTGTAATTAGGATTAATATGGTTACTAACCTAATAATAAATGAACCGAATAAAGTGTTAGAGTTTTAATAGTTAAAACTTGGTAAACACTAACATAATAATCTAACCTTAGTAAATAGTTTACGAAAGCATATAGATTAGATTTTTAATTGTTAAAAATCATTAATAATTTATTAGTTAATTAGAATTTGATTCTAATTAGTTAATGCGCTAGATAACTTGATTAAAGTTAGCCGTTTGATCCTGTATAGTTTAGGTGCATTAACGAATAATAGAAAACCCTATTTATAAAACAGTGAGTGAGAGAGGGATATATTACATATATCCCACAGTCTCCATCATTAGTTCAACACAGTGAGATTCGAGTGGGGCATCGTGACGACTTTGCTTTCGTCCTCCCCGAGGAGGATTTCCACAAAGATCAATACCAATGTTGATTTCCTAACGGATAGGATTTCTGAGGGTATTTCAGGATTGACCGACCCTAAGACGGTAATTCTCTAGTTAAGCTCGTGTGATATGAAATGGTGGGTTACACTCATGAAGGTTTTGATTAAGTTTGTTAATTTAAAACATGACCGAATAAAACGATGGTTGAATGATATGGAATAAGAGTTATTCTAGAATATCATTTGATTAAGAATGTCTCGGTCTAACATGCAAAGACTTGACCGACCCTGAGGCTACACTTATTTGTGGTAAGTTGGATTGTCGTGGTATAGTAACTAGTTTTAGGGTAGTTCTAGTTCGTTAAACATGTGCATGCATCATGTTTACATTTATGCCAAAGCACTTGCACTTGTTTTAAATAAATGACTGAATGAATATTTTATTTATTCCAGCAATAATGTCTTCTGCATTACTTCAAATTCTCGTAAATGACAAACTAACTGGTGATAACTACAATAAGTGGAAACTTAACATTAATGTAATTTTTGTCACCAAAGACCTCAAGTTTGTGCTTACGGAGGAATGTTCTCCAGCGTTTGCTGCCAATGCCGCATGAACTGTTCGTGAGGCATACGAGCGATAAGTCTCATCTGATGAGAATGCCCGAACATATTTGTTGGCTTTTTTGACATACGTGCTTGTCACAAAGTACGAAACAATAACTTCAGCATTCGAAATCATAGAGTCAATGCAAGCTATGTTCGGGCAGCCCTCCGAGCAAAAGTGACACGAAGCTGTCGTTCCGCTATGCTCGCTCGCATGAAGGATGGTACATCAGTTCAGGAACATGACCTAAGCATGATGTCCTACTTCGACACGGAAGAAGTCAATGGCGGGGCCATTGACGAACCTAGTCAAGTGAGCATCATACTGACGACTCTTTCAAAGAGTTTCGATCAGTTTGTAGGAACTACGTGATGGATAAGTTAAGGTTCAGTCTCACACAGTTGCTCAATGAGCTTGCTACCTTTGAGTCCTTAACTAAGGATTGCAAGGGCAAGACCGGTGAGGTAAATGTTGCCGAACCATCTTCCTCTAATAATAAGAAGAGAAAGAGGTCTGTTGGGAAGGCCAAGGGTAAGCCCAAATCTAAGAAAGCCCAAATCAAGAAGAAGTCCAAGAAAGGTAAATATGATTTACTTGTTCTTGAGTAATGTTTAGTGGAAGATGATTTTTCACCCTGGATAGTTGATTCGGGGGCCACTAACCATGTTTGTTCTTCTTTACAATAGACTTATTCTTAGACACAGCTAGAGGAGGGAGCCTCATCAATGCGTGAGGGGTGAGGGGATGTCGTGTCGGCACGAGTAGTGGGCACAATCAGATTACATTTTTTGTAATAATTATATATTGTTGGACAATGTATTTTATATTCCTGGATTTACACGGAATTTGATTTCTGTTTCGAAGTTGTTATAACAAAAATATTCTGTTTCTTTTTATATTAAGTCTGTTATTATTGGAAATAGGGATGTCAAAAAGGGTCGGGTCTAGAGGGTTTGGCCTTTACCCGCTTGTTGTGGTCCGGGTTTAAACCTGGATTACATTATTAAAAAGTCTAGACAGTATGGGCTTTTAAAAACCCTCATCAGTTACGGGATGGTTATGGGTTTAGATCAGGGTTTATTTCAAGCCCACAAATGACCCATACAAAAAATAAAATTAGTTTTTTTTTTCAAAAACCTTCTCAGCATCTCTCAATCTCTCATCTCTGATCACCACTCACCGGTCACCACCTCTTTTCTCATATCCATCAGCCATCACATATATCTTCCACTGCCGTCGACACGACCCATCTTCCGCCGCCGTCGACACGTTCGCATCATCGACGATCTCTCTCTCTCTACCTTCTTTCTCTATCTCAATCCATCTCGATCTCCCGCCGACCACCGTGAAATCCAAGATTCATGGTGGCTTATGGTGGTGGTTTGATTTCGGTGGTGGGAGAGGTTTTTGGGTTGGGTTTTGGTGGTGGGAGAGGGTTTCTTGATGGGCGGTCGTTGGGGATGTTCGACTTCTGCTTTGGCGGCGGCAATGGTTACTGGTTCACCGACTGGTGGCGGTCTTGGAAATGAGATCTGAGAAAAGGATAGGAGAGAGAAAGAGAGAAAAATTTAGGGTTTGTAATATTAAAATTTTAATTTCTGTTAATATTAATAATTTAAATGTTTATTTTTTTTATTATTTTTTTATTATTATTTTGAGATATTAATTTTTTAATTTCTACTAATATTTATTAATTAAAATATATTTTTTAAAATTTTGAATCCAAATCCGGTTCAATAGATTTACTTATCAAAAAACTATATGGCTGTGTTGCAATTTAAAAATTATTCTATTTGGATTGAGTTGGAAAATTTGTTCTATTTGGATTAATTGTATTAATAGAATTTTTAATTAATTTGGTTTGTAGAAATTGAGACCCAATGAATTAAAAAATGTGTAACAAAATTTGGATCCAAATCCGATAAAAAAAATGTGTTAAAAATATTCCGGTCAAAAAAATATGGGTAAAAAAACGAATCTAAATTCGAATCCAAATTCGAGTCGAAATATGTTAAAAATCTGGGTAAAAAAATGTGAGACCGAATTTGGATCTAAATCCGTCTCAATATTCGGATCTAATCCGGATTACAAACTCACACTATGATAATAATATGGGTAAAAGGGCGGGCTTGGGTTTTACCCTCTTTTCTGTGGGCCCCCAGCCCATATAAGAATATTATGTATGTGGGTAAGGTTTAAACCCTTTTAATTTTTTAGGGTTTTTTGAGGGCTTAAGCCTAGTACGGCTTGGACCCTCAAATTGCCAACCCTAATCGGAAAGAATGGACTGAATATTTGTTCAAAAATTAATGAAAACAATTTGTATGTGTTAAGACCGTTTATACACACTACACTGCTCAACACCGAAATGTTTAAGGTTGAAAAATCAAAAACTAAACGACATAAAATTTCTCCAAATAATGACACATATCTTTGGCATCTAAGTCTTGGTCATATCATCCTTGACCAGATAGACAGACTAGTAAAAAGCGGACTTTTAAGTGAGTTAAAGGCTGGCACCTTACCTGTCTGAAATCTTATCTGGAAGGTAAGATGACTAAAAGACCTTTTACTAGAAAATGGCTAGAGCTAAAGAACCGCTAGAGCTTATACATACAAACGTCTGTGGACCGATGAATGTTAAAGCTAGGGGTGGTTATGAGTAGTATGTCACATTTTTAGATGACTACCTAAGATACAGATACGTCTATCTAATGCAACGAAAGTCGAAAGCATTTGAAAAGTTTAAAGAATTCCACGCTAAAGTTGAGAAAAAATTAGGTACGACTATCAAGTCGCTATGATCAGATCGTGAAGGTGAGTACTTTTACCAAGAGTTTGAAGACTTCATGGTCGAGCATGGGATAGTTTCCCAACTCACAGCTCCCGGTACACCTCAACAAAGTGGTGTAGCGGAAAGGAGAAATAGAACCCTGATGGAAATGGTGAGATCTATGATTAGTTTTTCATCATTACCAAATTCCTTCTGGGGATATGCATTACAAACAGCAACATACACTTTGAATGTAGTGACATCCAAATCTGTTCCTAAGACTCCCCTAGAGTTGTGGAATGGTCGTAAAGTTAGTTTACGACATTTTCGCATATGAGGGTGTCCAACACATGTGCTGAAGAAAAGAAGTGGAAAGCTAGACTCCAAGTTTGTGGTCAGTTTGTTTGTAGGATACTCCAAAGAGACCAGAGGTGGACACTTCTATAGTCCTAAGTATAGCAAAGTATTTGTATCAACAAATACAACGTTTTTATAGGACAATTATATTAGTGACCATAAATCTCGTTCTAAGATTGTATTGAATGAGTTGGAGCCTGGTGAGACTTGTGCTTCATCAATAAGAGTTGTTCATCTATAAACATATGAGAGTCAGATGGTTTCTGATTAGGATACATTACCACCTAGACGTGGTGAGGGGTTGTGAGACAACCTGAACTCTATTTAGGTATAGGTGAGAGGTAATGTGTTGTCTTTGTTGATAGTGTGGATGATCTATTGACATTTAAGAATGCAATAGAAGATTCTGATAAAGAGGAATGGCTTAAAGCCATGAATCTCGAGATGGAGTCTATGCACTCCAACTCAGTCTGGGATCTTGTTGATTTACCGGATGGGGTAAAACCCATAGGGTGTACGTGGATCTATAAGAAAAAGAGAGTAGTAGATGGAAAGGTAGAGACCTTCAAAGCAAGACTAGTGGCTAAGGGTTATACCCAAAAATATATGGTCGATTATGAAAAGACCTTCTCGCCAGTGGCCATGTTTAAGTCTATTTGGATTCTCTTATCCATTACCGCCTATTTCGATTATAAAATTTGGTAAATGGAAGTCAAGACTGTATTCTTGAATGACAATCTTGACGAGAGCATCTATATGATGCAACCAGAGGGATTTGTGTCTCCAGATCAAGAGCAAAAGGTTTGCAAGCTGCAAAGGTCCATCAATGGACTTAAGCAAGCATCTAGATCTTGGAGCATTAGGTTTGATGATGTGATCAAAACCTATGGCTTCTAGCAGAACGTCGATGAGCCTTGTGTCTACAAGCGCATCATTGACAAGAAAGTAGTTTTCTTGGTCCTATACGTAGATGACATCCTAATCATTGGCAATGATGTGGGAGTGTAATCTGATGTAAAGAGATGGCTGGCTAGCCAATTCCAAATGAAAGATTAGGAGAGATGAGTTATATCCTAGTAAGGGATCGAAAGAAGAAACTCATTGCATTGTCTCGGACATCATATATCGATAAGATTCTTATGCGATTTTCGATACGGAACTCTAAGAAAGGTAATTTACCTTCCAGGTATGGAGTTCACTTGTTTAAGGAACAGTGTCCTAATACACCTCACGAAATTGAGGATATGAGAAGAGTACCCTATGCATCGACAGTAGGTAGTCTCATGTATGATATGTTAAGCACGAGACTGGACATCTGCTATGCAGTATGAATAGTTAGCAAATACCAGTCCAACATAGGAGTAGATCATTGAGTTGCAGTCAAGACTATTCTCAAGTATCTTCGGAGAATGAGAAACTATATGCTAGTGTATTCCGGATATGATTTGATCTCGTTAGAATACACGAATTCTGATTTTCAATCAGACATGGAATCTAATCAGACATGGAATCTAGGAAATCCATGTCTGGATCAGTATTCACCCATGGTGGTGGAGCCATTGTGTGGAGAATTATCAAGCAATCTTGCATTGTTGACTCCACCATGGAAGTCAAATATGTAGCCGCTTGTGAAGTTGCTAAAGAGGCTATTTGGCTCCGTAAGTTCTTGAGTGATCTGGAAGTTGTTCCAGATCTGGATAGGCGTATCATACTTTATTGTGATAACAATGGTGTCGTGGCTAATTCCAAAGCACCAAGAAGCCACAAGAGAGGGAAGCATATGAAGAGAAAGTATCATCTCATTAGAGAGTAGTGCAGAGAGGAGATGTGATTATCCCAAAGATAGCCTCACAAGACAATCATGCTGATCCATTTACGAAGATCTTACCGGCTAAAGTGTTTTTGGGTCACCTAGATGGTCTAGGGTTACGAGACATGCCTCACATGCTTTAGTGCAAGTGGGAGATTGTTAGGGTTTATGCCCCAAAGATGTAATTTGTAAATGGATTTATGAAATAAATAAAAGAAAAAGTTCATTTCATTCTTGTTGTGTTATTTATTTTATAACTTGTGCGTATATTTAACATCCAAGTTTGTCGGATGTAATCTCGAACTGTGTATATGAGTGTCATATACAGATGGATACAATAAGAGACGTGCAATCTAAAGAGTCCGTAGATAGCAAATAAAGCTGAGTACTTTATTTGTGGTTAATCTATAGATGCGATCCATTTCGTAATGTACGGTGATTCTATCCTGAATCATTCATATGAATATATGGGAATGGAGACACCTTGTATGATGTGATCATATCGGACTAGGCCATGATCTATATGAATCTCTCACCAAAATTCGTTTACCGATGAGATTCATATATATCTACTAATGATGGGTATATGTGGGTGATCTTAATCCTGAGTGTCTTATCGACTCCTTCAGGTTAGGTCGTGGTCTTTGATATACCATGG
Source organism: Dipteronia dyeriana (assembly GCA_032871835.1). Classification (NCBI taxonomy): domain Eukaryota; kingdom Viridiplantae; phylum Streptophyta; class Magnoliopsida; order Sapindales; family Sapindaceae; genus Dipteronia; species Dipteronia dyeriana. The sequence goes on from CM065300.1 coordinate 42,046,972, forward strand.
GTGAAGTCGGATGCAGTTCCAGATTAATATACTCTGAATGTTGGGATTACGGTTTGGCTTGTGGCTGGGAAGGTTTGTACACAACAGTGGAATCCACTCCTTCTTATGAGACGTAGATGGTAGTTCCCTTAAGGGTTGAATCGAGGCTTACACAATATGAGCGCTCTCCTAATTCCGTGAGGAAATAGGATTTATTGCCCATTAGAGAATCGTCGGTACTTAAAGGATATATGTAATTAGAGGAGTATAACGGATATTATGACCCAGCTCTAATTATGAACTACTGTGGAGGATCACACCATATGTAATAGCTATATCGATGGACACTGAGTTGTATCGGTCTGTTTAAAAGCGTCTACAGTTGAGAGAATGCAGCTTCAGGTTTTTAGTGGAATAACACCGGAGTTAATAATCAAGGAATATTAATTAAAGAGTTTAATTAATGATTCTGAGGATTATTGGAGCTCAAAATATTATGAGTCCATTAGGTCCCCTTGCTAGCTCTATCGATTTAGGTAACAAAGGTCACTGTTAATTGATTGAATTGTCCAATTAATTGTGTTACGAAAGTGACATGTATTCATTGTGGAATCAATTGAATAATAAGATTATTTAATTAATAAATGATAATGATTATGTTAATTAAATAATTAGATTATTTAATTGTGTAATTAATCATTAGTTGGAGGGTGTTGATTGATATTTTTTTAAGGATAAGATAATTTGATTATTTTATTTTTATTAAATTAGATATTTAATTTTGAATTTAAAGAGTTTTAATTCAAAACAAGTTGGTTAATATCTAAAAGATTGAAATTGATTAGTTTTAACAATATATATATATATATATATATGTTTTAAAATATTGAGATAAGATAAGAACAACCAACATAGATATGTTTTAAAATATTGAGATAAGATAAGATCAATCAATATAGATATCGACGACTTATCAGTGTTGGTATCAAATGGAAAGTGAAAAGCAAGTATGCATTATACAACAACACTGATATTCACACATCATAGTCTTTTTTAAGGCAGTATGCTTGCTTTGTTATTTTAAAAGAAAAGTGCAAGGGTATATGCTTGGGTGTGTGAATTAAAGAGAGAATATTTTATGTGCAAGAGCTATGCTCTGGTACAGAAGAAAGAGTGTCTTCAATCTCTCTACATCCTCCGTGCAAGTTTCTGAGACCGTGATGCGTCCACACATAGTTACCAGTCCAGTGAAATAGCGAGGAAGATCCAGTGGTTCAGACAGGAGCATATCGTAAAGTGAAGGAGCCTCCAAACGTTGGTAAGATTGGTTCAGACAGGAGCATATCGTAAAGTGATGGAGCCTCCAAATGTTGGTAAGGTTTCTTCTTCTGATTTTATTCATTACAATTTCATGTGTATACATATTGTATTTATAAGTTTCGAAAATAATTACGATCACAAGTTCACTGGTTCGAGATTATGATCTGTATTTAAAAAAAACCTAATTTTGCTGCGTTGCCAGTGAACAGGGTTCCAACAGGTTTGTATACAATAATGGAATCCACTATGTCTTATGAGAAATAGATAGTAGTTCCCTTAAGGGTTGATTCAGGGCTTGAACAATATGAGTGATCTCCTAATTCCGTAAGGAATGTGGGATTTATTGTTCATTAGAGAATTAATGATACTTAATGGAAATATATAGTTAGAGGGGTATAACGGACATTATGACCCAACTATAATTATAAACTACTTGTGGATGATCATATCATATGTAATAGCTACATCGATGGACACCGAAAATTATTGGTTGTATAAAAACATCAATAGTTGAGAGAGTGCAGATTCGGGTTTTAGTGAAATAACACCGAAGTTAATAATCTTGAAATATTAATTAAAGAGTTTAATTAATTAGTTCTAATTAGTATTGGAGTTTAAAATAATATGGGTTCATTCGGTTCCCCTGCTAGCCTGATTGATTAAGGTAACAAGAGTCATGTTAATTAATTGGATTGTCCAATTAATTGTGTTACGAAAGCAACACGTATCTATTCGAAAATTAATTGAATAATGAGATTATTTAATTAATGATTATTAATGATTATGTTAATTAAATAATTAGATTATTTAATTTTGAATAAAAATAAGATAATTTGATTATTTTATCTTCATTAAATTAAATATTTAAAATTTGAATTTAAAAGAGTTCAATTCAAATAAAAACAAACAAATTAATTAATATCTTGAAAGATATCAGATCTCTTAAAAGATTTGATTAATTAGTTTAATATTTAAATTTGATTTTAAAAGAGTTTAAATTCAAATCAAAATGGAAACAAATTAATTAATATCTTTAAAGTTATCAGATATCTTAACAGATTTGATTAATTAGTATTATTAATATATGATATATGTTTTTTTTAAACGCATAGCACAACATACGTTCAGAATTGAGAGTCAATTTTTGAACGTAGAATAAAAAGAGAGAAAACTTAGAATGGTTCTAGGCTTTTTTAGAAAGAAAAAAAAATTATTCTTCTTCTTCTTCTCTTCATCCTCTTTGTTCTTGAGTATCGTGATGTGCCCACACGTTGTTGCCAATCGCGGGACATAACTATGAAGATCTTGTGGTTCAAATCAGGAAACTGATCGAAAAAGAAGATGGAAAAAAGGAGCCGTCAACCGCTGGTATGAAATAGTTTCATCTCCTTCTTATTGTTTTCATTTATATTGTACAAATGGGTTAGTTGATGATTGCATAAAATAAAATTTAAAATCCTTCCGCTACACAATCTGTAACCCTAGGCACCTACAATAGAGACTTCACTTAATGATGTGATAAATAAGGAACATAAGAATGATAACGAAGATCATGATCAACTTATGAATGCGAATGATAACGAAGAACTGAATCAACCTATCAATGAGAGTGAACATGAAGAACCGAATCAACATGTGAATGAGGAAGATAATGAAGATATTCAAAATGTGGATTTAAGTGAAGAACTTGTATTTCCATTAAACATTGATGATCCATGAAATTGGGATACAATTCATCAAAATGTTAGAGACTTTATGGTTGAAAAGGGGTCAAAAAGAAACAATGATGTCATCTTTCCTAAAGATAACTTGGGTAAACATTTTTCTTCCTCATATTACATTAAAAATTTATCAAATGGGGAGAAACAAGACAGAAAGTGGGTGGTATATTCAGTTTCTTTGGACAAAGCATTTTACTTTTGTTGTAAGTTGTTCAAACAAGATAGAAGCGATACTTAATTAGGCCAATTGGCCAATGATGGATTTAAAGATTGGAAGAATATTAGTGTGAGGCTCACTAGTCACGAAACTAGTAATGAACACATTGGTTGCATGAGTAGTTGGTTTCAATTGGAAAGAATACTGCAAAAAAAAAAACGATGAAAGAGTGTAAGAACAAATCAACAATGAGAGAGAAAATTGGAGGCAAGTTTATTAAGGATACTTACTATTGTGAAAACACTTGCGAAAGATAATTTGGCATTTCGTGGAGATGATGAGAAGCTTCATCAGGAAGACAATGGATTTTTTTTATATATAAATGGGAGGGATGATTGTTGAATTTGATCCAGTAATGTAAGAACATAGTCGACGTATTTTATCGCATGCAACTCATTACCATATTTGAGTCACTGAATCCAAAATGAGATTCACTAAAATAAAAAAGGTCTATTGGGACAAAATTTTTTTCTTCCTAGTAGCCCAAAGTTCGCTCTTATAGACCTATTAATGAAAATTCAAATTCATCCTTAAAGAGTACCTATTGTGACGAATCATAAATACATTAAAAATTTTGTCATTTTGGGATGAAATAATAGATATACTATTGGGACGATTTATTTCGTCCCTATAGATTTTTTAAAGGGAAAAATAAATCATCCATTATAGCTCTTCCATCACTGTCTTTGGTGGTGAATGGTAGCCTTTACCACCGGACCACATGGTTCAATTTTTTAATAGTTGCCTAATATTTATATATAACCTATATAGGTTGATAAATTTTCATTGATGATTTTAAATCAAACTCTTATCGGAAAAAATAATTGTATGATAAATTTAAATTTTATTCTACTAGTCAAAAATTTAATTTCAAAGATGGTTGTGCACATCCCTTCCACACCTAGTGGTCAGGGGTTCTAGTCTCATTATGTGCATTTTATAAGCATGTGTGAGTAGTTTTCTCCCAGTTTGTGGGAGCAGCCTCTCTTCGGTTGTAAGAGTTGTAGTCCATATGTAACATCTCCACAATAGTCAGAGTAGTATTTTGTGTCGTGCTTGCATGAGAGGTTTGACCAATAAGGTTGCGTTTTAATTTTGATATGCAAAACAACATTCATTGCTTTTTAAATTTGAAATCCAATGAATGCGTTTCAAATTTGAAAAGAAGGGATTTATTGTATTGGGAAATAGAAATATGTATCATTAATTTGAATTGAAGAGATCAAATGGTGACCGGTTGATGGGTTTAAAGGTGGACAGTAAGTTAAAATATCATGTGCTAAGCATGTGCCACTTAAAATTGTATGCTATCATGTTGTACCAAAAGGCAGCCCATATATATATGGTTTCAAAGGGTGTAAATATTTCTAAAATATTAAAAAGAAATCAAAAGTTTAAAAGGGTTAATTGTACTAACTCACCCTTAATTTATTAAATCTAGCAAAATTTCAAAAATACACCATAAATTAACACAAACATCCCTTGTTGTAAAATCAATCTGTTAACTTTAGCAGTTGACTAACCTTGACCCTTAGAAAGCCATATATTCCCCTATCACATCATCCCAAATATATAAAATATATTTTAGTAAAAAATTAAAAATTTATTATTATTATTTTTAAAATAATCTACTAATGATGGATCTCAACCACCAAAAGAAACAAGAGATCTCTGACGATCTCCTCATATTGAAAGAGATCATCCTTGTTCTTCTCCAACTGGAGGAGATCGACCTTCTGTTGTTAGTAGAATAGGCTCTTACACAGGACTAGTCTGGAGAATTTGGAGGCTCAAGACGACGTATAAAAATGAGGCTCCCGAGTCCCGACTTTCAATATATGTTTACTTGATTTTTTTTCTCTAGTAAGTACTTATAAAAAATCATTATAATAACTAAAAATCAAAACTGCAACACAACAAAATAGAAAATAAAAAGTCACTGAAATAAAAATTTTATAATTACATCAAATAATATATCACTTAAATATTACTCATCTCACATTTTCAGTAGTAAAAGTAGGGGTGGGCATAAAAATCGGAACCCAACTGAACCAAACCTAACCGAACCGAAAAAGGGTGTTTGGTTCGGTTTTATACAGCAATTCGGTTCAATTCGGTTCGAACGGAATGAACCGTATTGATTACGGTTCAGTTTCAGTTTAGGATCTTTAAAACCGACCTGAACCGTATGAACCGACATATATAATAAAAAAAAACCCTAATTTTTCTCATTCTTTCAATTTCAGACAACCAGACCTCAGCCCTCTATCGCTCAAATGCTCAAGTCTCCACTCACAGCTCTCTCTCTTCCACCACTTCTTCAAACAGTCAACCCATCAGAAATCTCTCTTCCGCCTGCAATCGTCTCTTCCACGGTTCCATATTTCCGCGACTTTCACCTTTAGAGTCCCGACTTCCGTCGACAATCGCCTCTTTAAGGTATTTTTCTTTTTTCCGATCTAGATTTTTTCTCTAATTTTTTCCCTCTTTCTTATCTATTTTGATCTGATGACTTTGATTTATATATATATATATATTTTATATGTTTTTTTTAATGAATCAAGATGGATGTGTGAATGTGTTTGTTTTGCTATGAGGGGTTCGAGCTTGCTCTGTTTTAATGACACTGACATGATAGGTGTTGGTGATTTCGGTTGTGAAATTGTTCGTATGCAGCTAAACTAAATTGGATGTTTTATGTCTCTAAAACCTAATTGTCTAATTACAAACTTATAATCACTCTATTTGTAGTTATGATTTCAAAAGACACATATTGTTGATATAATTAACCATGGATACCTATCAGTCTCTTATCCGTAAACTGTATTGAACACATAGTTTGGATATGTTATGTATTGATAAAGTCTTCAAGCTAAGCCTTTAGATTTTTTTACACTTTTCTTTGTTGTTTGGTCTATTTTGTCTTAGAGTTGTCCAAGTGACAATCTAATATTAGAGAAGACTTGGTATGCATGATTTAGTGGATTCCAACTTTGGTTTTTGTTGTTGTTGTTGCTGTTTTTTAAAAGAAATTACTATGTCAAAGAAATTCAATTAATTCAAAGACATGTCGGTGTATGTTTTGCTATGTCTTCTAAGTTTCTCTGCGCTGCCTGTTGCCAAGGGGTCTGGTTGGTGTTTGGGTTTTTTTGTTGTGTTGTTGTGTTTGTGTGGTGCAGCTGGTGCTTCTGTTTTTTGTTTCCCCTTGGTTGCTTGGTTTGGCTCCTAGTGGCTCTTAATAAAGTTATCATTAAAAAAAAAAGATAATGTATTACAGTATTAGTTTATATTTGGTTGCTTGTTGTAGTAATGAATTTTTTTATTATTGTGTTTTGATTATTGGTTTTGTTGTTTAATTTATTATTTTCTTGTTTTTATGTGTATTTGGATTTTAGAATGTCAATGATCTAATTTAGTTATTTACTTTGATTTTAAAGGATGGAAATTGACCCTAATACGACTTATTCATCAGAGGAGAATTCATGTTCACAATCTATATATAATTGGACTGATATTTTATTCTATTAACTATGTAATTGGATTGATATTTTGGACAACTATGTATAATTGGATTGTATGTTGGATTATGCGTGTGAATTGCGATCATATTTTATTTTAGATTGCATTTTGGACAGCTATGTAATTGGACTGATATGTCATATGTTATTCTATTACAATTATGTAATTAGATTGATATTTTGGACAACAATGTAAGTGGATTGTATTTTGGACTGATGTTTTACTCTATGTAATTGAAGTTATCTGGATTCAATTTCTGGACAACTATTGAATTTTGAATTTTTAATACTTTTGAATTTTGATTGATTTGAACTGTATTTATATTTGTATTTAAGCTTATGTGTAAATTAATATGGACAAAATTTGATTATGTAAACAATATTTCAATCTAAATTTGGACTGAATCAATTGTCTAAAGGTCCAATCACAATAAGTGAATAATTGCTGCTAAAAGGTAAAAATGAAATGAAGATTAAAAAAAAAGCAGAAGCCCAATAGGCCCAAAACTGAATTGAACCGAACCGAACCGAGAAAAGGGTGTTCGGTTCAATTCGGTTTTGGGGTTTAATATGGTTCAAACCGATTCACATATTCAAAAACCGAATTTAATTTGGTTCAATACGGTTTTGGCCAAAACCGAACCGAACCGCGCCCACCCCTAAGTAAAAGTACTACTTAAACTTACGTAATTAAGGTTTTCCAATGGATAATATAGCTAAGTCATTCAATCTTATTTGTGACATAGTTGACCAAAGATAGGAGTTAATCAACTTCAACTTTAAAAAGCTTCTTTCCGCGAAAGCAACTGTGACCGGTATAGTTAACAAAATTCTATAAGAAATCCATGCATTTGGAAAGCAACTGTCCATTTCTGTCAGATAATTCAACACTTCAGTTGCCTTTTTTGTTTCCTTTGCTAAACTTTCTTTCAAAATTTGTAAATCTAAAAATAAATCTATCCCATTAATATCTGAAACTCTATCATATTTCATCAAATCTTCAAGATTGGAATAGTAATTCTTCAATCTATCATTGGTTATGGACTTTAACTTCCTCAAATCATATAAAAACCCAAAAGTTTCTTCTTAGTTTTGAAATTGTTCAAACCTATTTTTTAATGAAGAAAGTGTTTGATCAACTATATAGATGACATAATTGAGTTTAAAGGATTCTATGGCAGATTGTCACATCTTCATTAGCATTATCGTTAAACTGTTTTTTTCTTCGAATGATGCATTTTTCTAGAAATACGGCTTCAATTTCCATCTCATTTGCAATCTCTTTCTCTATATTTCTCAAGATAGAAAATAATATTTTTAAAATTGTTTAATAACAACATCAATATGCTTGTCTTCATTTTGTAGAATTTTGTCAACAAAATTAATAGCAAACAATAAATTGTACCAAATGATCATGCCAAACAAGAACTCAAAATTCTCAAATTCATATGTTACTATGGACTCGGCTTCACTCTTTGTTTTGGGATCTTCACTAGTTTCTACCAAGTGAGCTAAAACATCTCTTATTTGTGGAGATGGTTTATTATGGCTTTAATACTTTTCACACGACTTTCTCACCGTGTTCTGATAATGGCTTAAGCGTGAAACCTTCCATATAATCTTTAAAAAAATTCCATCGCTTTGTGGAAGATGAGAACAAGGAATATATTCGTTGCACCACTCCAAAAAAAGATTTAGTTTTAGCACAACAATTAGCCATATTATAAAGTGCAAGATTAAGACCATGACAACCGCATAGAATGTATAATACTTTAGGAATTATTTCAAGTAATCTTTTTTGTACACCTTTGTATTTCCCTCTCATATTAGATCCATTGTCATATTCTTGCCCTCTTATATCACCAATGTCAAGCTGAAGAGTGCTTAATGCATTTGTAAGCACATAAAAAAGTCCAAGTCTAGATGTATCATCTACCTTTAAGAATTCTAAAAAGAATTCTTCTACAACAATAGGACTTGATGAAATATCCATACATTATATTACAAGAGACATTTGTTCCTCATGAATTTCATTCGGAGTACAGTCAAGTATAATTGAAAAACATTTCGCATCCTTAACTCTTGAAATAATTGATTTTTTTATCTCACTTGCTAACATTTATACTCTACGAGAAAATTGGGCTATAGGGACGAAATTTATTGGGGTGAATTTTATTCATCCCAATTGAACGTTTATTGGGACGTAATAACATATTTGTCCCAAAAAATTTCCTAAAAAAGACAAACCTGAAGAGACTTTTAGGGGTGAAAAATATTTGCCTCCAATAGAATGTCTATTGGGATGAAAAAAAAATTTCATCCCAAAAAAAGTTCAAAAATAACGAGACTTTTATGGACAAAAGTAATTTGTCCCAATAGGATGTGTATTGGGACGAAATAAATCATTCGTCCACGAAAATTATTCGTCCCTAAAAAGTTTGACATTTTTTTTTAAAAGAAAAGAAAAGAAAAATAAAAGAAATTATAAATGTTATTTTATTAAGACAAAAATAATATTTATTGTTGATAATGATTTATTGAGATTGTATTTTTTATTTTTTATCTTTATTATTTTAAGTTTTTCCTATTAGACAAATATCATAATCAAATTTGATTCACTTTTTTATATTAACTACTATAGATTAATTCAAAAAACTACGAAAAATTATATATGTTTTATAAATATGATAAATAAAAATCTAAAATACAAAACTACTTTTTTAAAAAGTTGTTGTACATTTATCCTTCTTTTTGTGATAAGAATTCAAATATTACATTTGTCGATTAAATTGAAAAATGTAAAGAAAGTCTCTATATTCTGTGCACGATTAACGATAGACCATTTCATCTGACAATATATGATTTGAAAAAATAGTTTAATTAATTACTACAATAAACATTTTTTTAACAAGAAAAGAAATTATTAAAATTAATCTACAAAAAAAAAATCATATATAGAGGTTATATATAAATAGTATACTTTAATTAATAAATTCGAAGCGGTAGCAAAGTGGATAAGTTTTGTTTCAGTTTCAGGTGAGTAGTTCGATGCTGATGGTGAACGAAACATTCAACACCTCAGTTGAAGCACCTAAAGGAGAATTTGGTGTCTTTCTGGTCAGTAATGGAAGCAATCGTCCCTACCTTTATTCATTACTAATGGAATATTCTTCACTATTTTACTAAAAATGGAACGAAAGGATCATGAAGGACCAGACCAACCAAGAGATCGGATCAGATGAAAGGGAGAGAGAACTACTATTGAAAGAACGCGAATCGCCACTCCTCATTCTTCATGTATAGAATCTTATACCGAAACTTAATCCACAGCAATCGATGAACTGAGCCTAAGCCCACCTGCTGCTGCTTTCGTCTAGATCTGCAGGAACAGCTGTAACAGAAAGGGCAGCAGCTAAGCCCATTGAATCTCGAGAGCAGGCATCTACTGGAGGGGAATTGGCATACTCTGATCTAGGATTCGACTTTGCCACACAACTCCAAAAGACAGAGGTATATTTCGCAGCTGCCCAAAGAGTGAGAAGCTCTATGATATTGTGGGTGTCAGGCGGGGAAGGCTATATCATGAGTAAAGGGGTTCTGGAAGACTTATCTAAGGTTTTGAATCCTTTGTCTCTTCCAGATTGGTGACCCGGATAGAAGGAAGAGAAGGAACGGAAGCACCCCCAAGCCCACTCATCGCCCACCCCCATATGCTCCGATCACTAGCGCATCCAGGCCCCCGGCGCCCAGCTAGTCTGTCAGATGGGAAGAACTAGTTTGGGTTCAGAATGGGCCTAACAAAAAAAGACAAACAGGCGTATATACTAAGAGTTGCTTTCCCATGAGCACATGAAATAGATTCTATGAGTAAGGTTCTTCCGAGGGTTATGATGAGAGTGAGCTGGTGGTGGGTGGGTAGTGTGACGATAGGGTTCCAAATGAACCAGGACGAAATACTTCGTATCTTTGTTATTTCGTCCATATAGGTAGTCTTTAGGGACGAATTTTAATTTTCTTATCAAAGAACCTATTGTGACCCACCTGATACGACGTAATTCGGGACGAATTTACTCATGAAATCGTAAATGTGGGGAGAAATCTCTACTGAAGTGGGAGTTGCATTCTTGATTCGTTCTTGTAACCATTGATCTAATAGTTTAATAAAATATTATCTTATAAATATTTTTTAATAGTCATTCGTATATCATATAAAATAATTGTAAAGATTACTAGAACAAATTTAAATTATCTAGCAATAATTTTTTAAAATTTGTCCAGTACAATTTTAATTTTAATAAAAAAATAAATTTAATAACATATTTACATTATATATAAATAGTTTTGCATTATTTATCAAAGTTGAAGTTGTATAGTGTAATGGTTTGAACTCTACAATATTGAATGTAAAAAGACGAAAAATAATATTTCCAATAAAAATTAAAATTTTATAATATATGTCTATCATTTTTTTTTTGAAATACAACAACTGTCGGGATTTGGCGAGATTAATTAGACTAATCTACTTACGAATCTTGTGTTTATTCTATCGAACCTGCAAACAATATTTGGATTGGCTAATAAAATTTAATATGTTTAATGAATAAAGTGATCACATTATCTCATTATTTTCATATGTACAAACCTTTTACTGTTCATAATTCAAAAGTTGTGTTATGATTTGGTCTATGTAAAATAAACAATAAGGTTACAAATCTATATGAACACAATTATTTATAATCGATCACTATTGTTTATATGCAATCACAATACAGTTATAAATCAAAGTGATCACAATACTACATATTCGATCAAACATGCATCACTTTTGTTTTATTTTTTGAAATTTTTAAGTTGAACGGATCACTCAGCTGATATAATCAGAGAGTGATCACGTTCTGGTTATAGTAATCACATATATATTTACGATCGTACGTACTCACCACATTCGTCTTTAAGATACATAAAATCCACAGTTTTCAATAATAATCAAAATTGGAAGTCCAATCACCACTAATATTGCTCATTATATCTTATATTTATCTACAGATTTGACATATATTAACGTGTAGGTTGTGATTAATAGCCTCCAGATAATCCACGGAATAACGTAAGAGATATCAGTAGGTTTCTCACCCAATTGGCTAATCTTAATAAAATAAATAGTCGTCCACCCATGCATGACTGCTAATTAATGAAATAATTTGTCTCTTCATCTATTCATATGTTCATTTGCTCATTTGTTCAACTGTTCATCTCTTCATCTGTTCATCTCTTTGCTCCCACTATCAAAACCGAAAAAGCTTCACACTTTTGAACCCCTATAACAATGTCATCCATTGAAGATACTGAAACTTAATTGCATACTATGTGCAACCCGAAAAATTTCATCCAAATTGTAAAAAGGCTTGACTACAAAACAGTGAGAATGCATTGAAGATATGGGATTTGGGGTACTGTTGAACATTAACTCCCTTGTATTTCACCTCTTTTTATGCGAGATGTTGCTAAAATCCATTACACCAGAGATAAAGGAAATTGTGCTACATGGAAAGTCAATTCTAATGAGGGAGTCCGACTTTGAAAAAGTGATGGGGTTGCCTAACGGCATTGAGGATGTCGAGTGTGACATGTGTGAGTTTGACGAAACATGCATTATGATGAAGAACCTTCTGCTTAAAAAAAGTAAGAATGTGATTACTTTGTCAAGCTTGATGAAGAAACTAAAGAATATGAAAGATGTGGATGATGTTTTCATGATTTCCTTCATTTTGTTTACGATCTCCACCTTGTTCTGCCCTCTGGAATCATCAGAAATTGACAAAGCATTGCTCACACAACTAAAGGATCCTAGACTAATAAGGTATAAGAAGTGGGCAAAATATTGTTTTTTGTATCTAATAGATGGTATTAGAAAGTTCAATGATGGAGTTTCAAGAAATTTTCAAGGTAGCATTCCGTTTCTTCAGACCTTCTATTAGGGATATATTTCACAAAAACAAGTGTATGTAAACAGGGTCCAAGTACCTTTGGTTGTTTGGAGCGAAAATAAGACTGGAACACTTCATAAGTTGGTGGCCAAAGATAACTTTTTTTACAGCTCCACAGTAGAGGTAGACGAGCCATACTGGGCTGTAAAGCACCTGGGGGTTGAACACAAAGTAGAAAATCTTAAAGTAAAAGTTGCTTCAATTGAACAGTCAGTCGAACATCTTTCATCCGACCAAAAACCTGTCGAAATACAAGATTTGGTGGAAAAAGTATCGCACCCATGTTAGAGAGGTTAAAGATTGACACGTTGAAATTGATTTCAAAACAATCCAATAAAGCTGACCACGTCGCTTCCCATAAGAGAGTATGGTTTGTCTTTTTAATTTAATTCTCAATGTTTTATATTTCACCAACCCCCCTACACACACACACTTGTATAGTGTACTGTTTCGATTTGAGAACATCCTTTTGGAATATATCAATAACGAAATCTTTGATTTTTTGTATACCTATTTTGAAGACGGTTGTCATCGGCTCGAGTACGATGTATTTTTCACGTAGCTCGTACTTAACTAGATAAAAGACACGGTTGCAACGCACTGCTGAAAAGAAAAATGTTTTAGTTGTTAAATCTAAGTTTGAAATCCATTTGAAACCAGATTCTAGAAGGACGAGGAGACGATTATTATTTCCTTCAAACATCCCTCTCTCATTATTTTTGGATGATGACATTTATTTGTTGAACATTTTGTTCGGTCACCTAACAAAAAAGAATGAAAGGTAAAACTGATTTCACTTTTTTTTTTGAATGTTCATCACGTTTGTCTTTAATAAATTACTGTGTTTAGTGTTTTATATTTGTTCCTTTTTTTTCAGTATTGTGTAGTCTTCATATGTTGTCAATAATCGCATAAAATATTGGCTGATTTCAATTAACTATTTTCATTCAATGAAC